>JAJJWX010004123.1:600000-1060000 GCA_023529315.1 Papaver bracteatum | reverse complement strand
TTTTTTGAAAAGAAAAGGTTATATTAAAAGAAAAGAATTACAACCAAGATAGTGTTATGCGATATGCACAACCGAATTCCACTGAAATAAAATTTGGCTCACAGTAATGCCCTCAAAAACTTTTGAATCGCAAAACCAAAGCCCAATAGTCAGTTTAATGAGCGAAATTAACTCATCTTCGTCTTTATCCCTTCCACCAAAAGTTCTAGAATTCCTTTCCAGCCACAAATGCCAAGGAACATCATACACAATCTTCCACCAAATCTTCTTATTTCTACCAGCTAGAGCATTAAATTTCCAAGCTTCAAAATGGTCCAATAATGGTCCAATAATGTGGCAGATCCTACCCAAGACATCCCAAATGCGTTCATGAAATGAGACCAAATGTTGAACGCATAAGAACAATGTAAAAGGATGTGGTCTGCAGATTCATCCACCCTCTTACAAAGAGCACATAAGCCATCCTGAACTTCAATCCCTCTATGATGTAACATATCTTTAGTTGGCAACGAATTATGAAATGTATCCCATAACATGAAATGTACCTTGGAAGGGATATCTGCTTTCCATAAGTGTTTATTAAAACTCACCTCCATAGCATCAGTAATTTGAAATTCATAACACCTTTTAACTGAGAACTCCCCCTCCATAATAACCGAATCCTCAACTGTTCCAAAACCATAACAAGGACCCAGTTCATTACACCATAAATCCCATTCCAATTGTTCACAACCTGTCAGACTTCTTCTAAAGTTGCAGTATATTCTTTCTCCCTGCACCATTTCAGATACCGTGGCAAATTTCAAAGTACACACTTTAAAAATTGCTGGATATCTTATACACAAAGGACCCTGAGTAGTCCATTTATCCTTCCAAAATCTTATAGATTTTCCATTTCCCATCTGAAATGTCAATGAATTATTCATGCTTAACAACTTAAGCTCAAGTTCATTTATTTGATTACTGGATTCCTCCACAACTCCTCTGTCGAAAGTCAAACATTACATCATGGGATAAGAATGAAAATAAATAAATCATGACTGATTTTGAGGTACAGAGACAAATACCTATAATTAGTAGGAAAATCTGGCATCGATTAGGGTTTCGACGAGATAATGAAAAAGTATGATGATCAAAATAATCTCGCCAATCCAAGACACTATCTTCTTTGACTAGCATTCGACTTCCATATCCTTCAGAAGCAGCAGAATTTGGATCATAAGAATACTTAGATTTCTCTGTAATTGAACACTCATTAAAGAAAGTTAAACCTACGTCAATCATATCTTTGATTAGTGAATTTGAAATCCCATGATTTGTAATTTGAAAAGCACCCCAATCACTACAAGCACGACCAAGTTCTGTACGTACATCGTTTGAATGTTGCGAATTGAAATTGGATAAATCAATAATGGGTATGTTGAGAGAATATGTATTATGGTTCTAAACCTAAAAAACAATAACTTAACCTTAAAAACAGCTAACGGACCTTTAAGTAACCTAATATACTTGTCAAATTCAAGAAGGAAGAGAGGAAGAGTTGAAGAAAAAGGGGTTTATGAGAAAGTAAGGGGAGAATAAGAAGAAGAAGGATTTGCAAAGAATCTGTTTAATAACTTGTTGAATCTGTTACAAGACTCAATACGCTATATATAGCTTACCATACGTGCAAAACAAGCAAAATTAGTTTTAACTAAACAAGGAAACTGTATTATGCTAGAATAAGAAAAGCTAACTTAAGGAAACTACCAGGAATAGGTATCGGAGTCCCAACATCCCACCCCTCTTGAAAATCAAGCTGGAAACTTTGGAAACTTGGTAAGAAAATCATCCGCATCTTCCCAAGTTGCATATTCTTGTGGATGATTCTTCCATTTGACTAACCATCGTGTTCCTGCCCCTTTACCTTTCTTATACATTTGTCTATCAAGAATGAGATCAGGTTCCCACTTGTCGTAGTCGATAAAGTCCGGTAGAGTTTGTTGCACAGAAGTTGCAGAACCAAGATTAAGTTTAAGCTGGGAAACATGGAATACCGGATGAATGCGACTAGTGCTAGGTAATTCCAATCGATAAGCCACCGAACCTATTTTTTCCAGGATGCGAAAAGGCCCATAAAACTTGGGAGATAGCTTGGAGAAAGATTGATGTGCCACTGTTTTTTGTCTATAAGGTTGAAGTCGAAGGAAAACCCAATCATCTACTGCAAATGTGCGTTCTGTACGTTGAGTATTAGCGTATTTCTTCATACGGTCCTGGTCAGCATGTAAGTTGGATTTCAGTAGCTGTAGTGTGTGGTCACGAGATTGCAGGTTCAAATCAACATCATGGACTGAAGATGAACCAGGAATATACGTTGTAATGGCAGGAGGAGGACGACTGTAGATTGCTTGATAAGGACTCATTCGAATGGAAGAATGGTAACTTGTATTGTACCACCATTCAGCCCATGGAAGCCATTTGGTCCAATCTTTTGGCTTTATACCAGCAAAACACCGCAAATAACATTCCAAAGTTCGATTAGTAACCTCAGTTTGCCCGTCAGATTGTGGATGATAAGCAGAGCTGCGACATAACTTAGTGTTTTGCAACGAGAAATATGCCTCCCAGAATTTGCTGATGAAAATAGGATCTATGTCACTAACTATACTCCTTGGCATGCTGTGTAGCCGAATAATTTCACGAACAAAAATGTCTGCAATTGAACTAGCCGTATATGGATGAGTTAGCGATATGAAGTGAGCATATTTAGATAGTCGGTCGATCACCACCAGAATTGAGTTTTTCTTGTTAGAGGATGGGAAACCATCGATAAAATCCATACTAATGTCAATCCACACATCTGAAGGTATGGGTAAAGGACTTAAAAGGCCTGGTGGAGCAATAGATTCCGACTTGTTTCGCTGGCAGATATCACACTGCGAAATAAAGTCTTTAACTTATTTCTTTAAACCTCTCCAATAAAAACTCTGTTGCAGACGCTTGTAAGTACGTAAATAACCTGAATGGCCACCAATAGGGTGTGAATGGAATTCCTCCAATAACTTAACACACCATGGAGAAGTGGAAACCACCACTATGCGACCTTTGTAGCGTAGAACTCCTGCAGTGTAAGTAAAATTGGATTTAAAATCTGGAGAAATTGTTAACTGATGAATGAGATTAGCCATTTCCTCATCGTCGTGGCACTCCTGAATTATCTCTTGTAACCCGGAAAAAACCGGTGTAGATAAGCTGAAGTTGGAGCTGAAATTTCTAGATAATGCGTCCGTTGCAGCATTTTCTTTGACATGTCGAAATATAATCTCATAGTCATAGCCAAGAAACTTGGAAACCCATTTTTGTTGTTCCATGGAAGACAACTTCTGATCCAAAAAGTACTTCAAACTTCTATGATCAGTATAAATTTTGAAGTGTCTACCTAATAAATAAGCCCTCCATTTTTGCACTGCTGAAATAATGGCTAGCATCTCTTTATTATAAACAAATAAAGCAAGGTGTTTTTTAGTCAAGGATTTACTATGAAAAACAACAGGTCTTCCGGATTGCAATAATATAGCACCAATTCCACTGCCTGAAGAATCGCATTCAATGGCAAATTCTTTTGAGAAATCTGGAAAAATCAAGACTGGAGTCGTGGTTAAAGCATGCTGAAGTAGTTTGAAGGCAGTAGTAGCATCATCACTCCACACGAAAGCGTATTTCTTCAATAATTGAGTCAATGGGGCACTAATTTTGCCGAAATTTTTGACAAATTTGCGATAGTAACCTGCCAAGCCTAAAAACCCACGTAGCTCTTTAATTGTTTGAGGTACAGGCCAAGATAAGATACACTCAATCTTTTCTTTTTCCACGGAAACTCCATTAGAGGAAATTACATGTCCCAAATATCCTACTGTCGGCTGTGCAAAAGTGCACTTAGATTCCTTCACATATAGCTTGTTAGTGAGAAGCAATTCAAACACCAGAGATAAATGGGTTAGATGTTCGGACCAACTCTTACTATAAATCAAGATGTCGTCGAAAAATACTAACACAAATTTCCGTAAATATGCTCTAAAGATGGTGTTCATCAAACCTTGAAAAGTAGATGGTGCATTCGAGAGTCCGAACGGCATAACCAGAAACTCATAGTGGCCATCATGGGTTCTGAAAGCTGTTTTTGAAACATCAGCAGGGTGCACTCGAATCTGGTAATAACCCGAACGTAAATCAAGTTTGGTAAATATGCGAGCACCATGTAATTCGTCCAATAACTCATCGACTACATGAATTGGAAATTGATCTTTTACAGTTAGTTTATTCAAGGCACGATAATCCACACACATACGACATGATCCATCCTTCTTTCGCACCATCAATATTGGGGAAGAATAAGGACTGGTACTTGATTTAATAAAGCCAGCTTGTTGTAATTCTGAGACAATCTTGTCGATTTAAGCTTTCTGGAAATATGGGTATCTATACGGCCGTATGTTGACTGGAGTAGAGCCTGAAACCAATGGAATACGATGGTCTTGTTCTCGTGCTGGGGGTAAAGAAGTTGGAGTTGTAAAAATATCAGCAAACTTGGAAAGAAGCTCTTGTAAGGCTGGTGAAGTATCCGGTGACACCGTAACTGCTTCATTCAATGAAGTATTAATGGATGATAATTGGAGAAAGACTGCATAACTTTCTCGAGAGAGTAAATGTTGCATGGGCACCGAATCCATAAACATAACTGAAGAACAATTATTGCCTTGAAAAAAGACGGTTGTATCATTAACCTTGAACTGCATCGTCAGTTTTGAGAAATCCCATGTAACTGGTCCCAATGTACTTAGCCATTGGACTCCTAAAACAGCATCATAACCACTAATTTCCAGCAGATAAAAATCTGGTGTGAACAAATGATCTTGGAGCTTGAGAGGAACATTGGTGCAATACCCTCTAGTAGGCAGCGTATTCCCATTACCCACGGTGACTTGTAAAGCAACCTCATCAGGGTGTACTGAATAGCCACAATGTTTGGCCCATTTGGGATGCAAAATATTATGTGTAGAGCCAGAGTCAATCAAAATACAAAGAGGTTGAGATTTAGTATACCCTTGAACTCGCATTGCCTTAGGGAAAGAAGATCCTGATAAAGAGTGAAGAGATATTGTAGGGTCCTATGGAACTTCATGTGAGAATTCCAAATCAACGTTCTCCTCAGTAGCTGCTTTAGCACATGGGTCTTCCTTGTCATCAGGCATTTCTAAGAACAACAAACGAGGTTTAACATAAACATGGCCCTTCCTGTATTGCTCATCGCAATTAAAACACAATCCCTTTGCTTTCCGTTCTCTATGTTCTTCCACTGTAAGAAGTTTGGAACCGGCAGGAATAGGATACTTGTTAATCTGGGAAGAATTAGGAGCAGAGTATGGTCTTGATTTCCATGATTGTTTAGTGGTTATCAAAACTTCATCTTGATGCAGAGCTTTCTTAAATGCTGCAGACAAAGTGGTAGGCTCGAATAGTTTTACAACATTCCCAACTTCCGGCTTTAAAGGTAGAATGAAAAGGTTAATCAAATGGCTCTCCTCAAAGGAAACAAAATTCAAAAGTTGTTCGAATTCAGGGATGAAATCTTTAATAGAAACCTTTTGTTTGATTGTGCTGATTGTTATTCTGGGATCCACAAACTTCTCCTGGAAACGTTCACGAATCTGGGTACAAAACGTTACCCATGTCAGCATCTGTATCTGCGTTCGCTTCCATCGGAACCATGCATTAGCTTCCCCTTTGAGATGTGCATCAGCTAAGTTTACTTTTTGATTATTAGAAATAACATGCCATGTGAAGTATTGCTCCGCTTGAAAAATCCATCCATTAGGATCAGTGCCATCGAATGTGGGAAACTTAAGCTGAACGCGAGGAGGAGTATCCAATATTGGTTGTGTACGAGAAGTTGGTTGTCTGGTTTCAGGTGTGGAACCTTCAGCCTCAGGACTTTTCTTTGGCATATATTCATAAAAAATAGTACGTAAATAAGACGTGAGTGTTGTCCCAAACGTCGTGTTCAACGTAGTTGTTAAACTAGTGATTGCAGTAGTTTGAGCATCCCTAGCAATGGCATCTTCCTGATGAGCTAACTTCAAATCATCTTGGAGTTTTGAAAGAATCTCATCAAACTTCGTTGTCAATTTTGTGATGTTTTCATTGACAAGTTTCAAGTTGTCTGTGTAGCTTGCCATCGTAAAAAAAAATTGGGCGAAAAAACTTAACCTGGGTCTGAACCAGATATTATGGTTCTAAACCTAAAAACAATAACTTAACCTTAAAAACATCTAACGGACCTTTAAGTAACCTAATATACTTGTCAAATTCAAGAAGGAAGAGAGGAAGAGTTGAAGAAAAGGGGGTTTATGAGAAAGTAAGGGGAGAATAAGAAGAAGAAGGAGTTGCAAAGAATCTGTTTAATAACTTGTTGAATCTGTTACAAGACTCAATACGATATATATAGCTAACCATACATGCAAAACAAGCAAAAGTAGTTTTAACTAAACAAGGAAACTGTATTATGCTAGAATAAGAAAAGCTAACTTAAGGAAACTACCAGGAATAGGTATCGGAGTCCCAACAATCTGAGGAAGAAGTTAGTGTTGGTTGATGAGGTCGATTCTGTGGTGGTTGTATGTATTGAGATGGAACATGAGTGACACCAGTTTCAGATAAGGTTTGAACTCCTGATACAAAGACCTCCATTGATTGATTGATTGAATGAATCAAAGGGGAATTAGAGAACACGATGGAGGGATGATCGGGAACTAAGAAAATAGCCTTCCCTTGGTATTTCCTCCGAGTCTGAATCACCAGATTAGTCACGAGGACTCAAAAAAAAAAAATGTTTGACGTAAGGTGGCATGGAAAACGAGTTGCGCTACCATGGGAAAATCACTGGGCGACAGAGTTTTTAGCGAGCGAGATAAGGTGGCATGACAAACGAGTTGCACTATTATGGGAAAACCACTGCGCGACGGAGTTTTTAGCGAGCAAGATATAAGTGAGAAAAGAAATATAAGTGAGAAAAAAAAGAAAAGTCAAAGTATCTACTAGTATCTCAGCCAGTGGATTAAGTTATGTTGTGGATAAAGAACATGAGTTTCAAAATGTTAGACAATTAGACGGTGATAGTGTGCTCCCTAATCACATATCCTGCTGTCCGGAGCGAGTTAATTCAGTATTTTTAAGAGGCGGATGGTCTGAGTTTCATACGATGTTTGGGTTACTTCCCCATATTATCCAAGAGAGAGTCCGAAGATATCCTTGGCAACATTTATATCATATACATCCTAGAGACCACAGGACTCAAGGAGTTCAAGTTATATTCGAACGATGGTGGAAGACTACAAACACGTTCTTTTTCAAAGATTTTGAATGCGGTAAGTTAGTTTTTTCTAGTAATTAAATTTTTAGATTATGTTTTTTTTTTTATAAAATTCAACAAACTCTAATTATGAATATGTTGTTAAATAGGAGTTACACGGATAGATTTGTACATGTAAACGGGAACTCCATGTGTTGGAAACTTACTTCCATTTAACAGACTAAATTGGTTATCAGAAGATAGATGGAAACAAAGACTTTCTTTATACTCAATTTATGTAGAAGAAAATGCCTCATATAGCCAATAAAAGCAAATGGATTAAAAGTGGCTCAACTGAAAAGTTTTTTACAACGTTATGCTAGGAGAATGAAATAGTTGAGGTTAGATACCCAACCATATTTGTTCCCTGACCATTTTGAGGAGCTCGGACATATGTTTGTGTTGTGGACACTAGGTGATGAGCGTCGTTTACTCAACAAAATAATAAGATGTTTCCCGCTAATTAATAAGTAATAAAGAGGTAGTAAGGATCGTTCCCACGAGGAGTAATGCAATTGATATGTTATCTAAATTAGCGAGAATATAAAATAAGGATAAAAAGATTAATAAGATAAAGAGGATGATAATTAAGAAATCCTTCGCCGTTAATAACCGTTAACTCAACATTGTACCCGTTTATCTCTTGTTAGAATCAATTGTCACCAACTATAAAATAGCAGGTACGCTTAGCTATCCCCAAAATTCCTATTGTCACTGGATACGGAAGCGCTCGACTACCAGATTCTATCCAACTGATCCGCCCTGAGGTACACTTATAAGGTATAACTCAATCAAATGCTTTAGGATTTGTGAATTTAGGTTTGATCCTAGCAGTTAAACTCGGTATGCTCGGTCCACTTACTGTTGTTGTATTTACTCGCAATTGCTCCACATAATCCCTCCGCAAGGTCTCGCGATTTCTACTTGTGTAGGAAATAAACGACAATTACGGATCGTTCAAATCTCTACTAGCATTAGAATGATTAATAGACTAATCTAGTTGCACACCCAAACCAATCTAAGAATCAATCATAAATCTTCGATATAGTAAAAACATTCACAGTGATTAACTTTAAAACTCGAAATAAACTTGTAAAAATTGAGCTTCACAATTAGAACTTTGAATTCATCCTTAACAATTAAAAGAATAAAGAAAAGAGATAGTTCTCCCCACTAGGGGGGGGGGGGCGGTGAATACAAGATATCCCAAATTGTATCTAAGCTTTCCTATATATAGAATTTTGTAACCTCTTCTTGAAGAAACTAGGAAACCTAGCTAAGATAGGAAAGTGCACCTCCTAAGAATTGTGTCCCGTGCAAAGTGGCTTGCCAAACTCGCCACCATTCCTTAATAAGAAGGGAAAATTAGGTGCATGCCCAAAAAAAGTAATATTCTCATTGTCAGGGCTACAATTAATTTTATGTACCGTGACGCCCATAATTATTTCTGTGACACCCATAATTATATGAAATTATTAAAAATGTTTGCATGACGGATTATGCATCCGCATGACGGGTTATACATAGGGGTATAATTGGTAACACAACTTGGATATAACATATCTAAAAATACGCGCCTTGGAATTTTACAAATTTTATATCGTTGGAAATCTTTTTAAGAGAGCTACGCAACGAGTACAAACAATAATATCAAAAAAAAATCACGAAAAAATCGGAGGTGATCATCATTTTTGGCAAAATTTCGAAAATTGACTACATAACCATTATGCAACCACCAAAAAAGATGCATAACACATTCTGCAGACACAACAAAAGATGCATAAAATGTTATGCAACCATATTTTGGTTCATGCATCTATTAATTTATGCATAACATGTTATGCATCCATTTCCGTCGATGCATAAAAAATTATGCATCAATTTTTTAATTCAGTGCTTACAAAAATATGGTTGCATAATGCTTTATGCATCCATTTTATCGACTGCATAACATGTTATGCAGATATTATTGCAGGTGCATGACAAATTATGCAGTTTTTTTTGTTGGTTTCAATATTAACAAAAAAGTAGCTGCATAACATGTTATGCAACCATTTTATAGACTTCATAACAAGTTATGCAACAACTTTTGTAGATGCGTAACTGGTTATGTAACTATTTTCGTAGCTGCATAACAAAATTATTTAACCATTATGACCAACACCAACTCCATTATGGCCAACACCAACACCATTATGATATTCGTCGTGAAAACTAAATATTGGCATTATACATGTAGAAGCCTTGGATTGGTGCATACATTAGGATTCATCCTACTTTATTTATACAACATACTAGATAATTAACAATATCGTAACACATCATCATCATACGAACTCCCTAACCATGACCACTACAACATACCATTAAGATTAGAGAATCCATAAAATCTCTCTATTTACCGCATTTGCAGCTAGATCCATACCACCAGTTATCTCCACAACTGCATGATGAATTACCACGTCCTCCTCCATGACTACTCATATCTCAGAATTCAGATCCTTCAAAGAACCTGCATGCACCACACATAATTTATATCATCAAAATCCCATCTCATTGTGACAACAAGGTAAATTCAATGAGATTCATTTGGATCATAGAGAGATGAGACTCACGATTTTTGAGGGGAAACGCCAAAGATGAGGCTTTCAGTGTTAGAGATCTCACCAAAGTCTGGGTACATGCCGCATCTGTAACAACAAAACAATGATCATACATTCATCATCACCATAAAAATTATTACCAATAATAGAAATTCATGAAATTACTTAAATTGGAGAACATAAAACATAATTTAGTACAGAACCCATGTTTCAAAACTCTGAATCTGAGTATATTTTCAAGGAAATTTTGGTTGGATATATGGATTTAACAAAATTTCGTTCAAGATCAAAACAGAGAAAATCTTAAACATATTTTGATATAGGAAAGACAGAATCATAATTTACCCAGTGCATCTACTTCCGCACTTGCAGCTTGATCCACAACCACATTTACCACCATAGCAAGATATTCTTCCTTAAAGAGACAAAAAAATTAACAAAGATAAACTCTGTACACAGATCCAATTCCATTTCCTTATTGATTTCTTCCATGAAAACACTTCACTTAGACTTAAATCTCTTTCTCAACGTTGTATCTCTTGTTTATAGAAAGATATGCGAAAAAAAAACATAAAATGTTAAAATATGGGCGTGCGTATAATTTTATCACCAAGAATGGGTACGACCGTGATTTTTTTTTTGCGGTGGGTTTCACAATGAAGAAATCTGACAAAATGGGTCTCGCAGTAGTTTTCACTAATAAGAACACTTCCAAACTTGGACGCACATAGAATGGTTGAAATAGACAAGTGGGCTTGTGTTGACATAAGAAAGGCTAGCACGTTATCATTCTTGGCTTGTTAGTCTGCTGGAGCCAACCACTATCGTTTCCGGCACTCGTGAAATTTTCCATCACTTCCAATCTCTGTTCGTTCCTGCCAATCCAACTCGAACTCGTTCCTTCTTGACTCCTTTATGAAGTTTCTGAGTCCTACCAAAATCGAGCTCCACTCATCACATACATTGTCCCTGCAAATCTCCGACATCACCATCATTACCATGAATGTCATCTTCTCCCATGGTTGTCAACAGCTGCAAACTCTGCTTCATATTCAACTCTTTTATACAGTAGCAATCATAGCCTCCAACTACTAAGCACACTGCCATGCTCGAATTCCATCAATCAACTGCCGTAATATCATCTCAGCTTCCTCCTTCGTATCTCATTGGCAGCATCATTACGTCTCTGTTTTGTTCTTTCTAAACCATAGTCGTTGAAAGCACAACACCATCACCAGTACACGATCATTCTTCATTACTGTCGTAATAGAAGCAAACAATGCTCCCTGATTTCCATACGCTAGACCTATACTATCACAGTGTCACTCCCTGTATGTTCCGAGATCTTCTCAATTGAAAATAAATAACCATCGATCATCACTGCCTTTCATGTTTCCCGTTCATGCCATTATTCAAACAGCTCAAATGAGTTTTGCTAAGTGGAGATAGATATAACTCTGGTGGATTTGTACTTCCAAAGATTCTTCCCTGCAAACCCAATTTCATACATAACCCATACTCTACTTCTTCCAGGACTTGAACCTGTCTCAGTCATTTCCATTTACTGCCATGAATAAATACGGAAACAACACTTGTACGAACAGAGAAGAACCTTATTCTCTCTAGCTCTTTTGAATTCAAACAACCCAAACTTCTTCAATGGCATTGACCAAACTGTTGGAAATAATGACAAAAATTGTAAAAAAATTGAGAGTAATACTTAGCTCGAGCCAATGGTTGATTTCGGATATAGCAGCAACAATCGTGGCAGAATAATATAGGCACTGCTGATGGTGGATATTCAACAAAGGTCAAAATAGTAAAATCATGATACTACATGTTTCTGATACGGTTTCAGGCATGTGACGATTCATATTTTATGAAGCCATGATGAATATGTCTTTCGAAAATCCTCCACTGGTGAACGTTCGATCCCTGGCATTTTATTATGCTCTCTATGTAGAATAATGGAATTGGGCGGTCCTCCTACATAATTGTTTGTTGAGAGGGATTAACTCCTTCAGGACGTCGGTGATACTCATTGTTCCCTGACTACATGATAGAGAGAGACCCCCCCCCCCTCTACATAGAAGAATGATTGGGCGGTTCTCTGTAAGATTGAGAGCAACAACGCCTTCAGGACTGTGACACTCGTTGATCCTGACTATGTAGAGAGACCGTGTCTAGACTCGGGCGTTCTCCATAAGATTTGAGAGCACCTTCAGGATATCATCCGTCTCATGACTATGCACATAGATTAGTTCTATCACGACATTCACCACTGAATTCCTAGAATATAATCTATTTTATCTAATTACTCTGATTTCATGAATGAATCCATGGCTGATCTCATGGAATGGTAATAGATAACCTCATTACTCTAATTTCATGATCGAATCCACGGCTGATCTCATGGAATGGTAATACACAAATTTATTACTCCGATTATGTGGTCGAATCCACGATCCCACGGAATGGTAATACTCGCTTTATTATTCCGAATCCATGGTCGAATCGACGGCTGATCCTATGGATTGATAATAAATAATTACTCACTTTATTACTCAGTTTCATGAATCATTCTCCACTGAATTTCATAAATTAGTAATAAATACTCAACAATCGGGCATCTGAACTATCACTGAGTAAGCCCCGTAAAAATGGTGCAAGTGTACTCGACAATGATAAACGAACGAGCATCCAAAAATATGGACAAGTGAGGAATCCTGCATAAAATAGGAGAGAGAAAATAATAATATTAAAATAATAGAGAAGCGCTCATGGGTCGGGCCCACCGGCCGGCCATGCCTTAGTTGTGGCCGGTCCCATGCTTCCTCCATTATTCTTTCTTATTTTGGTATTTTCATGAACTCATGAAGACTCCTCCATTCTAATGACTTTCCTTGTTTGAGCAAAACTCACGGTTTCTCCATATTTTCACGGATTCTCCATAACTTCTTGGATTCATGAAAAAAGTAACAATATAAAATTAGGGAAAGGTTTGCGGGGCCGGGAAACCTAGCCATCCGTCCATGCCCAATCCGTGGTCGGTCCCACACCTTACAATCCCTAGCCTTTTATAATCATTATTTCCCCAATTTCACGAAACTCTCCGTTTCAACAAAACTCTTGGATTCTCCATAACCCATGGACTCTCCATAACTTCATGGATTCATGAAAAATAATAATATAAAATTAGGGAAAGGTGTGCGCGACCGGGCAACATAGCCGTCCAGCCATGCCCTAGCCGTGGCCGGTCCCATACCTTGCAATCCCTAGTCTTTTATAATTATTATTTTCCTCAATTCATGAAACTCCTTGGTTTGAGCAAAAATCATGATTTCTTCATAATTTCTCAAATTTTGCTCAAATCATGAAAATCCAAAAGCCAACATGGTCACACGATCGGCTAGCCTCTCACGAAAATTTTAGACCTTAAAATACTCATATTGATCAATTGAGCATACATGCTCATCCCAACAAAATCAAGAATTTTAGTCAAGATGAAACTCTTCTGAAAACTCACAATGTTGCTCAAACGCACATCAGAAAATATTAAAACTCTCAGTACGGAAACATGAACATCATGGCAACACGTGCATACCTTATTGACCGACCAAGGTCATCCCTAGGGATTGCACAAAGCCGATCCCGCACGTTTTCACACTTTTGACCAAATTTGCGCAATCGCTCATATTGGGTTCAAACTCTTCACAACCAACTCAGAGTTTGTGCAAACGCCCATTAGCGGTTCCACGACCACCAAGGGCCGGTCTCATGCCACCTTGGTTGGTCCTCACTTTTCCATAATTAGGTTTTATCACCTAATGCTGAATCCAGTGATATTTCAATAAATGATGAAACCGGCATTTAATCGTCATTCCTTCACCAACTAACCGGTAAACTCAGGACCCTAGTGTATGCTCACTCGAGGAATTGGGCATCACATGGATGTCCATAGTCTCATGTGGTCAGTCCCTCCTTCGCTCATGACATATTTTCAGTAATTCGTCAATTAATGAGCAATTGATCAAAAATTAGGGTTTCGAACAAACGCTCCACAAAATCATCATTCTGAGCAAGTTCAAACACTACATAAATTTATGTTGATCCATGGGTATTAAATATATAATATTCGGTAATCTACCAATATTTTAATTGGGTCACGTCACCTATAAATAATTCGTCGAATTGAGTAATTGCTCGAATATTGATCCAACTATCAATATTTAATAATCTCTCAATAATTCGACGAATTAAGCAATACTTGCTCAGTTGCTCAAATTTTGATCTATCATCAATATTCAGTAATTTGTTAGTAATTTCTCGAACCGAGCAGTACTTGATCAGTTACTCGAATAATCCACATATATTCAGTAACTTCTAAATATTCAGTAATTCGCCCAACCAAGCAACTCGAATATTAACCACAACTCAATATTCAACAACTCTTCGAGTTTACAATATTTGCTCAGACGAGCAATTTTAACATTCGTGAATCACTGAGCATCAGTCAATCATGCTCGATCCAACAAAACCTAGACTCACTGTCTAAACAGTCAACAACTAACTAATTAATACACGTCTGTCTTGCAGACTCTACGATTCGTGAGAAATCAATCACGTCACAATGGGGGGATATCAATTAGGGTTTTAGTCTGGAGGCCTACGGCACATGGATTCACCCACGATGAGAATGTGAGTAAGTCGTGCAACAGTTGAAGGAATTAGCAAAGTAGTGGGTGGATGGTTAACCAAGTCTCCGCACGACCTGGAACTGGTTTCACCACGTTCTTGAACTTTCCTACTCTTTCACTCAAGAAACCGTCACACTTACAGGGATCAGGGGTTCATCATTATTGCAATATAAATAAGTCAAAAATCAAGGACAACAACAACCAATTATCATCATCCGTCAACAACTCGATTAAAAGCTTTTTCACAGAACTCATATTCAGCAGTTTTTCAATTTACAGAAACCTTCAATATATTCACAATCCTTGATCATCCCTGATCCCACACAATTCTCATCTTCCCTCTTACAGATCAACCCATCTCCCTCTTTGCGACCAAATTGACTCTAGAACGGCCATTGACTTGGTTTAGGCTGGAGTCCTATAGATTGATATCTTGAATCTAAGCACTCTCTTTGCAGTGCATCTGTGTGAGGTTGAGCAGTTTGCTCGGTCTGAGGAGTCTCGACACGCTCGTCTCTTCACTTTCCCAAAAAAACAGCAAACCGTTTTTCCCCATCTGTAGTTTGGAGACCACAAAGGGAGATTAATCTCTCGGTTGAAATCTTTCATTTTAACATAATGGTTGATCTTAAGTCAGGTTCATTTACAAATCCTAACACAAACAACGCTAGCACTAGCAACAATGGTGGTACTCCAGAAACTACTCTCGCTTCCAACATCGGTGCTAGTGATATCACTCCTCCGCAAACCAACATCGGAGACAATCTTCTATTCGGCAGGTCTCTTGAAGAAATCATAAGAAATCCACCTACCATAGGTGATCTCATGAAGGTGTAAGAAACTCTTGCCAAAAATTAGATTGACATGGATAAAAGAAGCTGTGCAATTATCTCAAAACTCTCACTGACAAGATGTCAGAGAAAGCTCAGAAGAAAGGAAAAGCCAAAGAAACATCTCCGGCTGCTGATCTTGAAGTCACTCCGATCCATGTAGTAGATGATGATGGGGTGCACAAAGTTGCAAATAACCCACCAACAAAGGAACCTGTAGGATTCATCACTCGTGAGGACCTGGAATGCTTCATGGAGGATGAAGAAAAAGACAAAGCATCATTTGTTCATCGTCATCAACCTCCATATCCTGCTACTACGCAAAGAATTCCTTTCCCGAAGGGCTACACTTCCCCAACATTCACGCTGTACAATGGAAAAGGAAACGCTCGAGAACACGTCTCTCGATTCCTGGAGGAACTAGGAGAGCATGAGCACAACCATGCCGTCCGTCTGAAGGAATTCTCGAAATATCTTATAGGCTGAGTATACACCTGGTACAACAACATTGCACTTGGGAGCATCACTAGTTGGGGAGAAATGGTTAATTCCTTCTACAGGAAATACTTCTTTATCTCAGAGCATATCACTCTCTTCAACTTAGGAAGAATGTCTCAGAAGAGCAATGAACATCCCAACGATTATGTGAAGAGCTTCAGAGTCCAAGCTTTGGATTGTCATGACCCGAATGTCACTGAACAACAACTGGTGGACTTGTGCATCAACGGAATGATCCCGGTTTATAGAGCCTTGCTGGAAAATCTTTGGTTCCATACTTTCTCAGAGCTTCATAAAGCAGCCAAATGATCAGCGACTACTGCACCTGCTTTACTAGAAAGAGCAAAGTCTGCAAGGTGGAGGAACCTCAAAGCAGCCGATGCCTAGTCAACAATCAGTACAATCTCCAACATTTAACAAAAGTTGTTGCCGAAAGGAATAAAACGAAAGTCGAGACACAACATCAAAGCACTTATCCAACATCTCAGGATCCTCTGAAGGCGCGAAGAAAAGATAACCAATCCTGGAATGCACAAACCTCGACCCGACATCAACGAACGAGGAAATGATCATACAGACTTAAACTTCTCCGTTCTCATGAAGGAATGATCGAGTTACTGAAGTCTGGGTTCAAGATGGTGCAATCATATTGTCGTTAATCAGGAGAGAGACTACTTAAGAAGAATTGGAGAATCCCAGACAAGAAGATGCACAACTGGGGACTACTTAGCATACATCTCAGAGGAAATGAATTTGGAAGAATGTTGATCGATGCTGACACCGCCATCAACAACATTCCACTGAAAACCCTCAGATCCGCAGACAAGAAGCTACTCATGCTCCCATCTCAATCAGAGATCATAAAGGAACGCTCATAGATGCATGTGGTTTCATCACTCTCAAAATGAAGGTTGGCTCAACCTGGACAGAAACCTAGTTTCACATAATCAGGAAGATCCAGGATATGACATGTTCTTTAGACAAGCGTGGATCCACACCGAGAAGATGACTACTGACAAAGAGTATGTGGTTCCACATCTCTCCAACGAAGAGAGTTCTGTTCCAGAAGATTTGGTGGACGTTCCATCATCAGAGCACTTGGAGGAATTTAGAACTTTGACGAGGTTAAAGAAAGAACCTGCAAGAGATGCATAGATATTCATCAAGAGGTTCCATACTCAGGCAAGTCTCATTCATTTCATGTCGGTGTCATTTATTTCCTCATATGTTATCCTAGCATGGGGACTCAATTCTTCTAGCAACTCTGCAAGATGTTATGAATGGTAACTTCACCGTATTAGTATTTTACCGAGTGGTTGAATCTGACGTTTCTCCAAATCGAGCATTGAGACATTCATTACTGTGATGATATTTTTTTTTTTGATAAAACGAAGGATTTTATTTATTATTGAATGGCAACATTGAAGTCTTTTGCCAGAAGACTACAAACACTGTCACTGAAATTATTATAGAGTTCAATATGGGATTTAGAGGTTCTAACTGATTTAGCAACTTCATCTGCAACCTGATTTTCCTCTCTGCAAATGAAAGTAAAATTGCAATAACTAAAAAGAGAAGATAAATGTATGATCTCTTTTAAAAAATTCCTATTCTCCCATTGAATTAAAGAGATGGTGCCATTGATCGATTCAATAACAAGCCTGGCATCATCACCTATGTGATTTCTGGATAGTGATTTTTCCTTTGCCCATGCAAGAGCTTCTCGAATCGCCATGCACTCTCCTTCCTCTGGGTTTAATACTCCATTTGTGAATCACCCTTTGATCCCTCCACAAGTTCCTGTTTCATCACGAATACCAGTACCCATTTTTATAGTAATTTTATCATAAGAAGAATCAATATTTATCTTAATAATGCCAGATGCAGGAGGTATCCAATGTGACTGGAGATAGTATGTGTGTTCAGGTGTAGTGTTATGTAACTTTAAATGAGAATGCAAGTGATAATTAATTTTATGCACAGATTTATGAGGGTTTAAAGAGACTCCCTGAAATATTGAATCACATCTGTCTTTCCAGATGATCCAAGAACCAATCATTAAGGTGTATAACCAAGTGTCATCAGTGCTGCTATCTGGAGAAAACCAACTTGTGCACCATTCTGACACACTTGCACAATTATTTCTGACAGCATCAATGTTAATATTAACTCCTCTCCACACTTCTCTTGCATGCCTACATTCCAATAGCATGTGTTCTATTGTTTCTGGTTCAGCACCACAACATCCATATTGTAATTCCTGTTCTGCATTATAGTAAGATAGTTTATCTCTTGTTTGATTGATTTCCCTTATACACTTCCAGATAAAAAGTTTGACCCTATGAGTTGCACCAGTTCTCCCCAGATTCCTCCAAATAACTGAATTAATAAATCTCCCATTGATGTTAACTTCCCTGCTTCTGAAAGTAAGTTTATTGTAAGTACTCTTAACAAAAAATCTACCATATTTTGCTGGCATCCAAATCATCTTGTCTTCCTTGTTGGTGTCAAGAAACATTTGTTTAATTCCAGCAGAAGTATTAGTGTCAAATAACTGTTCTAACAGGGAAGAATTCCAGTTATTAGTTCCTGGGATGATAAGATCAGCAACATTATCATAAAATCTGAACATCTCACTAATGGGGACTGGAGGAGAAGTAAAACCTGGAATCCATCTGTCTAACCATATCTTAGTACCTTTGATATTGTTTATCTCCATGAAGTTGTGCTGCTGAAAAACAATCAAACCTTTAGTGATGCCATTCCAGGTATAAGAGCAGTTTTTAGCTTCAATTTTCCTGTGAAGAATATCACTATTTCTGAAATATTTGCTTCTCAGAAGTTGGACCATAAGATTATTTGACTCAGTACAGATTCTCCATGCCAACTTAGTAAGAAGTGCCAGATTAAGCTATTCTAAATCTCTAAAATCAAGTCCACCAATATCTTTAGGCTTGCACATCTTCAGCCAAGCTATAGGGTTTGAACCCTTATTATCTTTGTGCCCCCAAAAGAAGTGTCTTTCAATGGAAGTAAGCTTGTTTATGAGTTGATTAGGTAGCTTGAAAGTACCCATTTGGTAGGAAAAAACTGCATTGAGGACATGTTTAACCATAGTAGATCTGCCTGCTTGGGTAAGAGATATAGAATTATATGTTGATAACCTTTGTTCAAAAGTTTCTTGTATTGCCTTGAATGCTTCTTGTTTTGAATGACCTATTATTAATGGGGAACCAAGGTACTTCTCTTTAGAGTTCATAACTTTAACTCCAAGTATATTAGTAAGACATTCATCAACTTCAGGCTTTGTGTTTTTACTGAAATGCACAACAGACTTTTCATAATTTATAACTTGTCCTGATTGTGTGCTGAAATCCTTTAGTAGATTGAGCAGATTGTTGAGTGAAGTAAGATTTTCCTGAGTGAAAATCAGGCAGTCATCTTCAAATAGCAAATGATTAATGGCTGGTTCATTGTTAGCCACTTTAATACCTTGTATACTTTTGTTCTGATGAGCTGCAACAAGATGCCTTGAAAGGAATTCTATGTCAAGGATGAATAAGTAAGGTGATAATGGATCACCTTGTCTTATTCCTCTTGTGGGTTGGAATTCATCACAAGGTGATCCATTGAGAAGAACTAAGAGAGTAGAGGTGTCTATACACTGATGAATCAGATCACAAAAGTCATCACTGAATCCAAAGTAATTAAGAACCTTGAGAAGAAAACTCCATTCTAATCTGTCAAATTCTTTTGACATGTCCTACTTTAGTGCAAACCATCCTATATATCCTCTTTTTTTCTTCATTGAATGTATGATCTCTTGTGCAATAACTGTGCTGTCACTGATCAGTCTGCCAGAAACATAGGCAGCTTGATAAGGGGATACAATCTTTTCCATCAAAGGCTTCATTCTATTGACTAGAATTTTAGAGATAATTTTATATGAAGTATTACATAGACCTATAGGTCTATAGTCAACTGCACACATGGACTTTTTCTTCTTTGGGATGAGGGAAATGAAGGTTTTGTTAATCTCCCTTGACAAAAATTTGGTTTCAAATAATCTTTTAACCATGAGGCAAACATCCCCCCCTATAGTGTTCCATTGACTCTTGTAAAAACCAGCTTTAAATCCCTCTGGCCCTGGAGAACTCCAATTTTCCATACTTCTTAATATAGAAAAAATGTCTTCTGAAGAAGGAATACTTGTTTGAAGCAAATTATCTTCTGCTGAAATAATAGTAGGAAGTATAGTAAAAAGTTGCTCTTCAAGAACTGGATTTGTTGAAGTACTAATACTGCTGAAATGTTGAGTGAGATGAGTTGAAATATCTTCTCTGGACTGCAACCAATTACCATTGTAATATTGAATTGAGTCAATATTGTTTCTGCTTCTTCTTCTATTACATTTTGAATGGAAGTACTTGGTATTATTGTTCATATCTTTGATAAAACTATCTCTTGACTTCTGTTGATAAAATTCATTCTGAACCTTATGCCATTTGTTGAGGTCATTGTCTCTTGTTGAAGATTGTTGATCTGTTGATGAATATTCCCAAAATGTTCTTTATTCCACTTAGATAGTAGCTTTCTTGTAATACTCATTTTACTAGTTAACTGAAATGCTAGGGAGCCATTAATCTCAGTTTTCCAAGCATTAGAAATGATATTAGAACAAGATTCATCATTTAACCAAGTGAGAAAAAATTTAAAAGGTTTCCAGCAATTAGGTATACTAGAATCTGTCACAAACATTATAGGACTGTGATCACTTCCTACTTGATTTAAGTGATAGAGCTTGGAGTTAGGAAAATAAATATTCCAGCCACTATTGCCTAGTTCCATATCTATTCTAGATCTCCTATTTCCTGTACCTAAATTATTGCTAGTCCAAGTGTGACTTTTGCATGAGTAACCTAAGTCTTCTAGTCCACAATCAGCCACTACTTTATTGACCCAACTATCAATGGAAGAAGAAGTGTTGTTATCATTATCTGTAAAGTGGAAATTAAGATCACCTAGTAATATCCAAGGACTACTATTATTCTTACTAATATCTAGCACATACTTCCACTGATACTTTTATTTATGGTAATTAGTATGACCATACATGCAAGTGAGCAGAAATTCAGGTTTACTATTATCATCCTGAACCATTATATTAAACATATTATTATCTTTCCTAACAACATCACAAGAGAAACCATTTTTCCAAAGAAGAACAAGTCCTCCAGATAGACCAACTGGATCAATAAAGGCAAAGTTAGGATATTGATAATGTTAAAGGAAAGGTTTACTTTTATCCTGATTTATCTTGGTTTCACAAAGAAAGATAATGTCAGGGTTTTGACATCTTATGAGATCACTCAAATGATTCCTAGTGGATGAATTTTTGAGGCCTTGAATATTCCATGATATGATTTTCATGATGTGAGCTTCTTGAGAGTCAACAGAGATGCAATGAATAAAAATAAAACTAATAATGACAAACAAAAATCTAAAAAATGCTATCTTTAAACCTTTTATTGAATGAAACCTAGTATGTTTAAACACAATATGCAAAGAAGAACAAGTAACAATCTGTAAATAAAAAAAGTAAAAGAGAGATTGCAAATATGAAATGTAAGGATTAAAATTAACCTGACTCTCCAGATGTGTGTTCAATGTTTGATTATCCTTTGCAGTGATGAATTGGGAAGCTTGAAAATCTTTGCAAGTTACAGTGGTATCACAAATGGAGTGGTCAACAGAAGAATCCTCATGAGTGGAAGAATTTTCCATTCTACTTCTTTTGCCAAGTCTTCCTTCTTCACCAGCTTCCTCTTGAGTACCTTTGTTGAGTAAAAAATTCATGTTGATGATAGGAGGGATGAAAACTGTATTCCTGGTATACTTCTTCTGGGTGCTCTTGATAGCTGGAATCACATTTTTAGAGATAGCTGAAACATTTTTCCTTGCTGCTTTTGGGTTCCCAAAAAAATAAGGCTTGTCATGAGCTTTTTGAAAAAAAATAGCTGCATCCTTACATGCTTCTCCATAATGTTTGATAATATAGCAATCTGAGCATAGACTTGGAGGTTGCCTTTCATAGAAAAACTTAATCCACTTAGTTACTCCAGCATTTTTTATTGCCTTAACTCCTCTCCTCATAGGGTTGGTAAGATCCACATTGACACAAACCTTTACTGGGTCTCCATCAGCTGGTATTGCATCTTTTGGTTCAATAGCTACAACATCCCCCATAATACTCCCAATTCTGGTAACTGCAGGTACATTCATATGTTCTGGAAGCAACCACTTGAGATGAATCCAAAAGTGTTGAATTCCCCAATGATTTTCTGTGTATATCATCTCTGGAATGTAGTCATGAACAACCAACAAATGCTTATTGATGTTCCAAGGTCTCTCATTAATCAGTGAGTTTAGAAAATCCCATTTTATGAACTTAAAGATCATAATATTTGGTTCCACCTCCACTATTCTGACATCTTTTTCAGATAAGAAAGGCCATGTGAACTTGATGTACTTCTTTACAGTTTCATACCCCATTTTTCTATTAATTATAATCTTGCCAATAGCACTAGATTCCCAGGTACTCTCTTCTTCCACCTCTTCATTTCCTTCAGTGTTAAAGACTATCGCCTCGTTTATGTCTCCTAACTCTAGTGTAGCTTGTTTGAACTTGTTAACAAGATCTCCCATTTGGCTAGTACTTCCAGTTTCCATCTTGAAATTGAAATCTGAGAAATTGAGACTTTTTGTTGAAGATGAGGTATTGATTTGTTGAATATATAGAAAAAGGGAAGAATTATAGTTAATGAGGAATATCTTCCGAATATTTTCTGCAGAATTATAGCTCAAATTTTGGTAACAGATTGATTGACTAGGTTTAGTTGGATGGAAATAATATAGAGCGAGAATTAAACAATAGAGTAATTTCCGCTGTTTGAATTTCTGTTTCCAGTTGTAACTGATATCGCGGGATTGGGGTGAATTTGAATTTGAAATAATTCCAGGGTGGACTGTTGCGATTACTCGACTCACCTCATTGGACCGATCCAAAATTTCTAGCGATTGATAACCACTGTAACTAGCATAGATGTTTCTTGCTATCAAACGATTAGAAAGCTTCCCAGCAAACGCATTGATCACTTGCACAAACGTAAAGGCAAACGCCAAGATGGATAAACAAACCTGCACACACATGATGGAGAGTAACAGGATGAAAAGATTAGTTCCTCATTAAAACAAAATCAGAAACGAAAAATAAGTTATATGAAAGATTTAATGAAAACTAAAAAGAAGATAAGAATCAATATGCAAAAAAATTTAAATCTTAGTGTAACTCTAAGGATTTAAGCATGACAGAGAGATTAAAATGAAAGATTGATAAAGAAGAAGAAGAAAAAAATTCATCCGAGTTGACTCATTTTGTCGCTCGATTGATAGAGGAGAGAACACATCATGTATTACTGTGATGATATCCTAGCATGGAAAAGAACACTTTAGGCGTTTCTCCACATCCTTGTAGGAGTGTCCAGGTGTCCCACAAAATCAGAAACCTCTGATGTCTGCACAAGTGTTGAATACCACTATCGCAACAAAAGAAATGCTGAATCAACAGAAGATACTCAAGGCCGAGACAATCAAGCCTAAGACATTCGAAGATTGAAGGATATGATTCTTCAACGCTCAAGCATTTAAGAAGTCTTCAAATTGTACTCCCAATCATAGAGTACACATTTAATGGCGCCTCTGGCTTTAACACAAATATCTCGACGATGACACACTGATTCACCACCGACACGATCAAAGTGTAAGTGAACTACAATCGATAATTCTTCACTATCCCATGATAAGACTTCTGGAGAAGATGCAACATTATTCATCGATAGCACAAATTCTTTCAAACACACTGGGGACTTGATCTTATCGGAAAAATTGATTCATAACAAGTTATTGCAACAAGATGTGATTCCATGAAACGTCATCAACAGAGCCTCTCTACATCAGAATCCCTTATACGACTAAGGAACTTATTTTCTTCACCAATCACACCCAGAATAGAAATTGCTGATGCAATCTACCGCAAAAACGTAGACTCACGGACTTCATAGTAAAGTCATACTATTCAGGAGAATTCATGTTGAACTCCAAAACACTGTCGTCTCAGAGATGCTCATCCCACCTACTAGTTCGTAAATGAGAAGGCTCACTAGATGGAGGAACAAAGACTACATCGATAAATCATGGCTCTAGTCTTTTCAGTCTCTGGAGCAACTCCGCCCATAGTATCGGCATCAACAAGGATATCTAGAGAAACTCTGTCCATAGTATCAGCATCAACAAGGATATCTGGAGAAACTCCGTCCACGGTCTCAGCATCAGCAAGAATGTCTAGAGAAAATTCAACCGTGATCTCAGCATCAACAACGGTCTCAGGAGCAACATCTTCATGACAGGGCTTCATCAACTAACCATTCTCTGAAGCATTAATTGATGAAGCGGACTTCTCCGAGCATTAATGATTTGTATCAATATGTGTAGACATGAAAAAAAATTCACATGAAATTTTTCCCAAAGCTTTCATTACTGGAGCACAAGCCAAAGACTTCTACAAGATGTTATCATCATCTCCGCAAATAAGATACAACATACTTCGGGACATGGGTTTACAAAAACGTACCAATAGTGAGGAATGGGACAATACTTCCTCAAAGAAAAGATGTTTGTCTATGTCTCTTCTACAACATACCAAAAGGTCGCATCAATCGGACATACGAGATGAAAGATATGGCCTTTACCGTCAGGTCTACGAAATCTGAAAAATTTGTACGGGATTACAAATTTTAAATGTGCATGCTTCGTTGGCTAGCCTCTGCAACTCAAAATTGAGTGATTTTTCCTCATATGATAACTCAGTCTCTCAGCTTCAAAATTTGGGGTCAAGCATCGAATTCCGACGTCGTATGAAGTTCCTGCAGCTTCCAGAGCGTACAACATGCAAGCAACAATTCTTGGACGGGATTCATAACTTCCACAATCGATCGGTTTCCACCAGGTCTTTCCACTAAGTACTTCATCAAGGTACCTCCAACTTCGACCACTTAGGTCTTTACATCAATTTTTCTACCTGGGTCCTCTATCCAAGTCCTGCCAGAAGAAGAGAAAACGAAAATGAGAGATTTAACAAAATACTAGGGACTGACGGTCGACTGATCATGACGATCAGCTTCACAATCCAAGACCAGTGGCACCAGACTCTCATGTTCTAATCATTCTTCATAAAAGGTATTTTACCACAGAACATGCAACCATGGTCATTACACCACCCCCTCTAGAGAGCAACCTCAGTCATGGTCCCGTGACTAGGGTTTCAGAAGTGATGTTTCTATGACTGACAGAAACAAGATGGATGCAAGCACCATGCTCATGTACCAATCAATGGGTCTTGATCTCGAATGAATCAATGACATTGAAATTCTTCTCCAACCGTTCAAGACACGAGCATATGATCTGGAGACACAACATGGGCGTTTTACAACAAGCACGTCTGAGATGATTTTTCACTGTCATGCACAAAGAAGCGGGCTGGGAGAAATTGGTGAAGAATATAGGTATGGGTCATATACCATTCTCTTCGTATGGATGTCCTCTACAACATATCCAAAATTTACAATAATTGGAGAAACAAGATAAGAGTTGTGGCCAAAATATTAGACCACATGCCAGTTGAAAATTTTCTGAAAGTCTCTTGGAAGTTTACTGTTTCATCGATTTTGACCCCTAAACGTGCTCAAAACTTAAAAGTATTCTCTAATAAAGCTTGGAAATTTCCTGGACATAAGGATACATGGGTAAATCGCTAAAATATGGCATCGGATGAAGATTTAACTGCGTTTTTGCTAAAAGGCTGAATTCTGAATTTTTCGGTGACGTATTTCGGTAAATTTTTCCACTTATTCATGAGAATCTTCATTCATTCATCAACAAATCAGCAATTCCATACTTTTTTGAAGAAAATATACGATGGGTACTTATTGGAGTAGTCCCTAACTTCTTTTAAACTTGTGCTTAATTGCCAAATCTTTGTGGGGAGTGCGGCTGTGGAATATTAGAGGGGTTATCTTGCGTCTTTATAAATTCCTTGATGAATGCATTTCGCTTCGGAATTATGATTGCATCTAAACAAGATGATACAAATTTACCTTTGGTCATGAAATGTCTCTTACAGAAATTTCATTAGGATCCCGTTCTTGTTCCTTTGCTAATTTTATTGACAAAAAGGGGGAGAATTAATATGTAGTTCACACTACAAATACATATGGTTTTCGGATCATTATGTAAGGGGGAGTGGTTTCCATGTGAGATGGAGTATTGACTAAGGGAGAGTGAAGTGTCACCATAGTATTTTTGTTGAAGTTGTGATGCAATTGGACTTTTACGCTGTGTAATAATACTATGACACTGTATGACAATGATTGAGAACCGATGCTTTTCTCATTGTTATAACTACGGATTTTCAACAACGATGATGCTAAACTTACAACCTTTGGGATCATTGAACTACTTGGAAGTGACGAAGATTTCGAGTATTATTGAAGATTAGACATGTGGAATAAGATCTACAAAGTTTATTTATATATTTTTTGTATTCTATATGTATTAATTGTTTTTTCACTAAAATTGACAAAGGGGGAGATTGTTAGAGCATTGCTCGGTCGAACTTGCATACGTTGCTATCTCAAGCATGTATGTCAATGTTAATGATCAAAAGTCTATCTACTCTATCTCCTATCTTGAGACAAAAGTCGTATTACTATATAGACTAAGATTATACACATGTGATATTTCGAGCTGAGTATATCTCGCTTATCTATTTATAGAAATATGTGTTGGTAAAGATTTCGCTTTAGCCAAGTTTATCTTTACCTAGTGACGAAAGTCATGTTATGTTTCAATCACTTTAGAAATTTCTCTGATAAAAACTAGTTTGTGAATAACAACTATATGACGTCCTCTGAGAATGTTTCAATGATTGAAATGAGAGTTTAGACAATATAACCACTGGGGGATATAAACATTGTAGTGGTAACAAATATATGTATAAGTCCTTATCACTTGAACCGAAGTTTGCGAATTTGTTGATCAAGTGAAAACTGGAACTTGAGCAGTCAACCCAGTCCGCGAACTTAGTCCGCGAACGTGCGTAGTTCTAGAACCCGAGAATTTCTGCTGGAGTTGTAACTCGATTTCAATCCGCGAACTCAGTCCGCTAACTGACGGAAGTTTTCGAACCCGAGAATTTATGCTGGAGTTTGTGAACTCCAAACGGTTACTTGAGTCCGCGAACCCAGTCCGCGAACTTGAGTGGTTATGTCTAAAAACGATGTTCGTGAACTTATCTAAATTATCTAAGGAATGCTATTGCAAACCGTGGATTTATAGTTCATGAATTGATTCGAGTGAATCACATCGTTTTTGCTTCAATTGTGTCTTGTGTAGTACATAAGATCTCATAGCAATTGAACAACTCTCTAACTAGTTCATTTGAGTCATTTGAACTAGTTATGGTGAAGAAGAATCTGTTGATATGAAAGTTATCATTTGGTTGACTAATATTGAACCAACTATTGTACACGTTTGGGTACGGTTACACAAACCCAAAATCGTCAAGTACATGTGTGTATGGCAAGCTAAGTTTTCGATCTAACGGTTGAGAGATATTAGCATGTATCTAATCAGGTTTTCATCTAACGGTGAATATTGAATGCTTTGTTACTAAGTTAACATTGATTGCAAACCCTGATTTGAAAGACTATATAAGGGAGAACTCTAGCAACTGGGAAACCTAATCCCAACACATTCTGTGTGATACTAGTTTGCTAAGATAGAGTCGATTCTCCTTTAACCTTTGGTTTTCTTCTTCTAAAATCAAGTTAACGACTTAAAGACTTCATTGGGATTGTGAAGCCAGACGGATACTACTTTTCTTATAGTTGTGTGATCTGATCTTGCTGTTTCTATAATACGAGTACAATTATAATAATTGGCTTGAGATTTCTATCTCCGATAGGCAAGATATAAAAGTAATCACAAACATCTTTGTCTCATCGTTTGTGATTCCACAATATCTTTTTTCGCTGCGTCGATTAAGACTATTGTGAGGTGATTGATAAAACTGTGCTGTTCTTTGGGAATATAAGTCTGGTTTTATTGATTGGTTCCCGTTCACCTTGATTTATCAAAATACAGAACAAAACTCAGAGGTTTATTCGTGGGAGACGGATTTATCTATCTTGTAGACTTTTTTGTGTGAGACAGATTTGTTTGCTAAAGTCATCGACTTTGGGTTATAGAAACTCTTGGTTGTGGGTGAGATCATCTAAGGGAATCAAGTGCGCAGTATCATGCTGGGATCAAAGGCGTAGGAGCATAAATGTACCTTGGATCAGTGTGAGATTGATTGGGGTTCAACTACAGTCCAGACCGAAGTTAATTTGGAGTAGGCTAGTGTCTGTAGCGGCTTAATACAGTATATGTTTAATCTGTACTAGGTCCCGGGGTTTTTCTGAATTTGCGGTTTCCTCGTTAACAAAATTATGGTGTCTGTGTTATTTTTTTCCGCATTATATTTTGTTATATAATTGAAATAATACAGGTTATGCGTTGTTCAATCAATTAGAATATTCGACCTTATTGGTTGTTGATTTAAATTGATTGACACTTGGATATTGTTCTTTGGTACCATCCAAGTTATATCTCTTTGATTAGACTCGTGAATCACATTTGCTTGAGTAAATCAAATTGAGATATTGAGATGATAACTCCTTGAGTATTTTCTATTTATTGAGTCTAGTTGATTCTCTAGAAAAACAACTCGGAGTTGTCCATACAGATTGCTAATCGAAATATTGGGTGAGGTTGTTAGACCCCCGCTTTTTCATTGTGTATCTCCCACCACTGTATGTTCGTGCCAGTATCTGTTGCTCCTGGTAGAATCAGAAGACTGTGAACCCCCATCAACATTTACAGTTGGACTCAATCCAAAAATTGTGTATGTCTGCCATTTTCGACACACATTCAAGTGTATAAACCACATTTATCGAGACAACCAATATGTTAGAGCATTGCTCGGTTGAACCCACCAAGCGTTGGTATGTCAAGTTTGGTAGTCATGTTTTAGTGAACCAAAACTCATTTAAGAGTCACTTGATTTAAATGTACTAGAGTCAACTTCGTATAGGTTAGCTTGAAAGTATTAGGATGAGACATTACAAGTATTGCAAAGACTTGAAGTAGTGAAGAAGTACGGAGCTACAACCACAACATCAACCTTCCACTTGAGGTTAGTGATATTTGACTTGAACCGTTTCATTCCCTAACGTGTCTTTCAAGTCGTGCATATTGAAAACATAAACTTGTGAAGCATGAACACTCTACATAGACATAGTATTAAGGAATACAATACGAGGTTTATTGCGTAACCATTAAACTTTGTATATATGACATCAACATAATAGTATGAATGATATTGTGATTATGTATGGGTATGAGGTGAGGATTTCATCCTAGAAAATAATGTTTTTACATGTGTTTTAAGGAAGTAAGTTCATGATATGTGTTATGAACCGAAAAGGAAATCGCCAGGCGTTATTTGGGATGTTCTTCATTGCATATCTTATGAACGACCAATATGTGTGATTAGTATAACTGCTCATGACTTTTTTGTGTTCTTAGTAAAACTATTCACATGAGGCCTGACTTATATATTGGTATGACTTTTATTAGTGAAACCGATCTTAAGTAATCACCTGGGATATGATTAGGTTTGTGTGTCTGACCAAATTTGGGAGAGGGGAACCGATCCTAGTAAGAGGTGCAGTACATCACAAGGGGAACAGATCCTTGTATGAGGTGCAGCACGGTTTATAGTAGAAAGGGGAACCGATCCTATGAACATGTGCAACACGTTTTTAGGCAAAGGGGAACCGATCCTATGGACATGTGCAACACATATAAGTTAGATACCAAATATATGTGGGGAACTGATCCTAGTACCTAGTCAACCGAAAATTTGGTAAGCTAGTGTGACTATGCACAATACTCACATGAAGGTAGAACCGAAACTTGTTTTGGTAGAACCGTTACACCCATGACTTGTGATTGAGTGTTACTTGATCAATCACATAGTTCTTGAAAGTCAGATGAACCAATTCTAAACTTGTTTGGAAGTGTGGTAAATCAGTTTCAAGTCAGTAAGTATGAAAAAGGACTTACAAGAGGAAAGATGCCGACACACTTTGAACACGCGTATTAATGTGTATCTTTTATTGTTCAAAGATATTCCTTATTAGCTAAGAAGGAAGTAAATACCAAGATCGAATTTAAATAAGTTAAGAATATTTTAATTATATATGGAAAATAAGAATTAGTAATGTGCATTTACTGGTTAAATATTTTCCAAGGAGATTTAGATAATTAATTTGGAGAGTGCATTCTCATGAATTACGAAAACCAATTTTCTAATAATATTGAATATCTTGAGAATATTTTCGGTTTTGGAAATTCCTTGGTATCCAAACTTCATTGTCTATAAATACTTTGAGTTTGCATTTCTAGAAAATTAATCCTTCGTGACAGTAAACTTCCTCTGTTGTACTGTTACTGGTAAAGCCGCCTATTCAGAGATGAGAGTAACCTAATTAGGCGAAATCTCTTACGGCTGCTCAGTTTAAATTCTTATTTGGGATTGAGAAGCTCTAGTGCGTACCGTTGGTGGGAAACTAGATAATTGCGGTTTATCTTTACTTTTCATATTGATTTGATTGACTAACGGTGGTTAAACTTTTATTGTACCTAGTTTGTTTATGCTTGAGATTCTTCTCTTCTGATATAAGATTCACTCAAACTAGTTCAAGGTTTCGACAGGGATCTTTAGAATGGTGTTAGATCTAAAGACGATCTTGTAATAATCCATTGTTAATAGACTCCATGTTGTGTGTGATTGATCACAAGAAATTCAAGTATGTGTTTATTGAAGATCTAAGGAGATTTGAAGACAAAGAAGAGATAGAAGATTTCTAACTTTGTTATATAATCTTTGGTATGCACAATACTTGTTTTGGTAATAGAGGACCCAACTATAATCAATTTATCCTTGTGGTATTTTGATAGAATAATTGAGAAGATCGGCATCAATATATTTCCTTGGGATTAGAGGTATTGATAGCAAAATCTTAACGATTACCTTTTGGTAATTGAACATAAGATAGATCTTGGAACCTGTTAAAGGAGTTTATGTTAAGATAAACAGAAGAGCCTTTGTGCAACTCATATCACTTGGTTTAAGAGAGTTGATACCAAACATATTTGTTGTTACTTTATTGTTTGGAATACGAACTAAAGGAATTGGTCCAAGTACGTGACCTTTTTACAGGTTGGAGGCATGGGAATACAGACGGAAGTAGGTGAACTATAGGTTTATTTGCTTGGTCTCAACTATACGAAGTTGGTTTATTTTGTATAGCGGCTTAATCCTGAGAGTATTCAATTCTGGACTAGGTCCTGGGTTTTTTATGCATTTGCGGTTTCCTCGTTAACAAAATCTTGTTGTGTCATTTACTGTATATTTTCGCATTATAGTTGTTTTATTATAATTAAAGTAAATTGCACAAACATTACTTCCTATTTACTTGATATGCAATCCTATTGAGTTTGGTTAAGTCCAAACCTTTGTATCAAGTAAACACACTTCGTTGTTGTATTGTCTCGATCTCGTATTCATAGACAATCACACGAAGTGTGAACCGATTTGTTTTATTGTCTCGACTCAGTGTATAGACAATCACTTTCGGAGAAAGGACTTATAGGAAGAAAAAGTTATATCTTGAGGTATATTTGGGTACCCTCGCATTTTCAATTGGTATCAGAGCAGGAAAACATGAAAAGATCTAACAATCTGTGTTTGGTGCGATCCATCCTATAAGATATGAGTCAAAATAAGAAAAGCAAAGCTAAACTTATGAAGAACTCAGTTAACGTATGCCAAGATAATGAGAATAACAACTCAGAGAAGGTCAATAAGAATTGGTCTCAAAAGTCTTTTCAAAAGACAAAGAAAAAGTCTATGACTAAAGTCTCAATTACATATCAGGTTGCTGATCAGAAAAGGTTGAGTTCAAAACTCAAGAAACCTGATTTGGATTTGAGTCCAATTTTTGTGAAAAATTATCTGAAAAGAGATTCGATTCACCAATATGTCCAAGTTCTGAATCTGGCAAGATGATGAGGAGATTTTTCAAACAAATCAAGAACCTTTCAGAAAAGGGAAAATCTATTGATAGTCTAGATGATGTCATAGAACTTATAGTTCAATTGAATGTAAGGACTTGTGAAGAAAAGCGATATACAGTCAGTCTTCAAAACAATCTGATTGATTGCGAGGAACAGAAAATGAACTTGTGTAACAAAGTTCATATGCAGGCTACAGAGTGTGAAACTCTTACTCATTCGCTGGAGCACTCACTAATGAGGAATAAGATCCTTACTGAAGATCTTCTTACAAGAACATGCCAAAGGTATATCTAGACAAGTGTTTAGAAAACTATTTCCAACAAGGAATGAATACCTTGAGGGAACATATAGAATGTCTAGAACAAGATACATTAACAATTTTTCAAATGGATAATCTTGATTACATGGGTTCTAATTTAGAGAACATTCCATCCTGGGATCAGAATATAATTAAAGAGATTGCATCTCGAAATAATCCTAATCAAGAGGAAGGGTTCAACACCCAAGAACGGGAGAAAGTATTTTCAAAAATGGGACTTGATGGGGTAAATTCTCATCCTAATGCTTAAACGCATTAGAATGTGCATCCTTACTTTGCCCAATATTCGGATGTAAGAAAGCACATGTAGTTGGGCAATCAGAATCCTAATAAAATTTCTTATTCAACATAGAGACATTACACGATCTACCTTAAGTATGTTTGATAATCTTATGAGTAGAAAGGTTATGTTACAACAACTCTTGTAAGAAGGATTTGTGGTCTGAAGTTTCCCTTGATACTAATTTCGAAGATAATCTCTTTGAGAAAGTTGTGTGTAACATATTAGATGTGAAAATATTTTCAAATCTGATTAGAATTATTTATTTAAGGCTGATATCTATGTTTGGTATGTGTTAAAGGTATTTCAAGTATATGTACTCAGAGTGTTTGAAAAAGTATACTAAAGAATGTACCCTCAAACCAGATCTCAAGCGAATCTTCTAAAATCCTTGAGTGGAATGACTTCTAAGGAAACAGTTCATCTTGATAATACCTTCAAGAAATCTGGTTGTGAAGATACATAAGTGAAAAGGAAGATGTTACTAATCTCCTTGTCCAAAACAGTTTGGATTCCAAGATTGATATTATTAATCTTCGCCAGGTTCTCCTCAGTACCATAGAAACTCATGATAGACAGGCAGCACTACTAAGAACTGTTATCTGTAACCAAAGGAATCTAATCAAACTTGGAATCGGTAACAGGGAGTAATTTCGTAATATTAATCGAAAGGTTAATGCTCTAGCCTGTGAACATAATCAAGGTACTGTGTGTAGAATCCGAGATATCAGTCAAGATGTTGTTGATGAAGATCCTGAAAAATTGGAGGAAATTGAAGATGATCTTTGAAAAATAAGACGAAAAATAGACATCAATTTTTGATTTCTTTCATTGATTGTATAAGTCTATTATGAATAAAAATTATTATGAATAAAGTTATTTCTATAATTTTCCTTGTGATAGTTTTTGATTTACATAGCTTGTAATTGAATGCTTTATTATTTTCTATGGATGTTTATGGGATGTTTGATTTCAATTTTATTACCTTGATATTCGATCTCATAATATGTTGTGAACCCTTATGGTTTGGGTGACTTTTTGATTTAGCAGGATTAAGTTCTAGACCATGTTAGTATGCTTTATCAAAGGATCATGAGGGGTTCTTGTAGAAACAATATGTGAAAAAAGTCACAATATGTTGGATCGGTTTTGATTTAGCATAAAAGCATATGTGTTTCGACGGTTTTCAACTTTTTCTTGCAATTGTTAAAACCGATTTTCAACCTTTCTTTGATAAAGGTTGGTTGTTGTTATTCTTTTATTTTTGCATAAGGATGACAACATAATGATATTTCGATATCAATTCTCCCTGGAAGAAGAAGATGCGATCATATTGGAGAAGTTGGTTGCGAAATTGAGGTAACAATCTTGTTAGTTAATTATTTTCCTGTTTAAGAAAAGCCTATTTTTATTTTTATTTGACATATATATATATATATATTGCTTTTTCTTTTGCTTTTGCTTTTGCTTTTGCTTAAACAAAATTGTCGGTACAATTGATGTGTTTATTCCATTATGACTGTGTGATTCAATTGGTTCCGATTAAGTAAAACTCTTGTTATCTTGCTTTGTTGTGTGATATCAATCGTTTAGGCTTATAAAATTTTGGTGCAATTGCGGGGCTTTAATGTCTATGTTATTTCAATTGCTTCGAGCTAAGTAAAACAATTGTTATTTTGCTTTATTGTGTAGTATCAATTGTTTAGGCTTACAAAATTTTGGTGCAATAGTGGAACTTTTATATGTTGTTTCAATTGCTTCCGGTTGAGTTGAATAATTATGCAAGTTGATTTATTGGTTTGTATGAATTATTTATGGCTTAACGAATGAATATATTGACGGGATGAGTAGTTTAGTCCAATTCGATTTCGGATAAGATAAACTAAGTTAATTCTGATCTTAGTTAGACTTATCAAAGTGGAGGTTTCGGTTATTCAAGTCTAGCCGAATGCCTAAGAAAGTAAATGCTAGTTAACTAACCTAGTATTTGGCTTGTTTAAGATCTAAAGGTCTAAGTTATATGGATAATTAGAACCTGATGAGAAAAATGAAGTTTATCTTTGTTTTGATTTTATCGAATGAAGCGGTTGTATGTATACAATTGGTTTAGCAAAGGAACTAAGTTGCTTAGTTGATTTTTTGTTTGCTAAACTAGTTGGGAAAATTGTTTCGGGCAATTATTTCCATGATAACATATCAAAACATAATTACTTTGTAGTTTCAGTTTTGATATTGGTTATCAAAAATGGTATGTGGAACCCTCGTGCTTGACTCAACAGGTTGCAAGTCTATTTTGAGATTTGCAAGATCCTTTTCGTGTTGTCCTTTATTTTTTCGTTTCTTTGTCATTTTTGTGACAAAAAGGGAGAGAAATATATGGAGTAAACAGGTAATGCTGGTATCAATTTTATATTGATTGGTGTCACTAGGGAAGAGGACAATGGTGTTTGAACGTTTATCTAACGAAAGAGGAAAAACACAGACTAAGGAGGAGTAACATATCATATGATTGGTATAACAAAGACGCGCGGATTAAAAATCTCCCTATCTCACCTTTAGGGGGGGGGTATGATCTTTGTTATTATAATGTCAACAACGACATTTTAAGGATTGAATGAATGCATGTTATATGTTGTTCAATTCGGGAATCAAGCGTATGTGTAATGAATTATTGCAATTTGTTTATCCATATGATTGTAAGAGTTTTGTCACTAAAATTGACAAAGGGGGAGATTGTTAGAGCATTGCTCGGTTGAACCCACCAAGCGTTGGTATGTCAAGTTTGGTTGTCATATTTTAGTGAACCAAAACTCATTTAAGAGTCGCTTGATTTAAATGTATTAGAGTCAAATTCGTATAGGTTAGATTGAAAGTATTAGAATGAGACATTACAAGTATTGTGAAGACTTGAAGAAGTGAAGAAGTACGGAGCTACAACCACAACATCATCCTTCCACTTGAGGTTAGTGATGTTTGACTTGAACCGTTTCATTCCCTAACGTATCTTTCAAGTCGTGCATATTGAAAACATAAAACTGCGAAGCATGAACACTCTAGATAGACATAGTATTAAGGAATACAATATGAGGTTTATTCCTTAACCATTAAACTTTGTATATAAGACATCAACATAATCGTATGAATGCTTTTGTGATTATGGATGAGTATGAGGTGAGGATTTCATCCTAGGAAACAATGTTTTTACATGTGTTTTAAGGAAGTAAGTTCATGATATGTGTTTTGAACCGAAAAGGAAATCTCCAGGCGTTATTGGGGATGATCTTCATTGCATATCTTATGAACGACCAATATGTGTGATTAGTATAACCTCTCACGACTTGTTTGAGTTCTTGGTAAAACTATTCACATGACGCCTGACTTATGTATTGGTATAACTTTTATTAGTGAAACCGATCTTAAGTAATCACCTGGGGTATGATCGGGTTTGTGTGTCTGACCAAATTTGGGAGAGGGGAACCGATCCTAGTAAGAGGTGCAGTACATCACAAGGGGAACCGATCCTTGTATGAGGTGCAGCAAGGTTTATAGTAGAAAGGGGAACCGATCCTATGAACATGTGCAACACGTTTTTAGGCAAAGGGGAACCGATCCTATGGACATGTGCAACACATATAAGTTAGATACCAAATATATGTGGGGAACCGATCCTAGTACCTAGTCAACCAAAAATTTGGTAAGCTAGTATGACTATGCACATTACTCACATGGAGGTAGAACCGTTACACCCATGACTTTTGATTGAGTGTTACTTGATCAATCACATAGTTCTTGAAAGTCAAATAAACCAATTCTAAACTTGTTTGGAAGTGTGGTAAATCAGTTTCAAGTCAGTAAGTATGAAAAAGGACTTATAAGAAGAAAAATGTCGACACACTTTGAACACGCTCATTAATGTGTATCTTTTATGTTCAATGATATTCCTTAACAGCTAAGAAGGAAGTAAATCCCAAGATCGAATTTAAATAAGTTAAGAATCTTTTAATTAATATTTTTAATTATATATGGAAAATAAGAATTACTAATGTGCATTTACTGGTTAAAGATTTTCCAAGGAGATTTAGATAATTAATTTGGACAGTGCATTCTCAGGAATTATGAAAACCGAATTTGGAATGATATTGAATATCTTGAGAATATTTTCGGTTTTGGAAATTCCTTGGTGTCCAAACATCCTTTGTCTATAAATACTTTGAGTTTGCATTTCTAGCAAACTAATCCATCATGATAGTAAACTTCCTCTGTTGTATTATTATTGGTGAAGCCGCCTATTCGGAGAGGAGAGTAACCTAATTAGGCGAAATCTCTTACGACCGCTCAGTTTAAAGTTTTCTTTGGGATTGAGAATCTCTAGTGCGTACCGTTGGTGGGAAACTAGATAATTGCGGTTTATATTTAGTTTTCATGTTGATTTGATTAACTAACGGTGGTTGAACTTTGATTGCACCTAGTTTTTTATGCTTGAGAATCTTCCCTTCTGATATAAGATTCACTCAAACTAGTTCAAGGTTTCGACATGGATCTTTAGACTGTTCTTAGATCTAAAGATGATCTTGTGATAATCCATTGTTAACAGACTCCATTATGTGTGTGATTTATCACAAGAGATTTAAGTAGTTATGTGCAGGTGTTTATTGAAAATCTAAGAAGATTTGAAGACAAAGAAAAGATATAATATTTCTGACTTGGTTATATAATCTTTAGTGTGCACAATACTTTTTTAGATAATAGAGGATCCAACTATAATCAATTTATCCTTGTGGTATTTTGATAGAATAGTTGAGAAGATCGGCATCAATACATTTCCTTGGGATTAGAGGTATTGATAGCAAAGTCTTAACCCGATTACCTTTTGGTGATTGAACATAAGATGGATCTTGTAACATGGCAAAGGAGTTTATATTAAGATAAACAGAAGAGCCTTTGTGCAACTCATATCACTTGGTTGAAGAGAGTTGATACCAAACATATTTGTTGTTCCTTTACTGTTTGGAATACGAACCAAAGGAATTGGTCCAAGTACGTGACTCGTTTACAGGTTGGAGGCATGGGAATACAGATGGAACTAGGTGAACTATAGGTTTAGTTGCTTGGTCTCAACTATACGAAGTTGGTTTATTTTGTATAGCGGCTTAATCCTCAGAGTATTCAATTCTTCACTAGGTCCCGGGGTTTTTCTGCATTTGCAGTTTCCTCGTTAACAAAATCTTGTTGTGTCATTTACTTTATATTTCCGCATTATAATTGTTTTATTATAATTAAAGTAAATTGCACAAACGTTAATTCCTTTTTACTTGATACGCAATCCTATTGAGTTTGGTTAAATCTGAACCTTTGTATCAAGTAAACACACTTCGTTGTTGTATTGTCTCGATCTCGTATCCATAGACAATCACACGAAGTGTGAACCAATTTGTTGTATTGTCTTGACTCAGTATATAGACAATCACTTTCGTAGAAAGGACTTATATAGGAAGGAAAAGTTATAGCTTGAGGTATATTTGGGTACCCTCGCCTTTTCACAATACATATTGTTCAGTTGTCTCTTCAACTCATCATTACTGGCATCCACATTGTAGTAAGGATAATCATGTTCCATATCTTGGGAAATGATGGGGATCGTTGTTGGCTCACCTTATGAAGTAATACTTGGAATCTCCCCACGGATTTCGGGAAAATTTTACGTAGAATATGAAGAACTTCCAAAGGTGGTGGGGTAAGTCATAAAGCATGGTTCTTCTGGAGGCGCCTTGCTAGGAACGATATTTGTATCAAGACACATGCGTGATAACCCTGGGAAATCAAATCCATAGATGTGCATGTTGTGTGTACCAATTACAGGTTTTTCAATCGACTGGTACCATTTGACATACTCCTTTCATTAATATCCACCCGTGAGTTTAGTTCACACCTCGCCCACGACATCATTCTCTCCCGAGCGAAATCTGATGCGGAGGTTTGCATTTGGTGTGGTGGGTTTAATTGCAATGGCATAACTCCATTGTAATCGGAACAATAGTCTTTATCGAAGGTACCAAACACCTCTGCCCATTTCTGGAGTGTAAAAAACAACTCTACAGAGAGAATAATCAAGAATAGCTCATACCTCCTCATTTTGAAACTCAGAAAATTAACGTAAGGGTGGACAACAAGATTCTTATGGCTCCGAGTCATCTGTTGATACCTCTGAACAAAACTGGAAGCTGAGGCGTCTCTACAAGTGTCCTTTGCCCAGTTAGTCATGTAGTACATGTCAAGTATTGTAAGTCTAAGGGTATTGTTTTTAAGAACTGGTTTACCAACAAGCAAGTAGGTATACCACAAATCCTGCAAATTAATCCGTAATTTAGTATTTTTGATCATGTCCGGTTTTTTTGTTCATAAAAAATATTTAAATTTAAAATTAATAATTTAGATATTTACCTTTATGATGCCCCAAAAACCAGTGAAGTTAGGTACACCTATGCACGCTTGATCCAGCCCACAATACATTTCTCTTAAAATTGCAGACCCCAAGCATAATATGGTGATTTTTCAAGATCTTCTAACGCTTCAAGCCAACCAATATGAGAAACAACAGTCGAGTTTGAAAATAAAGTCTGACCCATCAACCATAAGATAAACACTCTTTTGAGTTCAGGATATTCAGCTTCATTTGTTGAGTATTTCTGGTATAAAAGGAAACACTTCAACGCTGAACAATGTAACCCACCTCCTTTCAAATCTTTATGATCTTCACGTGCTTGTGATTCTAAAAAAAAAAGGAAGAAGATTCCTCCATTTATCATTTGACATCCATTCGTATTGGTTGAATGGAATCCCACAAATGAAATACAAATCTAGGGACGTAAATCCTATTTACAAGAATAATGTCAATTATAATTAATTATTTTGGATTATTTAACAATTGCTTATTAGTTAAACAGACTTACCAATTTCAGAATCTATGAAATGGAACGTGTGCGTGGTTGGCCACCACCTTTCTATCAATATTTTCATAATTTTGTTGTTGTGTTTTCTGGGATTCAAAAGATAAAACGCACGCCATGGATATCTATCAACTCTTGCTCGGACTACAGCGAATATACCATAATAAATAACGTTTAATTCTTTAAATCCACCTCTCATTTTATAATAATTTTCAGATCGATCTTGATTCCCCGACACATGACCTTCAACTAATGTTGGAGCAGCAACGACACTCGGTGAAACAAACTCTGCATCACGATTCTGATTAAAATCTACGTCTGTGGCAAGCCTCGATATTTTTTTCATGTTCTCAATCTATTTTATGCCTCAAACTTTTGACGGCGGCTCTTACCAGATTGCTCATTTTGTAGCAAGATTTTGTTTAGAAGAATATGAAGAAGAGAATGGAGTAGTATGAGTGAAAATCAATTCAAATGACGGATTTTATAGGTTTGAAAGTTGTTGCCGTTGAGAATAGAGCCGGTAGGAATTTACCCGTTGACGATTTTTCTGGACCCACCCGCTGGTCATCATCACCCGCTGGCGAGTTTTTTTGGCCCGCATTTCATCACCCTCAGCTCACTTCTTTTCCCATAGTGCAAAACCGTGTTTGACCATCCACCTGGCTTGGCAAAAAATTAAGTTTGTTGATTGCCATAGGAATTTCCCTTAATGGTTGAGGTTTCATGACGTTGGTCCTCGGATATCCCTGGAGAGTCATTAAAAATATTTTTTCTTCTGATAGGAAAGAAGATTCATTAAAATCAGAATGGGTATCACCCTGGCCTACAACCGAGGCTCGACCTTTGGTTAGCCGGTTTTGGAGTTATTAGGGACTAAACTTTATAAAAAAGAAAAGGCTTCTCTTAAATATATCCCACACATTTATTAACCATAACCCAAAAAGTATAAGTTAAAATAAAAATCCAAACAAGTCTTAAATTTTATAACAATTAAACTTAAATTCTTCTTTTTTTTCAAAATCAAAACAAACTCTAACTTCTCTTTTAATCATACTTCGTCATATTTCAAATTAGTTATAATTATTCTTTTATAATTCTCATATACCATTAAAAACCATAATTCTTACTTTTCCCAAAAATTAAATAAATCCTAATTCTTAATTCTCTCTAAAATAATATTCATTTTTCTTAATCATGATAATATTAGGATTAATTAGAATGTATATTTTAATGGTTCCATTCAAAAATTTCCACAACAACATCAATCTAGGGTTTGATTTTTTTCCTAGAACCATTTTCCTAAAACTCCATAAACACAACCTATAAAAGATATTCTCTAAGATGATTTTTTTCTCAATCATGATTACACCAAATTTGATTGAGGATATTGATTATTTTTCAAAAACATTAATTATGCCAAATATCTTACATAAACTTAATTATGAAAAATTAGGTAGACACGCCCCATATAGCGTGTCTATATGTGATATTTAACCACGCCAATTTACAATTACCTTGATCCACGTGGCCTTATTAGGAATTGTTGGATCTCATTTAAGATGATGCAATATTGACCGTTCAATTATATGCATCCTTCATCGTCCACATGTAATGCTGTGAGCCATTCACTGGATATCCTATAGACACGCCCCATAGAGCGTGGTTATATGTGATATTTAGCCACGCCAATTTCCAATTACCTTAATCCACTTGGCCGTATTAGGAATTGTTGGATCTCATTTAAGATGATGCAATATTGACCGTTAAATTATATGCATCCTTCACTGTCCACATGTAACGTTGTGAGTCGTTCATTGAAGAATCTATACACACGCTATATGTGATATTTTGCCATGCCAATTTACAATTACCTTCATCCACGTGGATGTATTAGGAACCATTGGATCTCGTTTAAGATGATGCAATATTGACCGTTCAGATGTAACGATGACCGTCCACATGTAATGTTGGGATCCGTTCATCGGAGAACCTATAGACACGCCATATAACATGGCTTTATGTGATATTTATCCATGCCAATTTATATCTGCTTAATGTGTCTTTATGTTATGTTTAGCCACGCCAATTAATCTCGAAGCGTGTGTATTACGCGTGTGATGCCTCTAAGCCATTCAGATATGACGCATCTAAACCATCCACATGGCACTATCCAAATTCTCTTATATTTTATAAATTGTGGTTAAATATGAAATTCATATATGCCAAAAATTCATATTGTTATTAATAACACAGTAAAAAATGTTGAGCTTTAGTCTAACAGTTTGCAAAACAAAATATTAAAGAGCATTTATCTAAAAATCATCAGTTTTTCTTCAACTTTTTTGATGGTGATGTCTCTTCAAGCAATTGATCAGATTGTGACATTCTCGATGCGGAAAACCTTGTCATCCTCTGTTTCCCATCTGGAAGTTGGTATGCATGATCTACACTTTGTACATATAACTTTCTCTGCGCCTTTGTAATCTTCTTTGGAAGCTTGTCAGAGGCTGCATGATTCCCCGAATGTGGATTGGATGTTAGGTGCTCCTCATTCAGTTTATCTTCTGCAAGGTTGCTTGTTGTTCTTAGGTCAGTGTCCAATTTCTTCTCAGAATCTAAAACTGGTTCTGGTTGCTTATGAGGTTTTCCATGTTGTGGAGTTTCCTGCAGCAAGAGGTTAAATGTATTATATATATATATATATACTAAATCCAAGGAGAATTCGTATGTCATGTGAATTCTCAACAAGAGACAGACAAAAGTCATTTTTCCAACAATGTAATAAAGGCAACTTCACTGAAGGCCGCGACATTTTTCACAGCTGACGCCCATAATAAAATCCGTAACCAAATATCAATTTTCTAATTTACACTAGCATTCATGTTCCATTTAGGTGTTAATATATTTCTATATTGTACTTATTCTTTAATCAAACTGAATACACGATTTATGTAAAACAATTTATATACTTGATTAACAAAGCAAAAGAGCTAAGAAACTAACCTTGTCATTAGAGATGGAACAATTATCTTTCGGCCATGCCACAAAACCATCTTTAGCTTCCCCTAATAACTTAAACTCACCACTTGGTTCCGTTAACACGAATGATGGAACTATAACCTCCTGAATATTAACAACATAACAATTTTTAGGAAGATCTTGTCCATGTATTTTCTGGTTAGGAAGCGTAGGTAAAATACTGTCTCTAGCAACGACGTTTCCCCTAGATCCATTCCAAAGGTCGTATTTTGCTTTCTGCGGAGATACGACATATGAACATCATATAAAAAGAATATGCTAGAATTAGCAATATAGATTTACGAAGAAAAAAAAATTAAAAAAAACATACTCCATTAGATGTCTTAGACAGAGGTTCTTCCGTAGATATGCACGACTGCTCTAGAGATATTGAAGGATTTGGTTGGGAATTACTGGTAGATTTATGCATAAGATTAGGAAACTGCTTCTTAGATCCATCAGAAGTGTTGCTACGTGAAGGAGACTTCCGCAGAGAAGTAGTTGGTTGTGAATTACTGGTAGGGTTCTGCATAAGATTAAAAGATTTATTAGTTACTTTTGAAAGTTACACATGTTTCTATTTTTCTAGGTTCTCTAATTTACACTTGGATCGGTGATTCATATAATTGATAGACTGGTTTATGTATATTCGACTTACAAATCAAACAAGCCAAGAAACTAACCTTCGTTGCAGGCTAGGTAAGCTTAACACCATAATTTGGACAAGGAATCGCTTTTCCAAGAGTTTGTCCTAATGTTTCCATAACATCAAATTATACGGGTAGACAGAAATTCGGTTTTATTACTTCCTCAATCAGGATTTTGCGGAAATCAACCTCCACCCCATCCTTTCCATATAATTGTTGTTTTCCTGCTAACAGAAAAGCTCTACGTCTAGCAAGGACATTCGCCTTAGATATCTCGTCAAAAAGGTAGCACCTTCTACCTTGCGGAAATATATGGCATATGAACATCTTCAAGCTCAACTTCAAAGAAAATTTGAGATTTAAAATGCATGTAAAAATAAAACAGATACCGGATGAACTGCTGCAGTTGTCATGATCTTAGATTTTCTCCGATTAGATATAGCTTTTGATGTCACATCCAGAGTATGTTTCCCTTAATTTTGTTGAGTTACTTGCAGTAATAGAGTAATATTCCATATTCGGGTAACAAATATACCAAATTATACAGTGAATACGAAGACACTGATGAATTGAATAGGTAGAAAATATATAAGGTTCTCCAAAATACACCCTCGCGTCTATGATTCATATAGTTGATAGCATATTTCAGACTCATATGGTCTTAATATCATGTAACTGGTTTATTGATAGCATATTTCAGACTCATATGGTCTTAAGATCATGTAACTGGTTTAAAACACATACCTTTGGAACTTTTTCAGATATTGCGATACGAGATTGGCTTACGTTGAGTAGATCCGGTGATTTCACAACCTCAGAATGTTTTGGTTGACTTACTTGTATCAGAAAATTAAAATGAAAGTTGTACCTTCTTTTTGCAGTGAAAGCATTTAAGCAAAATGCACAACTGACTCACAATCAAATAGCTAACCACATATCTCGTTCTATAAGGTTCTCTAAAATATACACGAACGTCCGTGATTCATATAGCTGGTAACATATTTGTCTCTTATATCAAGCAAGATATATATATAAAACTAGTTTGTGTAAAAACATATCCAATGAGTTAGTAAAGCAAACAAGCATAGCAACTAACCTTTTGATCCAAGATGGTTTGATTTGATGGATAACTAATTTCAGCATAACCAACATCTTTTAAAGTTTTTATCCCAAAAGATATGCCAAAGGGTAATTTGATGGTTTCATTTAGTACTTCATTTAGTACTTCATGTAACCTCACCCGTCATTCCTGACTTCATTTTATAAGATACCTTCTTTGAAGAGTAAGCTTTACCAATGGCAACAATGTTGTCCTTTTTTCCAAACCAAAGTTTGCATCCTATGCCCTGCAGAAACACAAGGCGCATGAGAGATAGTAAATAGAAGATTAGAAATTTAAAAGTGTTGGAAAACCATACATCAATGGTAACTTTTTCAGATGGCACATTATGAGATTCCCCAGTGGATGGAGGATACGAAGACTTCTTTTTTGATACTAAAGACACTGGGGATTCAGTAGAAATGGTCGGAATTTTAGTACAAGGAGAGTCCCGCTTTGCGGACCCTTTGGTGCTTTCATATGACTTCTGCGGACCGGATTTCCCATGTTTTTTTGGAAGTTGCTTAATTGATTATGGACCTATGTTATTCTTAAATCGATTGGAGGCGTTGCTAGGTCATGCATCCTGTGACTGTATCTGAACACATTGTTTGAAAAAAATCAGATACTGTCTGTGTAGGTACTGAATATCGCAAGATAATATTTCACGAGTATCAGGAGAAAAGAGTTATAAAATGATACGATGATAGAAGAAACGCGGAGAAATATGAAGTTTTGCGAGGATGGAGTAATTGTGCGAGCATGAGTTGCGATACTTCGTAATTCATGAACAACTGTATAAATTTTACTATAAATAGGAGTTCAAATGTAAAATTCGAGAGGTTCTTTTGGTAAGTGTTAGAAAATATTTGAGGAAAGAGAATAGAGAAAGTTGTAACTATTCTAATTCCATTTAGATACTTCTTTGTGATCAATTGAGAACATTAATAAGAAAATTGTTATTCATCATCAAGAACTTCTTGAGTTTTTACTAATTCTATTGAGGGTGTAGTTGTAGGTTATTCTGCAACTACATAATTGGCGCTAGAAACAGGGACTTGAGAATTGTGGTAGCCTAAATTTGAGGGAATTGTGGAAAATTTGAAGATCAAATGAAGTCAGTAGATGGAGATGGCAAAAAAGAAGAATGTAATAAGATCACAGAGATAATGATTGAGGAATTTCATAGTAATATGAAGGGAAAAATATACAAGCGAGATTGGAGAGGAAGAAAGATCATGGAGGAAGAAAAGATGACAACTTTAGAAGAATGGGAAAAGCAGAAAATCACATTTTCAGTAGCAGAAATTCCAAATGAAGACTTGAACCACACTTCACCATTGGTGATCACATTGCCAATCATGCTAGAAGATAAGAAAGTCAAGAAAAATGGAAATTAAACCAATTTTGGTTGATACAGGAGTTCTGTTAATATTATATTCTATCATGCACTTAAGGGGATGGGAATTAGAGATGAAGAAATCATAAATTCAAAGTGTCTTATTCATGGATTAGGGAAATCTACAACAAAATCTAAAGGAGAAATCGTCTTGCGGTATTACTAGGAGAAATCGAAATGCATGTAATCTTGTGTGTGATAGATATGGAATCTCCATATAACATGCTGATAGGAAGGCCATGGATTCATGCGATCAAAGCTGTTGCTTCAACATTACATCAAAAAATCAAATTTCCTACACCAAATGGAATTCAAGAAATAAAAGGAGATCTTGATAGTGCAAAATTTTGTTATCAAATTGAAGTAACACAATGCGGAGGAAGAGAAAGAAAGAAACAACTTCGTAGGAAACTTGTGAAGGAAACAAGAAAAGAAGAAGAATTCCGAGTGTATACAATAAGAGCAAAGGAAGGGAGAGGTATACCAAATGAAATTCCAGAAAAAGAAGGGGAACCAGCAAAAATAATTAAAGAACCAACACCTATGGGGGACCAAAGTCCAAGCTATGTTGCAAATTTGACCAACCAAAGAAATAAATATTGGAAGTAAAGAAGAGCCTTTATTCTTACGAATTGGAACTAAGATGGATGAAGAAGAAGAAAAAAGGACTACTGATCTTTTGTGAGAATATAAAGATATCTTCGCAGGAAGTGTAGATGAGATACCAGGAATTGATCCATCAGTGGCATGTCATAGATTGAATATAGATAAAAATGTAAGACCATTCAAACAAAGAATAAGGAAGATATCACAAAATTATCATGTACAGATAGAAGAAGAATTACAAAAGATGTTGGATGCAGGGATTATAAGGGAAGCAAAATATCCAGAATGGATTGCGAATATGGTCATTGTTCCGAAAAAGAACAAAGGAATAAGAATTTGCATAGATTTCACTGATCTAAACAAGGCATGTCCCAAAGATAGTTTTCCATTACCGATATACCACAAATGGTGGAATCAGCTACAGTCATGATAGAGTCACTTCACTTGATGGATATAAAGGGTATAATCAAATATCACTCGCAGAAGAAGATCAAGAACATCGCCTTTTTGCTCCAAGGGGTTTGTATTGTTATGTGAAGATGCCATTTGGTTTGCGGAATGCGGGTGCTACATATCAACGTATGGTTGAAAAAGTGTTCGCGAAGTGGATACATAAAACTTTGGAGGTATATGTATATGATATGTTGATAAAAAAGCAAGGAAGCTAAAGACCATGTGCAAGATTTGAAGGAAATATTTGAGCAAATGAGAAAGTTCAACATCAAATTAAATCCAGAGAAATGTATAATTGGGGTTTCATCTGGAAAGTTCTTGGGATACATAGTATCGAAGGAGGGAATACAAGTTGATCCAGAAAAATTCCAAGCAGTTCGTGACATGCCAACACCTGCAACGGTAAAAGAAGTACAAAAACTAAATGGACTCTTGGCTTCACTTGGGAGATTTATTTCGCGAATGTCAGATAAGTGCAAGCATTTTTTCAACATACTTAAGAAGGGAGCAAAATTCAAATGGACTGATGAATGTGAAAAATCTTTTCAAGGAATCAAAGAATACCTCGCAAATACATCTATACTACAGAAACCAGAGAAAAACGAAGAATTATTGGTATACCTCGCAACAACTCCATATGCTCTAAATGTAGTTCATTACGAGAAGACGCAGGAGTAGAAAGGCCCATTTACTACATTAGTAAAACCTTTAATGCAGCAGAAAAGAACTATTCTAAAATGGAGAAGTTAATCTTAGCCTTGGTTTATGCATCATTCAAGTTGCGAATATACTTTCAAGCACATGTAATAAAAGTGGTAACCAAAGTCCCAATTGAATCAGTGATGAAGAACACAAAAAGGTCAGGAAGAATAGAAAGGTGGAATGCATAAGTAAACCATTACAAGATAAAATACGAAGTGTTTTCATCGCAAAAATCACAAGTTGTCGCAGATTTTTTGGCAGAATTTCCTTTGGAAGAAGATGAAGCAGTAGAGGAAATGATGGATGTTGAAGAAGAATTTGGAAATCCAAAAGACTTGTTAACAGAGCCTGATAGATGGGAAATTCTGGTGGATGGATCATCCAATAGTGAGGGAAATGGGATTGGAGTCGTGTTGATTTCACCAGAAGGAGAAAGAACAGCATTCTCATTCAGACTAGAATTTGCATCCACGAACAACGAAACAGAGTACTGAAGTCAGAGTGCATGCATTAAAGATCGCAATGGAAAAGAAGCTTGAAAGTATAAGGATAACAAGTGATTCACAATTAGTGATTTGTCAAATTAAAGGGGAATATACCACAAATGAATCTTCTTTGAAGAAATACAAGAAACTCGTTGAGGAATTATCTGCGAAGATACCAAAATTAAAATGGAGACATATATCAAGAAAATATAACCGTCTCGCAGATGCTTTTGCATTTATTCCAAGCATGATGACAAATCCAAATACAAGAAATATCCAAATACAAACAATTCAAAACCCATCAGTGGACAAAGAGAAAGAAATTGAAGAAGTCATTGCGATGGAAGTAGAAAGATAATTATCAAACAACATCGCAGATTGGAGAAAAGAAATTCATGAATACCTCAACAACAGGAGAAACATCCGAGAACAGACTAGAAGCACATAAATTAAAGAGTCGTGCAACAAACTATGAGTTGCGAGAAGGAATTTTATACAGAAAATCTTTTAGTGGACCACCTTTCAGGTGCTTAACTCGCGAAGAAGGAGAAAAGATATTGAAGATGTTACATGGAGGAGAAGTTGGCAATCATAGTGGGGGAAGATCTCTAGCATATAGAGCAAAGATACAAGGATATTACTGGCCTTATATGCATACAGACGCAAAATTGTTCGCATTTAAGATGCAAGGAATGCCAACGACATGGTAAAAGAATTTATGCACCAGGGGCTACATTAACTTCTTCAACAAGTTGCTGGCCTTTTGGTAAATGGGGGTTGGATATTGTTGGACCATTTATACCTGGATCTGGACAAAGGCGATACTTGATAGTTGCAACAGATTATTTCACAAAGCTCGCAGAAGTAAAATCAGTACAAAGATATCGTGATAAAGATGTTTTTACGTTTATATTTGAGAACCTCATTTGCAGGTACGGGTTCCAAAGACAACTAGTATCTGATAATGGGAAACAATTTGAGGGACATAATATAGAGATGTTACTCAGTGCTTTTAGAATAAAATGTGGGAAGTCAACCTCCGTTATATCCACAAGCTAATGGACAAGCTGAAGCAACAAATAAAACAATCGCAGATACAATCAAAAAGAAATTAGAAGGACATCTCAAAGGGTGGTGCGAGCAAGTACCTAGCGCAGTTTGGGCATACAATACAACTAGAAGAGAAGCAACTGGAATGTCTCCTTATTGTCTAACATATGGAGTAGAAGCGGTATTACCTACGAGGTTGTAATTCCAACAACAAAGAAAGAAGCTTGGGAAAGAAATTTAAGTGCGGGAGTAATATTACGAGAATTGGATGATTTGGAAGAAAAAAGAGAAAAGGTGTTGCACCATATGAGGATTTATCAAGAACAATTAGCTCGAGAATACAACAAGAGAGTCATTGAACGTGAATATAAACCAGGTGATTTGGTCATGCGAGAAACACCTCGATATCAAAAAGAAAATGGAGGGAAATTAGCACCAAAATGGGATGGACCATATGTTATTAAAGAAGTTGTAGGAAGCGGAGCTTATCGGGTGATGGATCCGTAGGGAGAGACATGGGTTTGAGGCTCGGTAGACCTTGGAACAGACTATATTTGAAAAGGTATTACCCATAAAACTCATGAAAATTTTTACGAATATTGTTTGCTCGCAGGAAATTTGGAAAAGTTACGAATTTTCAAAATTTATATTCCAATTAAAATTTCATTAATTTGCGAATAAAAGACCGCAATCTGTGATCATCCTCCAAAAAGAAAAGAGCCGCAGAAAATTTTATACAGGCAAACCTTTGTGGCGTACACCCTAGTTAATGAGCTATAATTCGTAAGAGGCAAAGTCCTAAAGTACGTCATTTAAGGGGGTACCTATAACGTGGCTAAGGGTAACCGGAACACCACCAAGGGCCCTTAGTACATGGTAAAAATTTTGGGGTACAACCCAATAATGGGGTACCTATCCGTTTAGACACCTTGATTATCACCTAATCTAACGACATTACGCAATATAAAATGCGGTGTAAGAAGATTTAGGCTGGGCGACTAAGGCATACTGTCTTTCCCAAGAAGTGCAGAAAACGATCAAGGCGCCGAGGTACACGGTTGAGTCAAGAGTGCCGGGTGAGGTTGAACCACATCTGCCATTTTTGACAAGTCTTGGCAAATGATGCACTTGGCCCAAAGATACCCCATAGGGTGCAACCTCGTAACTATAAGCCATATAGGAAAAAGGATAAGAGGTTGCGATCAAAAGCTGGTTGTTGGCAGAACCGGATGGGAAGAGCTAACCTTGTATGGTCGATGTACGCTTCCTTGAAGGGGCAATTAGGGGGAATATAAAGGGCAGCACCCTCCATTAGGGAGATGATAAGTGCTATAAGACGCAAATGTCACGAGGCTTCTTGTTTGCGAAAACATAAAGGCTTGTCATATTTGTGCAACAAATGAAGTTCTGCGAGCCTTCTAAAAAAAAAAAAAAAAGAAAGAAAGAAAGAAAGAAAAGAATAAAGAAATCGCAGAACATAATAAAGTTAAGATGAGATCAATGGGTCGCTACATGAAAGTGTAGAGACGTCCTGCGATTTCATCGCAAGACGGCAATGTCATGGGGCTTTATGTTCGCAAGAATATTTAGGCATGTCATATTGTCGCAACAATTCCTGAAGAGGTTAAAATACTATACAATGAAGTTAAGATGAGATCAATGGGTTTTTGCATGAAAGTGTAAGAACGTCCTGCGATTTCATCGCATGACGATAATGTCACGAGGTTGTATGTTCGCAAGAATGTACAGACTTGTCATATTATCGCAAATAATCAATACAAAAGAGGTGGCAAAATAAGACCTTTACTTAGGAAGGCATGGTAAGACCACAGAAATTAATGAAATTTATTACATCAATATCATTGAAGAAATTTTACAAGAATATACATCAAGATATTTTGAAGAGAAGATAGCTCTGGCAATATCATTGAAGAATTTTACGAGAAGTCCTAGGAAAAAAGGACAACATTATTGAATAATTTTAATGAAGACTTAACAAAAGATGCGATTTTGATAACAATCAAATACAGATAAGTTTATATTCGTAAAAGTTTACGAGAATTACATACTTCTTATACTTTTCCATATATTGAATATTTCACAAAAAGATTGAATACTTCTTATAATTCTTCAAGAATATCTCGTATTTATTATACTTCTTCAACGGATATTTAATTTTGCGAAGGTTAAGTACTTATTATACTTCTTCATACAATGAGTAATAATTTTCTATACTTCTTCATATATTGGGAAATTCTTCATAAATTGAATGCTTCTTATACTTCTTATACTTCTTAAGGGTATTTCATATTTTATATACTTCATACTTTCTATACTTCAAGGGATATTTATTATTTACTTCAATAACATTCCGTAAAAAGAAAAAGGCTTATATTCCTTATACTTTGAAGGGAAGATTTCTTATTTATAATCACAATAAGAAGAAAATTCGTAAGATAAATTCAGAAGGATATTCTAATACTTCCAGTGATAGTTGATCATTTGAAGAGAAATAATAGGGGGAAAAGGATATACTAAGCTTTATCTGTGAGTTATATATTATTTCTCTTCACATGATCAAAAAGGGCAAATTTAGTCAAAGTAAGGTTAAATTATCTTCGCAAAATATCAAAAAGAAAGGATAGATCATCTTCGTAAAATATCAAATGTACTTCTCAAAAAATAAAATTGTTCGCAAAAAAGGAAACCAACGGTAATAAAGGGAAGGAATTCAGAAGAAAGAAAGAAAGGAGAGCCAATGATAAATTGAACAAGGAATATTATCATGCTTCATCAACACTCTGTGTTGGATCTTTAAGATCGAGAGTCATTAGCAGCCTTCGACTTTTGCGAGATATCATCCTTGGAAGAATATGCAGCAGGGACATCTCCTTGAGGAATAGATTCTTCCTCATCATCAAGATCTTCATCATCACTCTCATGATCGAAATCACTATCAGGCTCACGAGCAACTTCATCGTCGATATCTTCAGAGGAGTAATCTTTACAGAAGCAAGCCTCTTGATAAGAGAATGTTATTCGCAAAAACTTGAGCCTTCAGTGACTTTCACGAAGTATAGCCTTTTGATGATTGGTATCTTCGATATCCTTGGAATAAGCAAGATAGTTGAATCTCCGAGTAGCACGATCACGAGAGTTGATTAAGCGGGTAGAAAGCAAGGCATTCTTCTTACGAAGCTCAGAACAGGAGGCTTCTAATCCAGCTTTTTCACTACGAAGGTGATTCTCAGATTCTGCAAATAAAACAAAGTTCAAAGAATAAAATTTGCGAATATAATGAAATTTAAAGACGTACCAGAGGCAGTCAAATTTTAATGACTACCTTCTCTTTGCGAAGTAAGAGATTGAGTTAAAGATAGACAACAGTTCTTCATCTGATTCATCGCATTATCAAAACCATCACCAACTAATCCTTTAAGTCGAGATTGAAGCTTTTGATCTTTAGAAAGGAGAAAATTTTTATCCTTCGCAAGTTTGGCATTAAGACTTTTTAATGATGAGTAATCTTCTTCAAGTTGATTCTTCTTAGCACACAAGACTATATTCTTATTAATAAGGGAATTCTTCTCAACAACAAAAGAATTTCTTTTAGCATCTGAAGACTTCTTTAATTCCTCAAGTTCACCTTTCAACAAAGAAAGAAGATTTTCTTGATCGCAACATTTATTCTGAAGAGTCTTTAATTCTTGCGAAGAAACAATCATTGTATTCAAAAACGAACATTTCTCTTCTCCGATAAGGTTTTGTTCTCTTCTAATAAGGTTTCTATTCTCAAATTAGCTTTGTTAAGGAAGAAAAAAGTTGAGATATGTCATCATTCAAAAATTTCGATCATATATTAATTGAGTATTCTCTTGAAAAAGAGCATCGAGTTGTCAAGAGCACACGAGTAAAGATCAGATAAATGGGAGAATTGGTTTGAGAGGCTTTCATGCTTGGTTCGATATTCTGTTGCATCCGATTCATGGTGAAGTACCAATCTTCTACATTTCTGGATGGATTCTATAAAGGGAATGGGTTTTAATGGATGTTTCAAGCATAGGAAGGATATAAATAAATAAAAGAGAAAATATGAGGATAGTAATCATACCTTTCGGTTCATCATTTCTTTTGCAAAGAATCGCATATCAGAGAATTATTCTCAAGATGATGATTTTCTTTACGAAGATCCTCGCATTCTGCTTGAGAAGCTTTCAAATAATGGCGAAGTAATTCAATTTCTTTTTCCAAGGATTGACGTGAAGAAGAAATGTCTGGATTGACGAAATTATTCAGAACTTCGCAAAATTCATATTGCGAATCTAACATTAGTAGATTTCATGAGATTGCTCAAAACCTCGAGATAACATTCGGAAAGTTGAATAAATTCCATCTCGAATTTCTTGAGGAAGAGGAGAAGAATTTGAAGGAATAAGAGCAAGCTGCAAAAATTGTCTGAGAAATAGTACTCAAAGGATTTGGGGATAAGACAGGTTTTTCTAAAGAAGAAGTTGAAGGAATATTTTGCGAGGATTGTTTTTCAATTGAAGAAGTTGAAGAAATATTTTGAGAAGGTTGGTCTTGAAGAAGTGTTGATAAATTGACATTGATAGGAGATTGAAAAGCAGGTAATGGAGTAGAGGCAGGAGTATTTGAAGAAGCATTTTCACGAAGAGGAGAGGAAAATTCCTTATCAACTTCAGGAAGGAAATCATCAATCGAAATTAATGGTGTGGGTTTAGTTATTCGAGATCTCTTGCTTGGATTTGGTTTTTCGTCAATCTGCGAATCAAAACGTAGATTAAAAACTGAGGCAACAATATATTGTTCAGGAAAGAAGACAGAGTATTTTAACTACCTTTTGATTCTCGGATTTTCTTCTTCGTGGATTAAGGCTTGGATTCTTTAATTGAGATTTCATCTGAGAAGTTATTTTGCTGAAATTAACCAAAATCAGACAACAAATCATACAGAAATTAAAGAGGAGAACAAATGAAATACACAAAGATAGAGGGAAATTACCTTGGAGAACTCATGAAGATACAGTAAAAAAAAAAAAAAAATTTGCAGAGAAAATAGTGATAGAGAGTATGAGTAGAAGATAGAATTGCGGAAATAAGAAGAAGAAAAGAAAGAGAGTACGAAGGATTTATATAAGGGAATAACTAAAAAGAACGGTTACAAAAGACGTGTCAAAATTTCAAAAGACTAAGTAACGGTTATGTTCTCACAATCATTTCTTCTTCGTAGAATTGACATGAGAAGAGGCAAGATGTAGGTACTGAATATCGCAAGATAATATTTCACGAGTATCAGGAGAAAAGAGTTATAAAATGATACGATGATAGAAGAAACGCGGAGAAATATGAAGTTTTGCGAGGATGGAGTAATTGTGCGAGCATGAGTTGCGATACTTCGTAATTCATGAACAGCTGTATAAATTTTACTATAAATAGGAGTTCAAATGTAAAATTCGAGAGGTTCTTTTGGTAAGTGTTAGAAAATATTTGAGGAAAGAGAATAGAGAAAGTTGTAACTATTCTAATTCCATTTAGATACTTCTTTGTGATCAATTGAGAACATTAATAAGAAAATTGTTATTCATCATCAAGAACTTCTTGAGTTTTTACTAATTCTATTGAGGGTGTAGTTGTAGGTTATTCTGCAACTACAGTCTGCTATTTTTTTTTTTAAATACACAATCTAATCAAAACTCAGTTCAGTTACCTCTCCTCTAGACTTGCTGATACTGTTGCCCACAATTTTCGCAATGTCGACTCCTTGAGATAACAAGTTATCTGTTAATCTCTGATACGCGTTTTTAGTAGACTCTAATTCTTTCTCCTTAGCTTTCATCTTTTCAAGAAGTTCATCGTTATCTTTCGAGTGTCTTGGTTTTCTTTCATTTGGAAAGTAAAGGGTTGCCATCACTCCAAAGCCACCCCCTTGACACGTCCACCCTTATACGGGACGATCGCAACCATTAGAGCATCCTCATTATGACCAACGGTAAGAGTTCCCTCTCGAATCATCTTCCGCTTCTCTTCATGTTCAAATAATGTGTTAAATTCTAATTTAAACCTTGCGTAATTACTTTGCACTTACTTTGGTTAAAAACATGAGGACTGTAAAGTTTATGTTTTCTCACAACTTCAGATGTCTTCTTCCTGAAAAACTTATCTGGAACAATTCCGTATTTGTTTTCGCATGCTCTTTCCCACATGAAGCACCGGTCTTCAAGATCTTCTTTGGCAACATTTCCCCTTTGGACCTAGTAGTTACCAGAAATAAGTAAGGATTTACATCCGCACAGATATTAACTGTGTAAAATAAAAAACATATTCCAAAGCATCTAATGTGATAAAATTACAGATTGGTGTAAGAGGACACATCCCTATACCGTTATAAGTTTCTGCATATATGAGTCACACTGTAGGATCTGAATATCGCAAGAAGCACACATTTGCGAAGTTTGATCAAAAAGACATTGCGAGCGTCGCATGATAATTTGAAGAATGACGTAACAGATGCTGATAGCAGAAACATGAGTAAAGTATGATGATTCTGTGATAATTAGTGTGTTTGCGAAGATCAACAATAAAACCCTTGCGAGAATATCGCAAGTCATATCCAAAATTAAAGGAAAAATTAGCTGTCATCCACTATGTAAATCCCTATATAAAGAGTTGAACATGCGTAAGGAAGGGGGAGATCTTTTTCGAGTGTTGAGCAAGTCATTAGGAGAGAGAAAGTCTAGAGCGGTTGTTAATTCCTTAGCTTTATTTCCTTTCTATCTTGTAAAATTTGTGAGGTTAATCAATAAAATTTGTGTTTGATGATCTAAAAATGACTTAATTGAATGAATTCTTGTGAGGGGTGTAGTGTGGGATTTCTTGCTACTACATATTGGCGACAAAAACAGGGACCTCCTTGTTGATAGTGTGAAGATTAATATTGTGATTTGAAATAATTTGGAGTAGTTGGTGAAATGTTTCATATAACTTTCAACAATTCATTGAAAATATGGCTAGGAGGACAAATGATTCAAGATAACCAACAATTGTGAGAAGGAGTAAGAGGTTTGCTGGAGAAAGAAGAGATGAAACTGAAGAACCATCAAGAATGAATACAAGAAATGATGGAGAAAATCAAATTCAACAGCCAATTCAGCATACAACAGCGAAAAATAGAACTATGGATTATGATAGAGTGAGTGTACACACCTGGAAGTCAAATTCAGCAGATGAAGCGGAGGAAGAACAACAATTAAGAAACGATAGACGAGTAGAGGAAGATCAAGAAGTAGTTGGAGGTATAGTTCATGGAAATGAAGAGATTGAAGCATTAGAAGCATTGAGACAAAGAATACACGAAGAAATGAGAATAGAAGCAGAAGAACATGCTAATTTGACAAGGCAAAATCATGAGTTGAGAATGGAGAATATGAGATTACAAAATAGAAGGTCAAGAAGCACTACAAGATCAAGCTCAAGATCAATCAGAAGGGAAGAAAGACGAAACTCACTTGTAGAAAATGTTGATGAAAATATTTGGCAGTATGTGCAAAATCCAGTTGAAGAACGTCGCGAAAATAGAGAAATGATTGAAGATCGATATATTCCACAAGGTTAAATTCCTCAAAGTAGGTAGCGTCAAGAACGAAATAACCAAGGTGATGAAGAAAACCAAGAAGAAAGAAGAAGAATATTACATGGGAGAGAAAATCGCAGAAATGAGCAAGTAATTAAAGAAGAAATCGAGAGACATTATGCTGAACAAGCACGTTTAGCCTGCGAGAGAGAAAGATTGAGAGCAGAAATTGAGGAAAGAGAACTCTAAGAAGAAATACGTCAAAACAATCATGACAATCGAGAAAGAATACGTGAGCAAAACTGCAACAATGGTAATATCAATGAAGAATATGATAGAATACAAAGGAGAATTGAAAGACAACAAAGAGAGTTGATAAGGAGTGAGCAAAATCACAGAAAAGAAAATGAGAGATATAATGGTGTGCGAATTCATGAAAGAAATGAAATAGAAGATTGCAAAGAAAGACAAGAAGAAAGTTATGGGGAAGAAAATCAAAATCTCGCAACACAAAACAGGAAAGAATGCAGGAGAAGATAAGCATAATTAAAGAGACCAATGGGATTAGCGTCCGGGGTAAATGAACAAATCTTAAGAGAACTGGAAGAAATGAGAGGAATGCTGAATAATAGGAGAGAGGGAGGCAGAAGGCAATCACATGAGGCCATTGAAGAATATGCGAAGACTCCATTCACACAAGAAGTACAATTAGGAGGAATACCGCCAAAGTGCAGTTTGCCTGCGTTAACTAGCATCTTTGATGGACCAACTTATGCAATTCAACACATTAAAGCTTATGTGAGATGTATGTTACAGTGGGAGAATCATGATGATGTGTTGTGCAAGTATTTCTCATCAAGCTTAACAGAAGAGGCGCTAAAGTGGTTCAAAGGTCTACCCAGGAATACTATAACATCTTTCAACCATTTACAGACTACGTTCTTAGGGGCGTATATAACTGACAACTCCTCGCGACCAGGAATAGAAGATGTGTTTGGATTAAAACAGAGAATTGGAGAAAGTTTGAAGCATCTAACCATAAGGTGGAAGAAAATGTGCAGTGAGATGGATGGACATGTGGATGAGAGATATCTCATTTTATCATTCATCAATGCAATGTTCGCAACCAATCTACTATACATTCAAATTTTTAGAATCAAGAATACAATCACAATGACTGAATTACGGGAGCTACAGGAGGAGTACATTGCCCTTGAAGAAAAACAGAATGAAATGGATCGTATCCCGTTGCGAATACAAGTTCAAATACAGTGAATGCAAGCTTATTTCCAAAATTGATAAACACAGTGGCGAGCACTTCGCATGTACACCAAGAAGAAAAGAATGATAATCAACATAAGCTAGTAGCTATGGGAAGCAGAGATCAAGAAGAATTCGAGAGAGAAAGAAATTTTTACAGTCGAGGTGGAAACAACAAAATTCAAAGACTTGATCGGCCACAGGAAAATTATGGAGGACAAAGACAAAATTATCAGAGAGGATCGGGAAGTCAAAGAATGATATGGGAAGATATCAAGATGCCACCTTTGAACACTAGTGTGGACAAAAATTGGGAAGAAATAATTTTAATGGAGAATATACCAACACCCTGGAACATGGGAAAAGAACCTCTTCCAAATAGCAGAAGTCAAGAATTTTGTTCTTATCATCACTTTCATGGACATTCTACTAATGACTGCAGAAATATAAAGAAAATCATTCTCAGAATGATAGACCAGGGAAAGATAAATCATTTTCTAATAGGGCACCCTCAATCTCAACTTTTACCACCACCACCAGAAATTCACAGAGTAAATGCAACAAAAGGAGGAAAAACATTTGTCATAGAAGTTGGAACAATGGCGAATAATCTTTTTTGATTCAGTACAACATCAAAGATAAATAAAAAAAGTGAGAGATTGATGGTTGATTCTGTTTTGTTGCAAAGTCAAAGCTTGCTGAAAATAACAAATAATGAAAATATCGCAGAAGGAAAGACTGTACCGAAAAGAAACAAAAGAACAGAGACAGAAAACAATAAAGGTAAAAAAATTAAATTGTGAAATAAAAGAAATATTGAGAAAAGAAAAAGAGATGTATGATTGATTTGTTGCTAAAATTTTAAAAAACATATTTTACTTAATGATAAAAATGAGATTGAGAAATTATAACAGAGCTGAAATGCAAAAGAATAATCCTTAGAATGGGACGAACCTTTATGGCGTACACCCTAGTTCCGAATAAAATTTCGCAAGAGGAAAATGTAAGACCTAAAATACGTCATAGAAGGGGGCATCTGTTGCATGGCTCAGCAATAAGGTTACACCACTGCTGGAACCTGAGTCATGAAGATTTGGGGTCTATGAAAGCCCATCCATGGGAGACACCTTGGATTCTCAACTTGAGCATATGACTTGAGTTGGGCGACTAAGTTAATAAGAGCTCTCCTAAGGGCTGCAGAGTATGACCAAGGCGCCGAGGTACACGGTTGAGCCAAGAGTGCCCGGGGAGTATGAAACTACCCTGGCCATTCTTAGCAAGTCTTATCTATAATGCACTCGGCCCGAAGAAAACCCCACTTAGGGTGCAGTCTCGTAACCATAAGCCATATAGGAAAAAGGGAAAAGAGGCTGCGAACACAATTGGTTGTTGTTAAGACTGGATGGGAGGAGTTATTATTGTATGGCAGAAGTACGTCTCCTTGAAAGGGAAACCAGGGGGAAGATAAGGGCGGCACCCTCCATTAGGGCGCTGATAAGTGTCTTAAGAAGCAAATGTCATGAGGCTATATTTTCGCAAGAATATTTAGACTTGTCATATTTGTGCAACATTCCTGAAGAGGTAATAAGATAAAAGATAAGATAAGACGAGATCAATGGGTCATTGCATGCAAGTGTAAAGACGTCCTGCGATTTCGTCGCAAGACGGCAATGTCATGGGGATTTAATTTCGCAAGAAAATTTAGGCCTATCATATTGTCGCGGCAAAAATTACAAAAGAACAAAAAGTTAAGGAAAAATCAATGGGTTTCTACATGAAAGTGTGAAGGCGTCCTGCGATCTTGTCGCAATGAAAAAATATGGAAAAATAAGACCCTTACTTAGGAGGGCAAAATAAGACCATATCAGAATACCAGAAAGAATGCAATCTTATAATTTATCTTTGCGAGATTATGCAGAGGAAATTGCGATTTTATCGCAAGTTATCTTTCTAAACAAAGGTAACATGCTCAATCACTCATCTGAATACAAATAACAGAGGAAAGTATGGGAATGCATAGAATAAATTAAATGTTATTTGTTTTCACATGATAGATTTACGCATAAAAAGTTAATTGTATTTTGGGTAGTTATATTGCAAGAGAGAAAAAATTTCTAACATATGAAGGAAAGAACAAAAGAGATAGATCTTGTATTGAAGACTGGAGAAATTCGCAGTGATAGGTTACAAGTATACAAGAATGAAAGATCAAGAGCAAATATACAAGATTTTCAATAAATTGAACAAGAAAGCACAAGGAAGCGAAAACTATTTTTTTGCTTGATCCTTCATTATCATCATCAAATTCTTCACCAGATTTTTCTTCTCCATCAGATTCTTCATCAGACTTCTCCTATTTATTTTCTTCAAACTCCGTCTCTTCATCATCTTCACTATCAGAGATGACCAAATTAGGAACATTCTTTGGAACTTTGTCTAAGAGGCAATGATATTTGGAGTGGGGAATCTTATTGTCATCATAAATCTCTTTGATGGTGTCATTACGGAAAGAAATTGTGTCATTTCCAAAATTCGGAATTGTGATCTTCATTTGAGTTTTCAATCTTGAACATTTTTCATTGCGAGAAGATAAATCTTTGGCGAGCTTTGCTTTCTCATTCTCAAGCTCATCAATTCTCTTGCGATATCTCTCTTCAGATTCTGCGATCGTATAACAATAAGTCAACAATCTGATAGTTGTTTATGAAAAAAGCAAACAACTAAATAACGAAGATGTAGGATCAGAATATTGCAAGAAAGACACATCTGCGAAGTTTTATCACAATATTTTGCGAGCATCGCAGGATGATTTGAAGAATGACGTAACAAATCACGATAGTAGAAACATGAGTAAAGTGTGATGACTCTGCGATGTTTAGATTGTTTGCGAAGATTAACAATATAACTCTTACGAGAATATCGCAAGTCAGATCCGAAATTAAAGGACAGATTAGCTGTCATCCACTATGTAAATCCCTATATAAAGAGTTGAACAGGTGTTAGGAAAGAGAGATCTTTTTCGGGTGTTGAGAAAGTCATTAGGAGAGAGAAAGTCCAGAGCGGTTGTTAATTCTTTAGATTCATTTTCTTTTCTATCTTGTAAGTTTTGTGAGGTTAATCAATAAAATTTGTGTTTGATGATCTAAAAATGACTTAATTGAATGAATTCTTGTGAGGGGTGTAGTGTGGGATTTCCTGCAACTACATTTTGGCGCTAGAAACAGGGATCTCCTTGTTGATAGTGTGAAGATTAATATTGTGATTTGAAAGAATTTGGAGTAGTTGGTGAAACGTTTTATATAATTTTCAACAATTCATTGAAAAGATAACTAGGAGGAGAAATGCTTCAAGACAACAAACAATTGTGATAAGGAGTAAGAGGCTTGCTGGAGAAAGAAGAGATAAAACTGGAGAACTATCAAGAATGAATACAAGAAATGATAGAGAAAATAAAATTCAACAACCAATTCAGTATACACCAGCGCAAAACAGAGCTATAGATTATGATAGAGTGAGTATACACACCTGGCAGTAAGATTCAGCAGATGAAACAGAGGAAGAACGACGAGTAGAGGGGGATCAAGGAGTAGTTGGAGGTATAGTTCAATGAAATGAAGAGATTGAAGCATTAAAAGCATTGAGACAAAGAATACACGAAGAAAAAAGAATAGAAGCAGAAGTACGTGCTAATTTGACAAGGCAGAATCATGAGTAGAGAATGGAAAATATGATATTACAAAATAGAAGGTCAAGAAGCACTACAATATCAAGCTCAAGATCAATCAAAAGGGAAGAAATATGAAACTCACTTGTAGAAAATATTGATGGAAATATTCGGCAGGAGGTGAAAAATCCAGATGAAGAACGTCGCGAAAATAGAGAAATGATTGAAGATCGATATATTCCACATGGAGAAATTCCTCAAAATAGGCAGCGTCAAGAACGAAATAACCAAGGTGATGAAGAAAACCAAGAAGAAGGAAGAAGAATATTACATGGGAGAGAAAATCGCAGAAATGAGCAAGTAATTAAAGAAGAAATCGAGAGACATTATGTTGAACAAGCACGTTTAGCCTGCGAGTGAGAAAGATTGAGAGAAGAAATAGAGGAAAGAGAACTCCAAGAAGCAATACGTCAGAACAATCATGACAATCGAGAAACAAGACGTGAGCAAAACCGCAACAATGGTAATATCAATGAAGAATATGATAGAATACAAAGGAGAATCGAAAGACAACAAAGAGAGTTGATAAGGAGTGAGCAAAATCGCAGAAGAGAAAATGAGAGATATAATGGTGTGCGAATTCATGAAAGCAATAAATGAGAAGATCGCAGAGAAAGTCAAGAAGAAAGTAATGGGGAAGAAAATCAAAATCTCGCAACACAAAACAGGCAAGAACGCAGGAGAAGAGAAGCAGAATTAAAGAGACCAATGGGATTAGCGTCCGGGGTAAATGAACAAATCTTAAGAGAACTGGCAGAAATGAGAGGAATGCTGGATAATAGGAGAGAGGGAGGCAGAAGGCAATTAGATGAGGCCATTGAAGAGTCAGCAAAAACTCCATTCACACAATAAGTACAATTAGGAGGAATACCCCCAAAGTGCAGTTTGCCTGCGTTAACTAGCATCTTTGATGGAACAACTTTTGCAATTCAACACATTAAAGCTTATGTGAGATGTATGTTACAGTGGGAGAATCGTGATGCTGTGTTGTGCAAGTATTTCGCATCAAGTCTAACAGGGGAGGCGCGAAAGTGGTTTGAAGGTCTACCCAGGAATACTATAACATCTTTCAACCATTTGCAGACTACGTTCTTAGGGGCATATATAACTAACAACTCCTCGCGACCAGGAATAGAAGATGTGTTTGGATTAACGCAGAGAATTGGAGAAAGTCTGAAGCAGTTAACCATAAGGTGGAAGACAATGTGCAGTGAGATGGTTGGACGTGTGGATGAGAGATATCTCATTTTATCATTCATCAATGCAATGTTCGCAACCAATCTACTATACATTCAAATTTTTAGAATCAAGATTACAATCACAATGAATGAATTACGGGAGCTACAGGAAGAGTACATTGCCCTTGAAGAAAAACAGAATGAAATGGATCGTATCCCGTTGCGAATATAAGTTAAAATACCGGGAATGTAAGCTTATTGCCTAAATTGATAAACACAGTGTCGAGCACTTCGCAGGTACAACATGAAGAAAAGAATGATAATCAACAGAAGCTGGTAGCTATGGGAAGCAGAGATCAAGAAGAATTCGAAAGAGAAAGAAATTTTTATAGTCGAGGTGGAAACAACAAAATTCAAAGACTTGATCATCCGCATGAAAATTATGGAGGACAAAGACAAAATTATCAGAGAGGATCAGGAAGTCAAAAAAATGATATAAGAAGTGATCAAGATGCCGCCTTTGAACACCAGTGTGGAAAAAATTTGGGAAGCAATAATATTAATGGAAAATATGCCAACACCATGGAACATGGGAAAAGAACTGCTTCCAAATAACAGAAGTCAAGAATTTTGCTCTTATCATCACTTTCATGGACATTCTACAAATAACTGCATAAACTTAAAGAGAATCATTCTCAGAATGATAGACCAGGGAAAGCTAAATCATTTTCTAATGGGGCACCCACAATCTCAACTCTTACCACCGCCACCAGAAATTCGCAGAGTTAATTCAACAAAAGGAGGAGAAACATTTGTCATAGAAGTTGGAACAAAGGCAAAGAATCTGTTTTGATTCAGTATAACATCAAAGAAAGACACAGAAGCGAGAGATTGATGGTTGATTCTGTTTTTCTGTGAAGTCAAAGCTTGCTGAAAATAACCAATAATAAAAATGTTGCAAAAGGGAAGACTGTAGTGAAAAGCAACAAAAGAACAAAGGCAGAAAACAGCAAAGGTAAAAATTTAAATTTTGAAATGAAAGAAATATTGAGAAAGGAAAAAGAGATGTATGATTGATTTGTTGCAAAAATTTCAAAAATGTATTTTACTTAATGATAAAAGAGAGATTTAGAAATTACAATAGAGCTGAAATGTAAGGATCCTCAAGTTCGTCAACGCAATTAGACTAGTCAGGTGACGAATTAGTCGATAATTACTCGATTAGTGTAACTCGAACATTAATTATTAGAAATTAATCTAACAACGATTTAGATACGAAACTAGTATCGTCATATAGGTCTCGAAAAGTTATGCTAGATGGACTACTCGTACGTGTCATTTGGATATCGGATGAAGAAGATATCACCAGTTTTGATCTTAACCACTTGGCTGCCCTTATCTGTTTCTCGGGTGCCTTTAGTATTTTGGGTCGGCCTTATCACGACCAAGTCGAAGAGAAATTCTCATTTTCTCTTTTCCTTCCTCTTTCTTCCTCCTTCTTCTTCTCTTCTCTGTTTCTTCTGTTTTGAGTAATCAAATTAGTGATTTTAGGATTGTAATAAGAGGGGAAACTCTAAGAATTGATTGCTGGTCATGGTGTTAATATTTATTGAGTTCGGGAAAATAAGGAGGTGATGTTGTTATAATCTGAAGTTAGGGTTATGATTTTATTTAGGTTCTCAAGGTTTTAAAGATGAAATTTAGTGTTATGGTTGATTAGATAACAAAGGGGTCATCGTTGTATTGAAGTTTAGAAGTGTTTTTGATAAAAAAAATGGAAGGTTAGGGTTTCTGAAAATAATGAAATTGATTAAGGGATTTAGGCGAAATTGAATATGAAACTGGATGATTAAGATGGGTTTTGTGTGTTGAATGCAAATAAGAAGATTTAATATATGTATTTCGATTCACAGAGAAGAATTGAAGATTATGGTTCGTGTGTTCTTCCCCAATTTGAAGTTGGGTTTGTGAAGTGTTGATGATTATATTGAGTTGTTGTATGAAGATCGAACGGGTTGGTGTTCGAATCAGAGAAGTTCAGATTTGGGAATTGAATTGAGGTTTGGTCAAGAATAGATGGTGATGAAGATCGATGGATTGCTGGAGTGGAGTCAATTGCTTGAGTTAAACTGTCTTTGAGGTAATTTATCTTACTTGAAGTAGTTCGAGTTAAATTGTTTTGGTTTTATAGTTTATATGATTGTGTTTTGAACTGTAATGGTTGTTGTTGGGGATTGGATTTAGTAATGCCATTAACTGTTGGAGTTTGAATATGAATTTGGGTTGGGAATGAGTTACAAGATATCAATGATCTTAGTTAGATTGACATGAGTTTTGGTGGCTGTAGTGGTTCAGTCTGGCGGATATGAAATGGTGATTGTATAAAGTTGTAATTGAAGGTGCTGTGTTCTTTTTGAATGGATATTTAGATGAGAATAGACTTGCATATGAGCTGGTAGATGCTAAAGTTGTAACTGAAGAACATAAGTAAATATGGTGACGTTGAATTTATTTGGCAGATTTGTTACAGGGGTGTATTGGTTGTGCAGAACTAGAGTTATAGTTGCAAATCAGTGGTGTTGTTGTTCAAGGTGTAGTGAATTATGATGGAATTGAACTGAATTTGGTTGGTATGATGGGTTGAGTTACAACTGCACCTAATGAAGTTGATGATGTTATGTGAGTTACTAGTTTTGATTTTGTAATTTAATTGTTAAGATTCAATGGATATGACAGTGATGTTTGAGTTGAGTTTAGATGAAGTTTGGCTCAGAATGAGGCTGAAGTTATTATGGTCTGATGAAGTACATGGTAACTGAGTTTGATAGTAATGATTGTTGAAGAAAGTTACAGGGAGGTGATCTTAGTGGTGGAATTATAGTTAAGCAATTGCTGTGAAAGCTTGCAACCTCTGCTTTTGCAGGTAGTCTTTGTTATTTTGTAAATCAATTTTTAGTTATAATTTAAATGATATGAAGTGATGCTTTGAGTAGAATGAAGTTGTATTTGAGTTAGAATTGTAAAATGTTGTAGAGTTAGAGTATTGAACTGAGATTAGAGTTGCAGCTGTGTGAAGAACCCTTGTCCTGTGCAAGAGTTTGGCCTTGTGCCATTCAGCCTAGTCAGGTATCTGACTCTAGCTGACTCAGTCCATCTGACTGAGTCGAATCAGGTTGAATCGGGTTTGACCCACTGAGTCATGAGTATTGACTCGTTGACTATTGACCCTGGACATTGACTTTGACTTGGACTTGACCATTGACTAGACTTTGTCCTGGACTTAGACTTTGACTGTTAAGTTGACCTTGGACTGTTAGTTTGACCGTTAGATTGACCTAGTTGGGCCAGGCCCTTATTGATGGGTTTGTTTAAGTGGGCTTGGGATTTAGACTAGTTATCTTATATTGATGTTTTGGACCACTTATGGTCCGAATTGACCTTTGGCTTCTTCTATAAAGTAGTAGACAATCCTAAGACTTAGCTAATAGATTAGAGAACCAACCTAATTGGATTATTAAACCTTAGATTTGCTAATAATAGATAATGAAAAGTTTAGAATCATAAATGGGCCTACAATTGTGAGATGGAACTATATAATTCTTGTATGAGCCATTCTGGCTAGATTCTTAGACTTCTTGTGTGATTAACAGTTAGTTATTAACAACGATCGACTCAAGGAATGAACCAGTGGATCGTGGATCTCGAGGTAGGCGTGGCCTGTCATCAAAAGGTGTGGGAATGCATTTGACTCTTTGTAATCATTATTGTCGCTTTTATAAAAGTTTATGCGTAACAAACTCATGCATTGTCTGTTTCTGCATTCCATATTTTATTTAAAATGCATTATGATAATCCTGTTATTTCTGTGAATCTTTCCACGATGTGGAAAGGACTTGTGTTGTTTCGTCGTCAACATGAATTGTTATGGGAAATGAGAATTTCCACTTGTGGTATATAGGATAAGCTCCTTCACTTTTATACCTAGAGCTTTTATTGAATAGAGTTGGTCACCATGGTCTTGGTGGCATCCATAGCTATGTAGGTGTGAATTGCCGGTATTTAGGAATTCACAACCATATTAGTACATTATTTGAAAGAAGGAGTTTGTTCCATATACATGTATGATTATTTCAGTGACTTAGTCATTGTTTAATTTTTTCGGAAAAACATGTATTGGTTTCCAAATCTTTCCTATGATTACTTAGAAGGTTAAATGTTAATTATTCCCACTTCAGTTTCTGTGACAGATCAGAGTTGCGCAGCGAAAGCTTCAAGGGTTGAGTTCGCTAGTTGATTAACTACTGTTATGCTTATTGTGTTGTATATTTTATTTGAAAACCAAATGAATATTATATATGTATCACTTGAGAGAAGATCTTGTATATATATTTCTGAGAAGGGTTAGTTTTGGGTTAAGTTTTGTAGCAGATTTCTTAATTGAATATTTAAGTAAATCTTTTAGATTTTTAGTACCTCTTATTTAGTTAATCTCTTGGATTAGTCAGCTGCTAGCTTAGGGGGCGCTACATGAAATGCAAAAGAATATTCCTTAGAATGGGACGAACCTTTATGGCGTACACCCTAGTTCACGAATAAAATTTCGCAAGAGGCAAATGTAAGACCTAAAGTACGTCATAGAAGGGGGTACTGTTGCATGGCTCAGCGATAAGGTTACACCACTGCTGGAACCTGAGTCATGGATATTTGGGGTCAATGAAAGCCCATCCAGGAGAGACACCTTGGATTCTCAACTTGAGCATATGACTTGAGTTGGGAGACTAAGGTAATAAGAGCTCTCCTAAGGGTTGCAGAGTATGACCAAGGCGCATAGGTACACGGTTGAGCCAAGAGTGCCCGGGGCATATGAAACTGCCATGGCCATTCTTGGCAAGTCTTGTCTATGATGCACTCGGCCCGAAGAAAACCCCACTTTGGGTGCAGTCTCGTAACCATAATCCATATAGGAAAAAGGGATAAGAGGATGTGAACACAACTAGTTGTTGTTAAGAATGGATGGGAGGAGCAAGTATTGTATGGCAGAAGTACATCTCCTTGAAAGGGCAACCATGGGGAAGATAAGGGCGGCACCCCCCATTAGGGATCTGATAAGTGTCTTAAGACTCAAATGTCATGAGGCTATATTTTCGCAAGAATATTTAGACTTGTCATATTTGTGCAACATTCCTGAAGAGGCAATAATACAAAAGAGAATATAAGACGAGATCAATGGGTTATTGCATGCAAGTGTAAAGACGTCCTGCGATTTCGTCGCAAGACGACAATGTCATGGGGATTTAATTTTGCAAGAAAATATTGGCCTGTCATATTATCGCAGCACAAATTACAAAAGAACAAAAAGTTAAGGCAAGATCAAGGGGTTTCTACATGAAAGTGTGGAGACGTCCTGCGATTTTGTCGCAATGAAAAAAGATGGAAAAATAAGACCTTTACTTAGGAAGGCAAGATAAGACCACATCAGAATACAACAAAGAATGCAATCTTACAATTTATGATTGCGAGATTATGCAGAGGAAATTGCGATTTTATCGCAAATTATTTTATTAAAAAAAGGTAACATGCTCAATTACTCATCTGAATACAAATAACAGAGGAAAGTATGGGAATGCATAGAATAAATTAAAATGTTATTTTTTTTCACATGATAGTTTTACGCATAAAAAGTTAATTGTATTTTGGGTAGTCATATTGCAAGAGAGAAAACTTTTCTAACACATGCAGGATGAAATAAGAGAAGTAGATTGAAGAGAAATTTGTAATGATAGATTACAAGAATAGAAGATCAGAAAACGAATGTACAAGTTTAAAAAAAAATCGGACAAAGAAACGAAATCTATTTCTTGCTTGATTCTTCCTTGTCTTCATCAGATTCTTCACTAGAGCTTTCTCCCTTATCTTCATTAGATTCTTCATCAAACTCTTCTTCTTCGTCAGCTTCACTATCAGAGATTACTAGAAAATGAGTATTTTCTGGGATTTTATCTAAGAGACAAGGATATTTGGAGTGGGGAATCTTATTGTCATCACAGATCTCTTTGATGGTGTCATTACGGAAAGAAATCGTGTCATTTCCAAAATTCGCAATAGTGATCTACATTTGAGTTTTCAATCTTGAACATTTTTCATTGCGAGAAGATAAATCTTTGGCGAGCCTCTCTTTCTCATTCTCAAGCTCATCAATTCCCTTGCGATATATCTCTTCAGATTCTGCGAACGTATAACAATAAGTCAACAATCTGATAGTGGTTTATTAAAAAAGCAAACAACTAAATAAGGAAGAACAATTCACAACCTTCTCTGTTAGAGATCATATCTCTAATCAAGGCTGTTTTCTCAGTTTGAAGACTAACATTTACACCTAAGTTACTTCTGGCGTTATCTAGAACTTTCGCAGCCCAAGCAAATTCATCATCATCATTTATGAGAAGGCGGGAGAGAGTTTGGTTCTCTCTCTCGCAAGCACAACATTTATACGTTTGAGATCATCTCTTTCAATTTGGATCTCAAGAAGAGTTTCTTGGAATTACGCTAAGGTTTGAGCACCTTGAAGAGAAATAAGATCTTTTTCATCTATGAGATCACTATATTTGGTTCTTAACTTATTGATTTCTTCTTTGGAATTATGGAAGAAACGTTTAAAATTATTAGCTATAGTCAAGGAAGATCTATAGTCAATTTCTAAGAAGCGAAGTTTGGATCTGAGTTCATATATTGGAAGAGGTTCAATCATGTCATTTAAAAAGCTATTTAGAGAAGTATTTAGGTGTTCAAGAAGAGTATCATCATCCATAAGATTGGGAAATGTATGAAGAAGAATAGCCTCATTATAAAGACCATAAATGTCTGCGAAATGATGAACCATATAAGAAGAGATAATGAGAAAATAAAATAAAGAAAAAGGAGAAAAAAGTCCCATACCATAGAGTTTCCTATTGGCATTTTGGAGACCAGAGATTTTATTCTTTTGGATAACAGATTCAGATTCCAACTGGTTGTTCTTTTCGCGAAGATCATCAGTTTCAGATTCCAATTGATTATTCTTCTCACGAAGACCGGTAGTTTCAGCCTCCAATTTCTCATTCTTCTTGCGAAGTTCAAGATACTTCTTTTCAAAGGTCGCACGCCTTTTTTCCAAATCTGCGGTAACAACATAAGAAGCTTTCCCAGCCTGCGAAATAATGCACCGAATTTTCTGAATAAATTAAGAACTCAAGACAAAAATAGAAAGAAGACAAATATAAGTATGAAGATTTACCAAACTATTGAGTGAATGTAAGAAACTTGGAGATATGGATATTGAGACCCCGCGAAGAGATTCATTATTCTCTAAGAGGGGAGCATCGCAAATAGCAACTATGGATTGGCAAGCACTAGTGAGAGGAGTATCACCAATTCCCTGCATAGTACTAGAGAAGATGCTTGATAGTTACGCCATAGAAGACTCAGGTTGAGAAGTCTCCTTCGCATAACAAACATCATCATCGTTATGATCGTTAGAACTCTCGCTAGATTGGACTCTTCATCTCTTTGAAGAAGGGGCAGTGTATTTGTCTTTGAGAGAAATACTCTTGCCTTTACCTCCAGTCTTCGTAACTTTGACATGTTTTTCCACTTCAACGATAACCTACATTCACAGATAAAGATAAGAAATAGAGGCAACAATATATTATGGAGAATCATAAAAGAATATTTCTTACTTCATCAGTGAATGATTGGAGAGCTGATAAAGTGATGATTTTCCCAGTCTTGCTATAACTTACTTTCAACCTTTCAATCTGATAATTTCGCAAGTGAAAACATTGGAGTGGTCAGTAAAATTATATATAAGAATAAAAAGAACAACAATTCAAGCAAGCAAAGTGTGGAAATATACCTCTGCTTCCCTCTCCGACCAGCTGAATACCCAGGGTAGATACGCTGCGAGATTCGCAGGTAAAACATGAGATCCAGAGATGTATGGACCCTTTAGGATTAAAGGGAAGATACACCACTTATCATCGTTGGAGTAACGCAGGGATATATTTTTTCCAGGATGCTAATCAATATATTGCATAAGTATATTGTCATTAGCAACATCATCCTTCTTCTTCAAACGAACGCCCCAGCAAATACTATATTTCTTCATATGAATTATCTCATAATTCACAAAGAAATTTTCTACGGTATAGTTCGAAGGAACAATCACAACGTCAGCGAACCTAGGATTTTTAGCTTCATCAGGATAAAGAGATCCCTTGATAGCACCACGATTGGAGAATTCAAGCATTAGATGAATGCAATCCCCACTTAATTGATATACAGCTCGCGAGATTTTCGCATGAGAAAGTATTTCATAAAATAAAAGAAGTTCAGGATCATAAAGGGGAATGGGAAGGCCAGCAAGAAGCTAACCTAGCAAGATTATGACCTCCTCATGATTGCAAGGATGATCAGAAAATAGATTAATAGAAAGCTAAGATTTAGGGCCTTGACCAGGAATGGGAGATAAATCAAAACCTCTGGTTTGAAGTTTCTTTAGAATTTATTTAAAAGCAATCTCATTTTTACGACCGGCTAGAGGCATTTTTAGTATGGGAATGGAGGAAGGAAGTAAAAATCAAAAGAAGGAGAATCACGAAGAATTACAGTAGCAGAAGTGAAATTTACGGAAGAACAGTAAAATTGCAGAGAAGTAGAGAAGAAAGTAAAAAAAAGAGAAGAGAAGAGAAGAATATGGAGAATATTTATATAGAGTAGAAGTTCTCGAGAGGATAAGTGCATTTAATGCGAAGAGAAGACGTGAGCGGTTAAAAATCAGCGGTTGAAAAAGACGTGTCAAGAGATGGATGGAAGAAAAGATATGTGTAACAAAATTCACGTAAAATACAGAATTGTGTCAGTGCAGAGGAATATGAAAAGATAAACAGTTGCGTCATTTCGAAAAAATAATTTCTCATGACATTCTCTCCTTCGCAGAGAAGACATGAGAAGAGGAAAGATGTAGGATCAGAATATCGCAAGAAAGACACATCTGCGAAATTTTATCAACAACACTTTGCGAGCGTCGCAGGATAATTTGAAGAATGACGTAACAAATGACGACAGTAGAAACATGAGTAAAGTGTGATGACTCTGCGATGTTTAGAGTGTTTACAAAGATTAACAATATAACTCTTGCGAGAATATCGCAAGTCAGATCCGAAATTAAAGGACAGATTAGTTGTCATCTACTATGTAAATCCCTACATAAAGAGTTGAACATGCATAAGGAAACAGAAATCTTTTTCGAGTGTTGAGCAAGTCATTAGGAGAGAGAAAGTCCAGAGAAATTGTTAATTCTTTAGATTCATTTCCTTTTCTATCTTGTAAAATTTGTGAGGTTAATCAATAAAATTTGTGTTTGATGATCAAAAAATGACTTAATTAAATAAATTCTTGTGAGGGGTGTAGTGTGGGATTTCCTGCAACTACAGAAGAACAATTAACAACCTTCTCTGTTAGAGATCGTATCTCTAATCAAGGCTGTTTACTCAGTTTGAAGACTAACATTTGCACCTAAATTACTTCTGGCGTTATCTAGAACTTTCACAGCCCAAGCAAATTCATCATCATCATTTATGAGTAGACGGGAGCGAGTTTGGTTCTCTCTCTCGCAGAGCACATCATTTCTATGTTTGAGATCATCTCTTTCAATTTGGATCTCAAGAAGAGTTTCTTGGAATTATGCTAAGGTTTGAGCACCTTGAAGAGAAATACGATCTTTTTTATCTATGAGATCGCTATATTTGGTTCTTAACTTATTGATTTCTTCTTTGGAATTATGGAAGCAACGTTTAAATTTATTAGCCATATTCAAGGCAAATCTACAGTCAATTTCTAAGAAGCGAAGTTTGGATATGAGTTCATCTATGGGAAGAGGTTCAATCATGTCATTTAAAAAGGTATTTAGAGAAGTATTTAGGTGTTCAAGAAGAGTATCATCATCCATAAGATTGGGAAATGTATGAAGAATAATAGCCTCATCAGAAAGACCATAAACCTCTGCGAAATGATGAACCATATAAAAAGAGATAATGAGAAAACAAAATAAAGAAAAAGGAGAAAAAAGTCCCATACCATAGAGTTGCCTATTGGCATTTTGGAGACCAGAGATTTTATTCTTTTGGACAACAGATTCAGATTCCAATTGGTTTTTCTTTTCGCGAAGATCAGCAGTTTCATATTCTAATTGATTATTCTTCTAGCGAAGACTGGTAGTTTCAGCCTCCAATTTCTTATTCTTCTTGTGAAGTTCAAGATACTTCTTTTCAAAGGCCGCACGCCTTTTTTCCAAGTCTGCGGTAACATCATAAGAAGCTTTCCCAGCCTGTGAAATAGTACAACGAATTTTCATAATAAGTTAAGAATTCAAGACAAAAATAAAAATAAGAAAAGTATAGGTATGAAAATTTACCAAACGGTTGAGTGAATATAATAAACTGGGAGTTATAGATATTGATACCCCGTGAAGATATTCATTATTATCTAAGAGGGGAGCATCACAAATAGCCGCTACAGATTGGAAGGAATTAGTAAGAGGAGTATCACCAATTCCCTGAATAGTACTAGAAAAAATACTAGATAATTGTGCAATAGAAGACTCAGGAGGAGAATTTCCCTCTGCGACAGAATCATTAACATCATCATCCGAGGAACTTTCATCAGAATGAGAATTTGAGGAAGAGGGAGATTGGATTCTTTGTTTCTTTGAAGGAGGTGCAGCAGATCTCCTCTTGCGAGGGGCATATTTACCTTCACTCCTGGGTTTCAAAACTTTCACAGGTTCTTCCACTTCAACGATAACCGACACACACATATAAAGATAAGAAATAGAGGCAACAATATATTGCGAAGAATCATAAAAGAATATTTCTTACTTCATCTGTGAATGATCGAAGAGCTGATAAAGTACTGAATTTCCCAGTCTTGTTATAACTTGATTTCAACCTTTTAATCTGATAATTTCAAGAAAAATTATATATAAGAGTGAAAATAATAACCACTCAAGAAAAATGTGGAAATATACCTCTGCTTCTCTCTCAGCCCATTTAAATACCCATGGTTGATGCGCTGCGAGATTCGCAAGTAAAACATGAGATCCGAAGATGTATGGACCCTTTAGGATTAAAGGGAAGATACACCATTTATCATCGCTAGAATGACGTGGAGTTGTATTTTTTCCAGGATGCCATTCAATGTATTGAATTAGTATCTTGTCATCAACAACATCGTCCTTCTTCTTTAAACGAACACCCCATCAAGTATTATCTCTCTTCATGGGAATAATCTCATAATTCGTAAAGAAATTTTCTACTGTATACTTCGCAGGAACAATTGCAACATCAGCAAACTTAGGATTCTTAACTTTTGAAGGGTGAAGAGATCCCTTATCGGCACCACGATTCGCAAACTCGAGAATTAGGCGAATGCAATCCCCACTTAATTGGTATACAGCTCACGAGAATTTCTCATGAGATGGTATTTCATAGAATAAGGGAAGTTCAGGATCATAAAGGGGAATAGGAAGGCCAGCAAGAAGCTGACCAAGCGAGATTATGACCTTCTCATGATTGCAAGGATGATCAGAAAATAGATCAATATAAAGCTCAGATTTAGGGTTTTTACCAGGAATGAGAGATAAGGTAAAACCTTTGGTTTGAAGTTTCTTTTGAGCTTCTTCAAAAGCAATCTCATTTTTACGACCAGATGGAGGCATCTTCAGTATGGGAATGAAGGAATGAAAGATGAAGAATGAAAGTTTGCAGTAGCAGAAGCAAAATTTGCGGAAGAACAGTAAAATTGCAGAAAATCTATGAAGAAAGTAAAAAGAAGAGAAGGGAAGAATAAGGAGAATATATATAGAGAGTAGGAGTTCTCGAGAAGATAAGTGCATTTAATGTGAAGGGTGGGCATGAGCGGTTAAAAATCAGCGGTTGAAAAGACGTGTCAGGATATGGATGAAAGAAAAGATACGTGTAACAAAATTCTGGTGAAATACAGAATCGTGTCAGTACAGAAGAATATGAAAAGATAAACAGTTGCGGCATTTTGAAAAATAATTTCTCATGACATTTTCCCCTTCGCAGAGAAGATATGAGAAGAGGCAAGATGTAGGATCTGAATATCGCAAGAAGGACGCATTTGCGAAGTTTGATCAACAACACATTGCGAGCGTCGCAGGATGATTTGAAGAATGACGTAACAGATGACGATAGAAGAAACATGAGTAAAGTGTGATGATTCTACGATAATTAGAGTGTTTGCGAAGATCAACAATAAGACCCTTGCGAGAATATCGCAAGTCATATCCGAAATTAAAGGACAGATTAGTTGTCATCCACTATGTAAATCCCTATATAAAGAGTTGAACAGGCGTAAGGAACGGGGAGATCTTTTTGAGTGTTGAGCAAGTCATTAGGAGAGAGAAAGTCTAGAGCGGTTGTTAATTCCTTAACTTTATTTCCTTTCTATCTTGTAAAGTTTGTGAGGTTAATCAATAAAATTTGTGTTTGATGTTCTAAAAACGACTTAATTGAATGAATTCTTGTGAGGGGTGTAGTGTGGGATTTCTTGCTACTACATACACAACACGACATACAAAATAGAATTATCTGATATGGCCGGTTTTACTGTGCAGTGTATAATAAATAAGACAACATAATTACTAATTTTAGTTTTATTCCCGAGTATCCTCCTCGTCCCGTCCGATGTGGGAACTTGGATTGTGATATTGCCGCTTTTCCCCTCTCCGAATTTTTCTTGCAGATGAAATAAAAATAATTTCATTAGTATGCTTGGATAGACAATAAGAACGAAACACAAATTAGAAAAAGCAATGTGTATTTCATACCTTAAATATAGGCGATGTTAGTACATGATTAAGGTAATTGTCCCAGTTTTCTTAGTCCGTTACCGTTTCATACTTTTTGGGGAAAGTTTTTTGTTTGTGCGGCCTTTCCAGGAAGGATTTTACATGATTGTTGTACAATTACCTTCTGACGTCCCGCAGCTGAACATGTAGACACTTCATGACCTCTCGCTTCAGATCAATGGGCACCTCAAAATGAAGCTGCAATAACATCTAATGTATGTTAATCATAGACTCACAGTTAGACAACAAAAACGACGAATTGATAACCGCATATGCATACCAGAATTTTCTACCACATATTTTCTTATGTTGTTGAAGGGACTTCCTTCCAACATAAATGTTTTATGCCAACCATATCACGGACCAAATAGCCTAGGTAACTACTGAATTCAATTTTATGGTCACCAATAGGCCGGAACATTCTGTCAAATATAATATCCCTTATTCTGGCATGTTTATTCGAGAAGTATCTATACAGCTTCAACATTCTTGTCATTCGCCTCTCTTTTATGATCACTTATGTAGAGTCTTCTTGTCATGGCTGCTTTTCTGCTTCTGGAGCATTTTCTAATTCTTTTTCTTCTAACACCTCGAAATCATCATTTTCAGATTCTTCTGACTCTGTATATAACTGAAGAAACATATGAAACCATGTGATGTTTAAGTAGAAACAAGTAAGTACAAGGTTTCGAACACTACCTGTTAATTCTTCAAATCTAACAGTGTGGACCATATATTCACTATCATCGTCATCTGATTGTGTAATGTCATCATGACTCTCATCTAAATCCATCATTTCTTCATCAAAATCCACCTCATTATCTGATTCCCTCCATTGGTCATCCTCTTGGGACACGTTGTAATCATCATCTTCTCCCATGACAAAAGATGTGTAGGTACGTGCATCTCAGTTAGGAATTTAAGCTTATTTTGGAAAATATTATCTAAACCTAACAGGATAGGCAACAAGTGTTACACCTATTTTCTATTATATGAAAATAAAAAAAACATGAACTCATTGATGCATGTAACATGAGGCTAATACGTCACTGCAACACATAAAATCTCCTCATGATTATTGTGTTATCCACAAAGCAAAAGGTACCGGTTAAACGGTCTTATATAACTTTTTATTACAAAATCCAAGAGCACTAAAGCACCAGATAATGATTATCCATTTTTATCTTGAAGATATAGTCAAATTGGCCAACCAACAACATGGTATTACTAAAAGTGGCAACTTAAAATGCAGACGTTACAGGCTCTCCAAGTAACAAAGACTCAAATGATTAAATCTTGAGAAGCCTTGTATATAAATATGATTGACACAACATCGTCGATCAAAGTAGAGTTCTTAACTCTCAATCAAAATTCAACCCTAAGAAAATAATTAGCATCGTTAAATTTTTATTTTTTTTATTTTGTAGAACATAACTAACTAGTAAAGCCTAAATAAGTAACTTGAAAGAAATATCCTTACCTAAATTTTATAATAGTTCATGCATGTAACTTAAGCCTAAAATATTATTGGTGTAACAAAATAAAATCACATCTCATCGTACAACCCGTGATTGTCATTAACTTGTTCTTTGATACAGCCAAATAAAAACCATAATCATGCTTTAACTAATAAACCTATAAGATCTAACATCTGATTCCATGAGATCAAACAAAAAATCTAACATAAATTTAATATTCATTCGATAATGGGTTGTAGAAATATTACCAGCAACAAAGATCGAGTTTAAAGAGATAGATTCCTTGTAAAGATTAGAGATAGTAATAGAATAAAAACCCTACTCATGCTTTAACTAGTAAACCTATTAGAATTGATAGAATAAAACCCTAATCATTCTTTAACTAGTAAACCTATAAGATATAACATCTGATTCCATGAGATCGAACAAAAAATCTAATATCAATTTAATATTCATTCGATAATGGGTTGTAGAAATAATACCAACAACAAAGATCGAGTCTGAAGAGGTAGGTTCCTTGTAAAGATTATAGATAGTAGTAGAATTATTATTTCATAGAGAGAATGAATCGAGTAATAAAAACTGAAAAAGTAGATCAAACTCATCTTTCTTTTTCTTTTTGGAATTTAACCAAACCATCAGGCGGGAATTGATTTTCCTTTTGAAATCATCCCGCCTAGTAAAATCCATTTTCATCACCCGCCAAACAAAAGATTTTTGGTGTTTTTCTTTTTTTATTTCCAAATTTTTGATGTGTAACCAATATGGTTAGTTTCCTTATTTTATGAGAGAATATATCGTAGATAGTTATGATAAAATTGTTTCCCATAATTTTCAAAATTTTGTTTCCTACCTCTAACCAACTCAAGAAGAGGCTATAGAAAAAAATTACTTTCCTATTTCGAATAATATTTACCTTAATAATTTTAAGCTGGGTTGTCTCCTGTATTATTTTTGGTTTAGGGAGGAAACGCATGAATTATTAGTGGCACCTATATTGGAAACATATTATTCTAATCATACAGTAAGCAAATAAAGATAAATAAACTAAACCCATCCATTTTCATGTTCATCATTTCCATAAAACATAAAAGTTCAACATGAATCATTCATCACATAAATGTCATCCTATCAATCAGCGTAAAAATCCTGTATCTAGTGCAGTACTTAAAAAATATATACAACCACCACTGAGAACAAAAATGGTCAGACGAAATGCTTTATATTTATGTAGATGGGGAAAAACTATTTGCTGGTTTTTACGGAATTAAAGAGCCGACCGTGTGGGGACTCCTTGAACCGAGCGAAATGTTGAACCTCACACAGATGCACTGCAAGAAGGGAGTGCTTTGAATTTTAGAGATCAATCTGTAGTACTCCGGCCTAAACCAAGACAATGGCCGTTCCAGAGTAAATTCGGTCACAAGAGAGGATGGGTTGATCTGTAGGAGGGAAGCTGAGAAATGCGTGAGATCAATGGTGATCTGAGATAGTATGTGTATTGTAAATTTAGCGTGAAAATGCTCTGAATGATTGAAATTTGTCTGATTGAGAGTGATTTCTGTGAGTTCGTGTAGACGAGATCGTCTGTATGAACTTTGATGAGAAATTGCTCGTTTAGGCGAAAGTTTCTTGAATCTTCGAATTGTTCGAATCTTGTTCAAGGTTTTTCGATGTTCTTCGATGATGTCCTTTCAATCAGGATTCAGAGACATTTTACAGTGCCGGAATTGAAAACACCATGATCCCATGAAGTGTGACAGTTGATGGAATCAGAGAGTGGGAAAGTGGGAAATCATGTTAAACCAATCACTCATCATGCGGAAACTTGGTTAATTTTCCATCCACTACTTCTGATGATTCGTCCAACTGATTACACGACTTTCTCATATTCTCATCGTGGGTGAACACACGTGCCGTAGACCGCCAGACCAAAAACCCTAGTTAATATCCCCCCATTGTGACATGATTGAAATCTCGTGATAGTGGAGTCAGTTGCTGACTTTACGGGACGATGAGTCCATGTAGTGCTGAGTTGAACACGTTATTGCAAATGTTCCGAAACTCATGAATTAAATGTATGTCTGCTGAGACGAGGTACCATAATATAAAACGAGCAAACTGTGTTGCTGACCTGTCGAATATTGATAGTTGAACCAATATTCTTTGATTCGAGCAAATATTGCTAGCCTGAGTGAATATTGCCGGTTCGAGCAAATATTGCCAGTTTGGGCAAGCATTGCTCCTTTGATGAATTTATTGGTAGCAGGACCGAATAAAATAATAATTTAATTTATTGACTGCTGAGTCGAGCAAAATAAATAAGAATGTTGATCATGGGATCAACATAAAATTATTAAAGTGTTTGAATCTGCTCAGAATCACGTTTCTGCAGAGCTCTGGGTTCAAAACCCTAATTTCACCGAAATGATGATTTATTGCAAATCAAAACGGGACCAGCTACATGTTACCGGCTACATGGGACCGGCTACATGGGATGACGGATTCACCATGTAATGCCCAGATGCTCGAATGAGCAGAAAAATACCAAAGTCTCTTGAGGACCAGTTGGTGATATAATGATTAAATGTTGGTTTAATCACTTACTGAAATAATGCTCGTATGAGCGACAAATAATAAAACCTGGTATTATGAAAATGTAAAGGACCGACCAAGAGGTCATGAGATCGGCTCTTGGTGCGTGCGGGACCTAGTGGATGGTCGTTTGAGATAACTTCCTATAGTTTGAACCTAATATGAGCAGTTGAGCAAATTAGGTTAAAGTCGGTAAAAAATGCGGGATCAGCGGTTTGCAAGCCTCAGGGTCACCCTTGGTCGGTCAAGGGGATGTGCCCGTGTCACCACAATGTTCGTGTTTCAGTCCTGAGAATTTTGATATTTTCTGGTGCACGTTTGAGCAACATTTGGAGAAAATATGCAAAATCCATGGTTTTGCTGAAACCGGGAACAACACATGAGACGAGGGAAAATAAATAAAACAAGGAATTACAAGGTGCGGGACCGGCCACGGCTAGGTCATGGCCGGACGACTGACACGCGGTCCCGCGTGCTTTTCTCAGTTTCATGTGATTTTATGTATTTTTATGATTTTAAGGGAATTTTACATGAAATCAAAGGGATTTATTGAAAACCAATATTTTGCTGAAATCAAGGAGTTTTCATGAAATCATGTAACAAAATACCAAATAATAACAAAACAAGAGGTACGTGGGATCGACTGAAACCCTAATTAATGCCCTTTAGTAAAATTGACGTAAAATTGTCATACGGACTCGGATTTTGATGGTCCGCCCCTCCATTCCATACGAAAACGAATTTCCTATCTCCCAACGCGGGAATATTTAGGTTTTAAGCTCGTTCGGGAAGTGAAAATATCCCAAGAGTAAAATTCAGGAAGATTTCAAGGGATCAGTCCCATAGTATTTTTTTCTAATTTTATCATGTTTGATAAAATCATGTGATAAGAATACATGAAATTAGGTAATTTAGGAAAATTCATGAAATCAAGGGAATTTTCATAATTTGAGGAGAAATAATAAAATAATGGGGAAGTGAGGTGTGGACCGGCCACGGCCAGGGCATGACCGGCCAGCTGGCGGTCTCATCTCACCTTTTCCTAATTTTATTATTTTTTGATAAAATCATGTGACTTAGGTAAAAATACATGAAATTAGGTAGTTTTCATGATTTTAGAGAAAATTCATAAGAAATCCGGGAATTTTCATAATTCAAGAGAAATAATAAAATAATGAGGACATGAGGTGTGGGACCGGCCACGGCCAGGGCATGACCGGACGGCCGGCGGTCCCATGTTACCTTTCCATAATTTTATTATTTTTTGATAAAATCATGTGGTTTAGATAATTTCTTTGAAATAAAGAAAATTTCTCGAACGAGAGGATTTCATGAGACCAGGAAAATAGCAAAATATGATAACATAAAATTGGGCATGGGACTGGTCACGGCATGACTGGCCGGCTGGTGAACCCAGTCCCCTGGTGCTTTTGCTAATATTTTTTTATTATTATTTTCCCTCCTATTTTGCATAGGTTCCTCGTTCGTTCATGCTGGTCTGTGCATTATTTTCTAATTACACTTGCACCATTTTCATCAGGGCTTATTCGATGCTCAGATGCCTGTTTAGTCGGATATTTATCACTAACCCGTGGCATTCTGCTGGGAAGAACCACGAATTGAAGCGACGAAATATAACAAAGAATCGTAGAATATTGCTGGATATTCAGACGATGGTTCGTAGAATATTGTTGGATATTCAGACGATGGTTCGTAGAATATTGCTGGATATTCAGACGATCTCAGATAATTAATTGATGACTCTAGAAGGGCTTCATGTATAAGAGCAATAAACATCTGAGGATTTGAGCAATATGAACTTGCTGGAGTGTCATATTCTTTTTTGCATAGTCGGGGAGAACCGGTCGCATCCCGAAGACGTTGTTGCCCAATCTTTCGATTCTATACAATATGAGATATGCCGTGGTCTCATCTGGGAGACTGCATATCTGCATCTTCTTTGAGAAACTTTCTCCATCAAAGGGTTATGAGATGTGCCGTGGTCTCAGCTGGGAGACTGCACACCTACATCTTCTATGAGAGACTTTCTCCATCAAAGGGTTATGAGATGTGCCATGGTCTCATCTAGGAGACTGCACATCTGCATCTTCTTTGAGAGACTTTCTCCATCAAAGGGTTATGAGATGTGCCGTGGTTTCAGCTGGGAGACTGCACATCTGCATCTTCTCTGAGAGACTTTCTCTATCAGAGGTAGCATGAGCTTTCATGCATAGAGACATGAGTCTCGATACTCATCCGATTTCCGGATCCGGAGTAATTACAGAAATTGTTTAGTATTCATGAGATGTGTCATGGCCTCAGCTAAGATACTACACATCTTCATGTACTCTGAGAGACAGCCTTCTCAGTCAGAGATTTGTGGCATGAGCTTTCATGCTTTAATCGAGAGACACGAGCCTCGATATTCATTTGATTGCCGATTCTGGAGTATAGTTTTACAACTCTACCTTTCATCAAAAATCCACCATCTACATTAAGTCCCCTCCTTAGTAAGGAACAGTCATGTTCCTCAGTCAGCATTGAATGGTGATTTTCCTAGTGTAAATCGAACTTAGCTATTAGATGTGATGTTACCGGATTTCGACTGAATGAGCGAACCACGGTTTGAGAGGAAACCCCAGTGACATAATAGAGCGTCATCCAGTGAACATAAATTCATATAGAACCGCTGATTCGATAGTGGAACCACGGTTGGCTTAGGAATTACGGGCCGGGCCCAAAAAGGAAATCCTTAAGGAATTAGGTTTTGGAAGTAAAATTAGGTATAAAAGGAATTAATCTCTTTTTTTTATTATTTCTTCCACACGTCCACCACCATCTTTCTCTTCCTCTCCTCACGTCTAAGCTTCAGCAGGATAAAGCAGGTGAAGTTCGCCGGAATTCCACCGCCGGCGCCATCCGTTCGATCGTCCGGCCATATTCCGGCCAACCACGTCCAGGTAAAAAAAATTTTTTTTTCAAATACTTGCTGATTCCATGAGTTGCTCATGATTTTATCATGTCAAAAATTTATACATGGGTATATGTTAACGTGAGTTTTGTAGAAAAACCCTTATTTTTTAAACGTATGTTCGTTCAATCATTAGCTTTGAAACTTAAATACCTGATTTATGAGAGATTTTATTTGAAAATAGACTTATGTCCAGTGGTGAAATTTTTCTTATGAGCTTTCATGAGAAACAAAACCTTATGTTAGGGGTTATGAGCTTTCACAAAACCGAAGTAAACCTCGCTTTAGAAAATAGAGTTCGTTCGAGGAAAAATAGATTGTTTTTTTATGCACATAAACTTATGTCCAGTGATAAAACTTTATGTATGAGCTTTCATGAGAATTAGTATTTTATCACAAGAGGTGTGAGTTTTCACGAAACTAGCATAAACCTTCGTTTTTAAGAGGAAATGCTAAGACGAAGGAAAATAGATTCTATCAATATGTAGCCGTGACATATTATATGTATATAACTTGTGTTTAGTGATAAAACCATGTATGAGATTTCATGAGAATTAGTGTTTTATCACAAGAAGTTTGAGCTTTCACGAAACTAGCATAAACCTTCGTTTTTAAGAGAAAATGCTAAGACGAAGGAAAATAGATTTTTTTTTTATATGTGTGACCATGACATATAATGTGGGATATGATAACATGTGTAATCCATATGGATTTTTTCTTATTAAATAAATTCTTGAAAATTTACGTCAATAAGTTACACTAATTATTGTTTTTTGGTAAAATCAAGACGCGGGTCTTGGGTAACCTCCGAAATTAGACAATTTATTTATGATGAAATAATGTCTTGTTATAAACTTCAAAGTTCAGTTGCGTGCATGTTCATATTATGAAAATTATGTATGTGATTTTATGAGAAAATCATTTTTATGAACTAATGAAGTTTCATTCGTTACTGCAGGTTTCAAGAAACGAACTAATTTTGTGTGGTAATTCTTACGGGCGCAATCACTGTTGTTTAGTGAAATTGAAAGAGGTAAGAGTTAAGAATTACCATTTTGAATGCTGGAATTCCCATTTGCATGAACCCACCATCTCGCCAAATTTGCATTCAGATGACTGAACATAATCATTGTTGTGGATTTCACAGCTGTTTTGCAAGGATGTCTGATTCCCCAGCTCATGATGCTTCCAGAGATGAAATGTGTGTAGATGATGACACCTCCAGAGAAGAAACATGTATGGATGAGACTTCTGTTGGCGAAGAGGAGGAAACACCTGGAGTCAAGAATGTTCCAGACATAAATGATGCATTCTTCGAGGTTCAGGAGACTGAAAATCATCTTAAGTCCCCAGTGTATCGTCTTTTGATTAATCCCCGAACAGTTACTCAGAAGAAACTGGTGACTCCCCGAGATGCTATTTGGTTTTGTCTTGAATGAGGTCTCTTCCAAGCTTCAATGATCAAATTCAATCTCTCTAGACAACCTTTAGAGAAATTTTCTGGATGGTCCAGGCACATGTTGGGATTTCCTCGTGTTAGAGATATGTTGGATAGGGCGCAAGTTACCAAGTCCATTCAGACAGCTGGAGACTTATATATCTTTCATGACATACGAGGTATTGTAACTCTTCTTGCTCGCTGGTGCATCCCAACTCACATGTTCATATGAAGTTGGGGAGAGTTTACCATCACCTTGGAGGATGTAGTTGCTTTATTGCATCTTCCAATTACAGGTAACTTTCCTGAAGAACTTTGGAAGGCAGAGGAGAAAGCAGTTTCCAAAACCTTAACAGCTGAGATGGAGAGAATCAATAAGGTTTTTGGTAAAGGCTGTTATGCTCATTGGCTAACACACTGGTGGCCACGAGACGTCCCTCTTGGTGAACCCGACGGTATGTTGTCTATCGCCGCTTTCTTATGCTTATGGCTGTCCAGAGATGTGTTTGAAGATGCTGGGAACTTGTTGAAGCCGTTTGTAATCCATTTTTCTATTAAGATAGCTCAAGGTGAACAACTCCTGTTAGGTAGCTTATTCCTGGGCTCCTTGTATTCTAACCTGGATTCTTTGGTTATAGACTCCAGCATTTCGAACGGCTTTATGAAGATTGAATGCTATGCCAATACGATGTTTCTCCAGGCTTTGATGTGGGAACGTTTCGAAAATTATGCTCCCATTCCCTGTAGTACCTTGCAAGGTCGAAACTCTGCTGATGCTCGACGTATTTTCCATAAGAAGGACAACACTAGGATCATGCGCTGGTCTACAAAGCAAACTCAGTCCAAGACGCACCTTATTGATGTGTTAGATAACGATTCTGAGTTCAATTTCCGTCCTTGGGTGGTGATTCCTCCTTACATTTCTCAATTGACAACTTTCAATACTAGAGAAAGTAATTATTTGAAATCCGGTGCTGATTTGAGCGATGGCGAAAGATCTTTCATGCTGAGTTACACTCCCCGTCATCTATTATCAGCTACATATGGAGACTTTTCGGTGGAGGAGTATAACATTGATAGAACTGCTCATCAGATGAGTATGGACCAATGCGTTCCAACTTTCTGGAGGAGAAAACCATCGATGGATCATCTTAAGACTTGTTTAGATCATACACATGTTGTAGGAAGCTCTTACTGGTTCCCTTGTGTTGATCGAACCACGTATGTGACTCCGGGTTACGTAGAATTCTGGGACCAGCAGCTTGAGCGTCTAAATAATTATGTGACGGCGGTCCAACTTTTAGTGAAGGAACCTCCTTCTTCTGAGATGAGCGCTTCTCGTCCAAGATTGAGAAGTATTTCTGGTGATGAGAAGCGAAAGACATCTCCAGGGAGTTTACCGGTATGTATTTTGCGTATTCTTCATATAACTTGCATAATTGCCTTTAATCATCACATCAATATCTTCTTGCAGGATGGTCGCGCCGTAAGATCCCGAATTGAAGTGAACTTCTCAGAAGCAGAGGCGATTATTCACGATGGAGAAGGTAGGAGCAAGAATTGCAAGTTGATTCCAAACACCATAAAGTCCACGGTTGCCTTTCTGGTAAGTTGTTGATACTTTTCCGCTGTGACTCCTTCTACCCGCTTTACCCGGACCAACATTTGTTATTTTGGTTGTAGAATTTTTCTCCATCCGTTATTGATGGTCTTCATTTCGCCCATGTTCAAACAACCCAGGGACACAATACCGATGAAGAAGTTGATGTGAGTATCCTTCTTCAAATTAAACCACCATGATATGTCTCGGGATGATTTGATAGTGACTATTGTTGATGTATTCATGAGGAATTTATCGTGGATGAGGAGGATGTTGATGCATTGCCTTCCTCATTAAGTGATAAGGACGTGGAAAGCTCCCGAAATTCTGAACCGAATGAAAACATGGAGAGTTCTCAAACTTGCGGATCAAATGGAGTTGTCGATGATGATTCCATCAATGTCAGGCCCCTAAGTGGTTTGGAGTCTCCCCTAGTAAGTATTTCTCTTGTAGATTCTCCATAGAAGTATAAATTTTTTGATTCGTGCATGAATGAAAACCCATGTGACCATGCACATAATTTCGGCAAAATACGTCGTCAGGAAATTTTCAAGCTTCAGTTTTTTAGTGAAAATACCGTAAATTCTTCGTCTGGAACCGGAATTTCAATGTCTGCATATGCATTTTCAATCCCGCGAAATTTCCAAGCTTTAACAAAGAAGATTTTTAACCTTTGAGCACGTTCAGGGCCTGGAAAATGCAAAATAGTAAACTTCCATGAGACTTTCAGAACTTTTTCAGATTGCGCGTTGTTTAAAGTTTTAGACATATCTCCTTGATCGTTCATCCAATCATCATGAAATTTTGATATGTTGTAGAAAACTTCTATACGAAGAGAATGGTAGGTTAGTGTAAAATATTCTCAGGCGAAGTTGTTGTAAAACGTGATTTTATGACTTTCATACTATTTGTTGACATCCAGCATGTTTAATAAGAGATATTGATGATGCTTGACCATTTGTATGCTGTAGTTCATGACTTCCTTTGGCTTCATATTTGGATGATCCTATTCTCATGTAATCTTCGTATTAGGTGCAAAATACCGAAGTTGAGAACGAAGGAACCCAGAATGATGAGATGAGCGACCATGAGGCTATTGATAAGGAGGTAACCACATCCTCTCTTAAAGGCCATGAAACTTTTATTGATAAAATCGTGGAAACCCGGATTGTTGTTGATTCAGTAATAGAAGAACCCAGGATACCAGCAGAAAACACCGAAGAAATTTTTGCTTTGATTGCAGAGGCCGCTCCAGCGATTGAGAACCGTATAGTTGTACATGAATATCCAAGTGCAAGAGTTGCTTTTGATCCTCCATTCGATGCCTCACTCCCATACCATGAGTTAGTTTGTGGATTCAGCGTTCCCATTGGTTATGTGGGTTTGTATAAGAAAATGTGGGAGAAGTTTGGCCATGTAATTGTCGACAGGAATCCTGGGCGTGCTTACGCTTTAACAATGCAGGTAGGTGTGTTCTTGCGTGTTGTAAGCGATATATGCACTAGATCCAGAAATGCCGTAACTCCAGATGTACTCTTTGATTGGGAGTTCAACTTGGAGAATTCTGAGAGACTTGGCTTCAATGTGAAATGGCTTCGTAAGAAAATGAATTCTATTAAGGATTCATGTGAAAATAACATACCCTTTCCCAATGATGCTGTGATGGAGAAGGAAGACAAGATTGCCAAACTGACTGAAGAGCTGAACAAGGAGAAGGCGGATTTACAGGTCTTGAAGGATGCAGAGGCGCAAAAATCTTTCTTTGCTGATTTTCTTTGATTCATTTCCATAATTTCTTGAACTTATGAATTTCTGAGAGATGTGAGGTTTTATTTGGGTTTTGATATCATGGTTTTGGATTAGTAGATGGTTGAGGATTTTCTTTTGAATTTTGATAGAAATTTTCTTTTAAGGAATATGAATTGAATTTTGATAAATTGCTGAATTCAAATACTGATTGCAAGTATTGCAAACGTTTTGGAGGAATTGAAATACAATGAAAGAAAATCCTAAAATGCCAAATCCAGACGTTATGAATGCTAAGACGCCCAGTACCTCAAATGCCCAATAGTCTTAGATAAATTCCTTAAGACAACTCTCATGAATTATTGGTAAGGTTCGTCCATCCATGTTGATCAGTTCGTAGTATCCTCCAGTGATGGACTTAGAAATCATGAATGGTCCTTCCCAATTAGAGCTCCTTGCGGAATGGAGATCCCGTTTAGTTGCTTTGAGAACTAAATTCCCTTCCTTGAATTTGTTAGGCTTTGCAGTTCGCGCCTTGAATATTTTGCGTTGATTCCATGGTTGTGGCGCATATGGACATTCGTGCAGAGAAGAGTATCCAGCATACTGTTTGTCATGCTTAGACAGGTCTTCAGTAATAAACCTTTTGACGGGATTATCAGCATGGAGATGCCATGAACCCAACCACTGGGTATAATATTGCTGAGGTGAAATTACCCATTCGTAACTCCTATTCATTGCTGAGCTCGAAACTTTCTGACGAATGTGCGTGGACTTTCTTCAGGTTCTTGCGTGAGTCTTACTAGATTTTTGATTTCCTCTAGACACTCAAACGGTGGATCATCTTCCGCTTCTCTTCCGACTCAGAGTATTCGTCGGTGGTGGATCGTGCTAGAGGCAGAGTTATCCTTCCAGTATGGATCCAAGTCCTTCCAAGGATCATGTCGTATCCAGGGTCTTCTCGGATTATGTAGAACTTGGTCTCAGTGCAGACCAAACCCTCTGTAACCTTGAGAGTGATGAAGCCATATGCGTCTCTGTAAATCCCTTCATGGTCCCTGATTGCTATGGGAGCGTGAGTAGCTTCTTGTCAAGTAATGCCAGTAGCCTTGAGAGTTTTCAAAGGGATGATGTTGACAGCAGTTCCAACATCAACAAATGCCCTTTTGAGTTCATTTCCTTTAATGTGCACTGTGGTGAGCAGTCCCCAGTCATACATTTCTATATCAGTGGCTGAAGGTTCATAAGGTACATCTGGAATCAGCGGGCATTTCCCGGAAATTATGTGATTTAAAGCCGTGAACATGTCCCCTCTTTGCACTTTTGACAGATAGAGAAACTCGCAGACATGCTCCATTAATGACTGCACTGCTTCTTTGACCGGTGCTTCGGAAATATAGAAAGTTCGGACAGGGAGGGGGTCTCTGTGCACCCCTTCGGATCCAAGACTAAGTTCTCCTGACTCAACCTTCTCCCTGAATATGCGTTTCAAAACATTACAGCTGCTTATCGGATGATTCACGAATAGGTGGAATCGGCAATAACGAGGATTTTCCATGTCTTCCTCAGTTAGGTCCCTGCTGGGGTATGGCAATTTGATTGCACCATCTTGGATCCAGGCATCTAGTAGTTCGAGCACTTCTCCAATGGGCATAGGAAAGTCAGGTGCATCGTCGTCAGGAGCTTTTATGCGTTCAAAGGAGCGGCAACATGCTTGCGCCTCTGATTGTCCTTCTTTTGTGTCTTCAAAGGAGCGGCAACATGCTTGTCCGTGGATTCGGCTTTGCGCTTGCTTCCTTCTGCAACAACGTTTGTAGAGGGATGCAGGTTGTACTATTTGTTGATGAGACGTCTGCCACCTCGAATGTCATGTTCCTCTCCAGTTTTCATGGGTTTTTCTCTTTCCAATAGAGCAGGTGCGGTGGTTGCTGATCTCTTGGCCGCTTCATGAAGTTCTGAGAAAGTCTGGAATCGGAGATTTTCCAGCAGAGCTCTGTATACTGGGAGCATTCCGTTGATGCACAAATCTACTAGCTGTTGTTCCGTGAAATTTGGGTCATGAAAATCCATGGCTTGGACTCGGAATCTTTTCACGTAGTCATTGGGATTTTCATTGACCCTCTGAGACATCCTTCCAAGGTCAGATAAAGTGACTTGTTCTGACACGAAGAAGTATTTACTGTAGAAAGCGCTGATCATTTCTCCCCAGTTGTTGATAGTCCCTGGTGCAATGTTGTTATACCAGGTGTATGCTCTGCCTTTCAATGATTTTGAAAACTCCTTGAGCCGAACAACATGTTTATGTTCATGTTCTCCCAAAGCTTCGAGGAAACGAGAAACATGTTCTCGAGCGTTGCCGGTTCCATCATACAGAGTAAAAGTTGGAGAAATATAACCTTTAGGAAGAGGGATCCTCTGTGTAGAGACAGGATAAGGAGGTTGGTGACGATGGACGTGTGATGTGTTGCCTTTTCCACGGTTATCCAGAAGACGCTCCAGGTCTTCACGAGTGATGAAGTTTGATGACTCCTTTATTGACGAATCGCCTGCAGCTTTGCCGTCTTCGTCATCATCCACTATATGAATTGGAATTACCTCGGGATCAGTGGCATCTGAGGACTTCTCCTTTTATTTTCCCTTTTCTTAAGCCTTCTCTGACAGCTTATCTGTGAGAGTCTTCAAATGGTCCAATAATTTCTGTTGTGCTGAAGCCATGTCCGCCTGATTCTTTGCAAGAGTCTCTTGTGTTTTGACGAGATCATCCATGGTAGGTGGTGGATTTCCTATGATTTCTTCGGTATGTCGACCGAACAAAGGATGACCTTCCGTGTTGACGTGAGGAGGAGTAACGTCACCACCATCAGCGTTAGTGACCGGAATAGTTTCCGGGACGTTCTCATTGTTGCTAGTGCTAGAGATATTTGCGTTAGGATTTGTAACTAATCCTGACCTAAGACCAACCATCTTGTGAAAATGAGAGATTGCAACCGATAGATTAATCTCCCACTGTGGTCGCCAATCTGTAGATGGGGAAAAACGATTTGCTGGTTTTTACGGAATTAAAGAGACGACCGTGTGGGGACTCCTTGAACCAAGCGAAATGTTTAACCTCATACAGATGCACTGCAAGAAGGGAGTGCTTTGAATTCGAGAGATCAATCTGTAGTACTCCGGCCTAAACCAATACAATGGTCGTTCCAGAGTAAATTCGGTCACAAAAGAGGATGGGTTGATATGTAGGAGGGAAGCTGAGAACTGCGTGAGATCAATGGTGATCTGAGATAGTAGGTGTATTGTAAATTCAGCGTGAAAATGCTCTGAATGATTGAAATTTGTCTGATTGAGAGTGATTTCTGTGAGTTCGTGTAGACGAGATCGTCTGTATGAACTTTGATGAGAAATTGCTCGTTTAGGCGAAAGTTGCTTGAATCTTCGAATTGTTCGAATCTTGTTCAAGGTTTTTCGATGTTCTTCGATGATGTCCTTTCAATCAGGATTCAGAGATATTTTATAGTGCCGGAATTGAAAACACCATTATCCCATGAAGTGTGACGGTTGATGGAATCAGAGAGTGGGAAAGTTGGAAATCATGTTAAACCAATCACTCATCGTGCGGTTAATTTTCCATCCACTACTTCTGATGATTCCTCCAACTGATTACATGACTTGCTCACATTATCATCGTGGGTGAACACACGTGCCGTAGACCACCAGACCAAAAACCCTAGTTAATATCCCCCCATTGTGACACGATTGAAATCTCGTGATAGTGGAGTCAGTTGCTGACTTTGCGGGACGATGAGTCCATGTAGTGCTGAGTTGAACACGTTATGGCAAATGTTCCGAAACTCATGAATTAAATGTATGTCTACTGAGACGAGGTACCATAACCTAAAACGAGCAAACTGTGTTGTTGAACTGTCGAATATTGATAGTTGAACCAATATTCTTTGATTCGAGCAAATATTGCTAGCCTGAGTGAATATTGCCGGTTCGAGCAAATATTTCCAGTTTGGGCAAGCATTGCTCCTTTGATGAATTTATTGGTAGCAGGACCGAATAAAATAATAATTTAATTCTTGATCAACTGAGTCGAGCAAAATAAATAAGAATGTTGATCATGGGATCAACATAAAATTATTAAAGTGTTTGAATCTGCTCAGAATCACGTTTCTGCAGAGCTCTGGGTTCAAAACCCTAATTTCACTGAAATGATGATTTATTGCAAATCAACACGGGACCAGCTACATGATACCGGCTACATGGGACCGGCTACATGGGATGACGGATTCACCATGTAATGCCCAGATGCTCGAATGAGCAGAAAAATACCAAAGTCTCTTAAGGACCAGTTGGTGATATAATGATTAAATGCTGGTTTAATCACTTACTGAAATAATGCTCGTGTGAGCGACAAATAATAAAACCTGGTATTATGAAAATGTGAAGGACCGAACAAGAGGTCATGAGACCGGCTCCTGGTGCGTGCGGGACCTAGTGGATGGTCGTTTGAGATAACTTCCAATAGTTTGAACCTAATATGAGCAGTTGAGCAAATTAGGTTAAAGTCGGTAAAACATGCGGGATCAGAGGTTTTCAAGCCTCAGGGTCACCCTTGGTCGGTCAAGGGGATGTGCTCGTGTCACCACAATGTTCGTGTTTCAGTCCTGAGAATTTTGATATTTTCCGGTGCACGTTTGAGCAACATTTGGAGAAAATGTGCAAAATCCATGGTTTTGCTGAAACCGGGAACAACACATGATACGAGGGAAAATAAATAAAACAAGGAATTACAAGGTGCGGGACCGGCCACGGCTAGGGCATGGCCGGCCGACTGACACGCGGTCCCGCGTGCTTTTCTCAGTTTCATGTGATTTTATGTATTTTTGTGATTTTAAGGGAATTTTACATGAAATCAAAGGGATTTATTGAAAACCAATATTTTGCTGAAATCAGGGAGTTTTCATGAAATCATGTAACAAAATACCAAATAATAACAAAACAAGAGGTACGTGGGACCGGCTGAAACCCTAATTAATGCCCTTTAGTAAAATTGACTTAAAATTGTCATACAGACTCGGATTTTGATGGTCCGCCCCTCCATTCCATACGAAAAAGAATTCCTATCTCCCAACGCGGGAATATTTAGGTTTTAAGCTCGTTCGGGAAGTGAAAACATCCCAAGAGTAAAATTCAGGAAGATTTCAAGGGATCAGTCCCATAGTATTTTTTTCTAATTTTATCATGTTTGGTAAAATCATGTGATAAAAATACATGAAATTAGGTAATTTAGGAAAATTCATGAAATCAAGGGAATTTTTATAATTTGAGGAGAAATAATAAAATAATGGGGAAGTGAGGTGTGGACCGCCCATGGCCAGGGCATGACCGGCCAGCTGGCGGTCTCATCTCACCTTTTCCTAATTTTATTATTTTTTGATAAAATCATGTGACTTAGGTAAAAATACATGAAATTAGGTAGTTTTCATGATTTTAGAGAAAATTCATAAGAAATCCTGGAATTTTCATAATTCAAGAGAAATAATAAAATAATGAGGACATGAGGTGTGGGACCGGCCACGGCCAGGGCATGACCGGCCGGCCGGCGGTCCCATGTTACCTTTCCCTAATTTTATTATTTCTTGATAAAATCACGTGGTTTAGATAATTTCTTTGAAATAAAGAAAATTTCTCGAACGAGAGGATTTCATGAGACCAGGAAAATAGCAAAATATGATAACATAAAATTGGGCACGGGACTGGTCACGGCATGACTGGCCGGATGGTAAACCCAGTCCCCTGGTGCTTTTGCTAATATTTTATTATTATTATTTTCCCTCCTATTTTGCATAGGTTCCTCGTTCGTTCATGCTGGTCTGTGCATTATTTGCTAATTACACTTGCACCATTTTCATCAGGGCTTATTCGATGCTCAGATGCCTGTTTAGTCGGATATTTATCACTAACCCGTGGCATTCTGCTGGGAAGAACCACGAATTGAAGCGACAAAATATAACAAATAATCGTAGAATATTGCTGGATATTCAGACGATGGTTCGTAGAATATTGTTGGATATTCAGATGATGGTTCGTAGAATATTGCTGGATATTCAGACGATCTCAGATAATTAATTGATGACTCTAGAAGGGCTTCCTGTATAAGAGCAATAAACATCTGAGGGTTTGAGTAATATGAACTTGCTGGAGTGTCATATTCTTTTTTGCATAGTCGGGGAGAACCGGTCGCATCCAGAAGATGTTGTCGCCCAATCTTTCGATTCTATACAATATGAGATATGCCGTGGTCTCAGCTGGGAGACTGCGTATCTGCATCTTCTTTGAGAGACTTTATCCATCAAAGGGTTATGAGATGTGCCGTGGTCTCAGCTGGGAGACTGCACACCTACATCTTCTATGAGAGACTTTCTCCATCAAAGGGTTATGAGATGTGCCGTGGTCTCAGCTGGGAGACTGCACATCTGCATCTTCTTTGAGAGACTTTCTCCATCAAAGGGTTATGAGATGTGCCGTGGTCTCAGCTGGGAGACTGCACATCTGCATCTTCTCTGAGAGACTTTCTCTATCAGAGGTAGCATGAGCTTTCATGCATAGATACATGAGTCTCGATACTCATCCGATTTCCGGATCCGGAGTAATTACTGAAATTTCTCAGTATTCATGAGATGTGCCGTGGCCTCAGCTAAGAGACTACACATCTTCATGTACTCTGAGAGACAACCTTCTCAGTCAGAGATTTGTGGCATGAGCTTTCATGATTTAATCGAGAGACATGAGCCTCGATATTCATTCGATTGCCGATTCTGGTGTATAGTTTTACAACTCTACCCTTCGTCGAAAATCCACCATCTACAATTTAAAAATATGTAAACTAAAAGTTCACACATGAAAAACCCTATTTAAAAAAGCAAAGAACTTGTTAGATGAGTCTGGTTCTTTGTCAGATTAGTATGGTTCCTCATTCTCATCCAATTCCACGCAAAGATCATTATCATTAACATCGTCGTATAGTAGTACTTTACTTTCAATAGAACTTTACTTGTTCAAAATCGTATTTTTGTTAAAAGTATTGGCAAGGAGATAATAAGATCAGACCTAAAGTGATAAATTGATTCTTATTGTTTGCAGGGGAGAAAACTGTATTTTTCTACATTTCCTCCATTCTTTCATCTAATTATATTTATTTTTCCAAAAGAATGCACACCTCATAAATAAATAAATTTGCAAGAGTATATAGCATTCTGTAAAGTCTGTGAACTTGTAAATAATTATCTGATTTATTTCATGATTCCAATACCTAAATAATAGAAGAATTCATAAACATCACCTTCTTCTAAATGACAAAATTCGCAAACGAAACAAGAAATGAAAATAACTTTCATAGCATCCACAAAAAGAAATCGATAAATCAAACCAAATCATCAAAAAAAAAAACCCATAGCAAATGAACCATCCCCATCTTCAAACAATTCTTCTCGCAATGCTGAGGTGAACCTGATCACTCCAACCAGCAGGCTTGGGCACCTTGTCATCCTCAGATTTGTCATTTTCTGCTTCATAAGCCTCCACATGCTTGTTAAGATCATGCTTGTTAACTTTTGGATTGTCTGCCATATCCGGAACATCGGGACGATCTTCATCAATAATTTCAATAATAGAAGCAGGAGCATCATCATTCACAGTAGGAACATCAGCATAAGCAGGAACATCAGCATCCTCAACGATACTGATTACAGCGTCCAGCGGAACACCAGGAATAACATCAGCATAAATAGGAACATCTTCATTTTCCACTAATGACAACAAAACTAATTACAACGTCAATAGGAACACCAGGAACAATAGTTACTCCGTCCACAGTAATGATAATCCTCAATTTACGAGGACCAGCCATCAGTCGAGGACATTTTATCCTCTCTTCAGTTTCATCTATATAGTCCCTCTTAGCAGAACTCATTTTCCTCTTAATACTCTATGTTAATATTTTCTATGCTTGGTGTAATTTATATATATTTCTAAGGAAAACCCTATTTCTTAGGTTTTCCATCATTATCTTAAACCACCTATTCTTTGGTATTTACATCGAATATTGTAGCAATATAATGAGATATGGAATGAATATTTTCATGTTTATCTAATTTCCTTTTTAATCTAATATACATAACGAACATAAGAAACTAAAATAAATTATGATCTCATGAGATATATGGAATGAATATTTTCGTATTTATCTAATTTTCTTTTTAATTTAATATACGATCTCTTGGGCAATACCCAAATAATTGTTTTACTTTTCAACTAATTACCTAAGGTCGGTTGGGGTGGCCCGACCGGCTGGACCATATGTGTATTGCAAAAAAAAAAGGAAAAAAACAAATGTTGGCTAGTTAAACAATGACCCAACATTTAGCGGAAACACTTTCATGTTGATGCACGAAATTGAACATTTCAACATAGAAAAAAATCCAAACACCAAAACAAACAAACACAAAAATACAAGGAAAAAAAAAAGCAACATAAATAACCCAAGGAATAAATTGTACATTTCAGCATAGAAAAAAAATCCAAATACCAAAAAAAAAAAAAAAACACAACTGCAAGAAAAAAAACTACATAGATAAGCCTAAGAATGTGTTAGTGGCATGGACATCATGAGTACACGTTTCCGATTGTCCACCAAAATTCTTCAACGAGACAGTGCTCCTCATGTGAGGAATAATTTCAACCCTTGTTTCCCACGGTAGTTCCCCCCAAATTTTCGTCCAAGTTCTGGTGAGTGTATTGTAATGCAATAAAGCTTATTCTGTCAAAATAAGAGTTCCTTGTTATTTACAAAGGCTATCGGGTTATGAGTCGGCCATTCATCCTCTTCAAAGAAAATGGTTATCTCATAATTCCAATTTCATTCCCCGCCAGGTGCCCATGTATGAATATTTTCTTCGGAAACGGGAGCCCAAAAATCTGACCTGGGCCGATCAATTCCCTCATGGATGTAGTAAGCAAACTCTAAACATGACCATCCCAAGTGATGGGTAAGTATTTATCCAAACTCCCAGGAATATGATGCGGGGGTGGAAAATGTTGATGGAATATCTCGGTGTCCAAATTGAAAGATATTATGCCAATATCTTGCTGACATCAATCTATCCAAAAAATATAACCATGTGCGTACACACCTGAACTCCGAAAATTATAAGGAATCTCCCAAGCTATGTTCCTCCATCCCCTCTTGTCTCCTAAAGTGTGTATTTGGTCTTTACCATCCATGTGAATTCGAACTACCTTGTACTCATTGGTACGTTGACAGTATCCGAAACCCCCAATTACATTGTATCGTGGATACCACGAAAGTACTTAATCCGGTGCAATTGGGATGCATAGTTGTGGCAGATGGAGGTGGTCACCAGTTTCTGGATTCATAATATATACATGATCTTGTATGCCGTGGTGTGAAACATAAAAACAAACTATACCATTGCAAGATCCAACTATTGGGTGCAACATAGTCCAATCATCATGGGTTCCATCATTCGGGGCATCGTGATTGTTGGCTGTTACGATCGGGCTGAAATCTTCTTCTCTATAAAAGAGTTGGGTAACTTTATCTTTCCACATTATTGGTGTGACACCAAAAAGGGAATCCAATTCTTTTGTCCCCAAGGATAGTATTCCATTCTTTGCATACATATTTGCTTGCTAAAACGATTTATGTAGTTTGGAGGCGCTATAGTATCTCGGTAGTTAATTCCGGCAACATATCCATCCTATTATATTGATGAAAGATTATCAAAAAAAAAAGAAAAAATTACAAGCTTTTAGGATTTTCTTATTGTGAATGCTACAAACAAATACGAGTATAAAGCTTATATATATAGACATCCAATATACCTGCTGGTGAATGGTCACGTCAGTCTAGGATGTTTTTGGATCCTCTCGTCAATTTCATATCAACAATCCCTATTAATATTCTATGTTAGTTTTTTCCTATGCTTGGTATAATTTGAAAACTCTAATTTTTTTAGGTTTTTCATCATTATTTTAAATCACTATTCTTTGGTATTTACACCGAATATTTCAATTTCCATATTACTAAAAAATGAGATATTGTAGCAGTATATTGAGATATGGAATGAATATTTTCATGTTTATCTAATTTCCTTTTTAATCTAATATATACATTCCGAACATAACAAACTAAAATAAATCATGATCTCTTAGGAAATACCCAAATATTTTTTCTACTTTTCGACTAATTACCAAGGTTGGTTGGGGTGGCCCGGATGGCTGGACTATAGGTGTAACGCAAGAAAGGAAAAAAACCAAAGGTTGGCTAGTTAAACAATGACCCAAACTAAATTGTACATTTCAACATAGAAAATAATCTAAAAAAAAAAAAAAAAAAAACTACAAGAGAAAAAAAAAAGCTACATACCCAAGGAATAATTTGTACATAGAAAAAAAATTCAAATACCAAATACCAAAAAAAAAAAAAAACAACAACACAACTACAAGGAAAAAAAAAGCTACATAGATAACCTAAGGAATGTGTTAGTGGCATGGACATCATGAGTACATGTTTCCGATTGTCCACCAAAATTCTTCAACGAGACAACGCTCCTCATATGAGGAATAATTTCAACCTTGCTTGTTTCCCACAGTTGTGTCCCCCAAATTTCCGTCTAAGTTCTGGTGAGTGCATTGTAACGCAATAAACGCCGATTCTGCCACAATAGGAGATCCTTGTTTTTTTTTCCAAAAGCTATCGGGTAATAGGTCGGACACTCTTCATCCTCATCCTTTTCCAAGAAAATGTTTATCTTATGATTTAAATTCCATTCCCCGCCAGATGCCCATGTATGAATATATTTTTTGGAAATGGGTGCCCAGAAATCTATTCGGGGATGATTAATCCCCTCATCACAGGCATCATGGATTTAGTAAAATAAAAGGAGAACTCCGAACATAACCATCCCAACTGATGGGAATTCACTCCTAGGAATATGATGTGGGGGTCGTGAATGTTGATGAAATGTCTCAGTGTCCAAATTGAAAGAAACTATGCCACTGACAACAATCCTTCCAAAAAATACAACCATGTGCGTACACACCTGAACTCCGAAAAATATAAGGAATCTCCCATGCTATGTTCCTCCATCCCTTCTTGTCTCCTACAGTGTGTATTTGAACTTTAACATCCATGTGAATTCGAACTACCTTGTACTCATCGGTACGTTGACAGTATCTGAAACCCCCAATTACAGGATACCAAGAAAGTACTTGATCTCGTGCAATAATTGGGATGCATAGTTGCGGCAGATGTAGGTTCTCACCAGTTTCTGGATTCATAACATGTATAAGATCTTGTATGTCGTGGTGTGAAACATAAAAAAAGACCATACCATTGCAAGATACAACTATTGGGTGCAACTTAGTCAAATCTTCATGGGTTCCATCATTCGGGGCGTCGTGATTGTTGGTTGTTACGATCGGGCTGAAATCTTCCTCTCTATAAAAGAGTTGAGTAACTTCTTTCCCTATTCTTGGTGTGACACCAAAAAGGAGTCCAATTCTTTTGTCCCCGAGGATAGTATTCCATTATTTGGAAACACATTTGCTTGCTAAAATGCTTTCTGCAGTTTGGAGGTGCTATAGTATCTCGGTAGTTAATTCCGGCAACATATCCATCACTATTATACCGATGAAAGATGATCAATTTTTTTTTTAAGCATTTAAGATTTTCTTAATATTGTAGAATGCTACAAGCATATACGAGTAAAGCTTATATAGACATCCAATACACATGTTGGAGAATGGTTGCGTCCTTGATGAGAAGGCATTATTTGAAAGGTCGCGTCTTTAATGAGCAGACAAGTAACGCATATTTGCATGTTTTATCTAATATGAGCGGTTATAGCTTAATCTATAACTGAATTTTTATTTAAAAGGAAACAAAATCTAAAGGATAACTATTAAGCGGTTATAGCCCCTACATATTTAGGTTAAGAAAATTAGGTGTTTGGTATTCCTTACCTCCTTACAAGTACATCAAATATTTCAGTTTTCGTATCACTATAAATATGGCAGAAAATAGATAATGATATATATATATGGGGATGGAATGAATATTTGATCTTTATATAATTTCCTTTTTAATCGGATGTAGTTTCTGAACACACAGAACTTAATAAATAAATAAAAATTCAGCCACCATATTTAATTGTCAACACAAGGATTTTTTCTTCTCCTGCGAATCGCTCTTCCTTTTCGATCAGAATGAACTGCACATCTATTGCTACCAATTTATTGATATGGGTCATAAAACTGTTAGATACGATTCATTAAGAAGAAACCTAGAAGACGATTTCAAGATCTCAGATTACGATGTACGAGTTCTTCATCCTATACTCGGCGTGTTCAAAATCTGCATGAGGAAGCATGCATATTATTGGCGCTTGCGTGAGATTAATGCATTTGCTGTCGATAAGAATTGTGTGGAATTGGTGCATGGGGAAAGTAGATGTTTTTGTCCCTTTGATCGTGATTTTTTTGGTCTCCAACAACAGGTGAATATACTTCAAGAACGAGTTGATCGACTTCAAGAACAATTGCTTCGTGATATTAACGATTATGACGTGGCATTTATAGTTCATGATTCAAAAAGAGACTAGATTGACAAAATAGGTTTCTTATTAATAAGTATTTCTTATATTTCTTAGTTATTTATTAATAAAAAAGACGTAATAACACAATTCTGGAAATTAAAACGATGTGTTACATGTCTCTAATTTGTTTTTCCCATTTATGTTATGTTATGTTATGTTTTTTTTTTTTTTTTTTATGGAAACAGGGGCGCTTTGAATAGACCCTAAATTTTATTTATGACTACCTCATTCAAATTTAGGTTTGAAGGATTACATTGATCAATTACATCATTAAACATGACAATACAGATAATACAAGATTTACAATCGAAACTTAAAGAAACGAGATAATAAAATCGTATTAAACTTCTGCAGCCTGTTGAAATATTGGTTTAAAACTATTTTGTTTCTTGACTATTAAATATATCAGATGCTTCCATAAAAGGGAAGTAATTTGCCCAAATTAGATTCTTCACAAACGATCTCCATTACATAAAATACCAACCATTACTAGTACAACCGTTGCCACGGTGGGAGGGCCGACCGAATAACTTGACGAAACGACATCACTACGTAATTGCATGGGTTCACATTTGTAAAGGAAAAAGAAATGTAAAAGAGATGTCTAGACAAATTTTATCATAATTCTAATTTGTAAAAAAAAAATTGTATTAAGTTGATGATGTAACAAAATTGTATTAAGTTGACAGTGTAAAAAAATTCCTTCTATTCAAATTTGTAAAGATGCTTGAGTCGCAATTGCTAACTGTTGTAACCGTTGTTCTTCTACGCGCCTCTTTTTAATCCCATAACATTTGTCTATTCTCTCTAATCTTTCGTAATCAAACATCGGAAAGAACGCGAGATCCTTAAGTCGTCTCGTCAGTGATAATGCCACAAATGTCATCCCGAGTCTCTCTGTAGTTCATATATTCACAACAGCCTGATCAAGTGTCAACCCTTGGATTTTGTGAAAAGTTATTGGCCAACACAAGATAAGTGGTAACTAAAACCGCTGACATGGAATGCCATAAGATGATATCCAGTTTGTTGTGACTGGAATGATAGGAACCACAGTGGATTCTTCATACGCCGTTGGACCGGTATACTTGTCGAATTCGACCAGAACAACAATCAGAATATCTCCGGGTGATTCATCCCCTTCTTTATATATGATGTCTTTTATGGTTCCTGTTGAGCCATTAACCAAAACAAATTGAGTGGAATAGTTTTTCTGCAACATCGCCCTTGCTTGCTTTGACAACAACAAAATATTCTGTAACCCTTTCGCGTCATCAGAACTTGCTCCCTCTGCTGTTGGACAATTATTCACTGATGGGATACGCGCAACGGGAATCCCAAGCTCTCTAAGGCATTCTTCATTTTAACTGGCAGCTTCATCTTTACTGGGAAACAGACGAAGAGCATGCCTAAAAGTGTGTTTCTCATGGACTGACAGGGTCACGTAGCTCCTAGTGGCAAACATATTCCAATCGGTAACAGTGGACTTGCCATTACTTAATCTCGACAAAGCTTCTCTATATTCCGACTCCTCAATTCCAGACTACCTAAATACTTGTTCAAGGCGAACACATTGTTTAAACTCAGAGTAAGAGAGATTACTTGTCAGTTGTAACTCTCGTTTGCCTTCAGCATATAAGGGTGTATCAAAAACGGGTGGAAGTTGTCGCATATCACCGACGAGTACAATAGAAATATTCCCAAAAGATTCTTTGGTTCCAAAAATGTCTCTCAATCGAAGATCGATGTATGCAAGCATCTTTCTGCCGATCATGCTGTACTCGTCGATAATAATCAACTTCGTATTTCTGAAATCTACCTGCATGAGTCAATATTGAAAACATTAAAACTGGACATGATATTTCCAAAAGCAAAAGCAAGTTTAAAATCTTATCTTATTCTTATACTAATATAAAGAAAAGACCCTTTTTTGGGTAGTTTTGGTGTCACACTATGGAAATATCCAAATTATCCCTCATATAATTACACTAGCATGTAAAAGTAAGGAAGGCTATATCTGTAAAATATGCAACTAAATGATCAAGGGTCGAACCCCACTAAACGCAACTTTACGATTTCACATTTCTTTTTTTCTCTTTCTTTTCTTCTTCCCAAAAATCTATCGAACCAACGAGAATTACATCAAATATTTCTCCATCAATTTTCAATCCAACGAAATCCCTAAATTGTTTCTTCATCTCCAAAACAAATTCACTGAATCCGAAGAGACAACATAAAGCATATCTATCGTAAACAAATTCGTTGGATTAGTAATATATATATTTTTCACTTTGGAACTGAATTTGTTTCAATTAACAGTAGAAACCAATTGGGTTTTAGTTTTTTTTTTTTTTGTAATAGTATATGCACCTAATAGGTACCAGAAGCAATCTACAACATCTGAGTTATTTGGTACTTATTAGGGTAGTTTTAGTTTAATTCTGCAGAGATTGGGTTTTTGTTAATGTCAATAACAACATCTAAGTGAGGTAAGGGGATATGAGTTTTAGTTTTCTAATTGTCATTACCCTGCGATCTGTACTCTGTAGGAAATGTTCTCAAGTTTCTCAAACTCATGAGGTTGACAAGGGATGCCATTTCAGTATCCATTTGGACAGCTCAGCACCTAAGGTATAAAATCTCAGTATAAGTCAATGCCAATTTATCTTATAATAACTCGATTTAATAACATGCTTAATGTCATGATGCAACCGCATTACCAGTAACACCGATCATGTCTTTAAGATACAGTTAACACACTTAATGTCAGTAGTGGGGTGCCAATTAGAATTATTGTGTAGGCCTCGAATGATATGCGCAACGACATATTTATCCTTCAACCTATTGCTTATCCGAAAAAAAAATATTTAGATATAGTGGCCATTGGGTGAAGATCACCCTTTGTGGTGACTCATATCTTGAGCTCAGTCGTTGTTTTCGAGACCATGGAACCACCCATTGTCATTTTTGTCTCCGAAAATGGACCACATTTACCATTTATAATGTTTATTGAATATTTTATCTGGCAGTTTTGCTCTTTACTGTTATGTCTCCCGTTACTAACACCTCTCCCATATCGCCAGAGAGTTGGTCTCGCATTGTCCTCGACTAATGCGACCAAATCTACTTCAACATGGTCAGTAGCCGTTGCGATTGAATGCATGTTTAAGGTAATGTTGTGATCCTTCTAATTAGTTGTTATTATAACTATTGCTTCCCGACTTTGTATCAAGATTTAAACTTTCATATACAAATTAAGCATTTCTATACATTGTGTTTTACTCTTTAATAATTTGGCATAGGTGCCTGATCATTCTTGAAGTAAGACATCATAGTTTTCCATTTTTGCTTTCTTCCGCGAAAGCTTACATTGTTTTGGTGGAAGAGGTTAGGCACAATATTCTACCCATATTCACAGCCCTCAATTTGTTTTTAATTTGATGCATCGTGGCATCATTACTCCGACACTGAATATGTGATACCATGTTGTTGTTGCTTTTGAGGAGGTTTCTATTATGGATGTTGGTACCTCAGTGGACATGATAGCCAAAATTTGTTGGGAATGAAAAGTACAAGTGTCTTCGTCTCAACGACCAATTTCCCCTTCCTTTCCCCTTCAGGGAAGAATCCTCCCTAGGTTACTGCAACTATCAGTCACAATGCTCTTTAAGACTTGAGAAGACAAATTGGAGTGGAGTATCCCGGCATGCATTGTGGTGGTCCCTTTTTCGTTAAACAGAATGAAAACGGAACTATTACGAATTTATGGGCCATCTCTGTTGGTTCTATGAACCTTATTTATTGAACTAAAGGTTGTTTTTGTAGCATCTTATGCGACATTGGCTTTTCAAATTTTTTTTTCTGCATAATATTTTGAGGTAATACTCAATAGAAATAGAGATTCGTTTAAATAAGACTTCTCAATTTTTTTTGGGTACAACATTGTTCAAGTCTAATACAATTTCCTTATGCTATCCACCAAAGGATAGACTTAGCTTTGCATAAGCCTTCTTCTCAGTGTTTCCTTTGTCACAATCATTCGCCCAATAGAAATCTACTGATTTTGTTTTTCTTTTTTCCAGATTCATGATAGTTAAATCTAGGTAACCACAGGCATGCTATTGATTTAGTGAAGTCTTAATTTATGGATGAAATAATAGCCAATTAATTCTAAACTGATAAATCAACAAAACGGCAGGCGCATCGCGCGTGCGGGATATACTAGTACTAATATAAAGAAAAAACCCTTTTTTGGGTGGTTTTGGTGTCACACTATAGAAATATCCAAATTATCCCTCATATAATTATACTAGCATGTAAAAGTAAGGAAGGCTATATCTGTAAAATATGCAACTAAATGATCAAGGGTCGAACCCCACTAAACGCAACTTTACGATTTCACATTTCTTTTTTTCTCTTTCTTTTCTTCTTCCCAAAAATCTATCGAACCAACGAGAATTACATCAAATATTTCTCCATCAATTTTCAATCCAACGAAATCCCTAAATTGTTTCTTCATCTCCAAAACAAATTCACTGAATCCGAAGAGACAACAGAAAGCAGATCTATCGTATACTTCATTAATCCAGGTTTATTTTGGAATTTGTATTTGTATTTTAGGTTGTTCTTTTTTTTTTATCTGCTTTGATTTATGAGTTAAGGGGAATGGGAAACCTAAGTGAGGATGAGTAGGATGTTGTCGTTCTTAATTGGATTAAAACCAAAATTTGATGTTGCAGAGAACTCAAGCATGTTCAATACTTCAATGGCCATATTCATAGTACAACAAAAGCAAACATCCGGATGAAATTATTTATGAGAAATCATTATCAGAAAGGAAAATAGGTAACGGCGATTCAATTTCTTAGTTTTTAAAATAACAGAATCCGATAAGAAATTGGTGGAAGACTCAAATGGGGATTTCGAATTGATTAATGGCGACAAGAAAGAACACAAATTGGGAGAAGATTTCCAAAGGATGTTTCACTGAGATGGGAGAAGATTGCAGCTGAAGATGATGATTGGTTCCTTTGAAGAAATGGTAAGAAACTGCTACATCCCCTGTATTTTAATTCCACGCTCTAATATGTATTTAATTTTGAGCTTTTCTTGACATAGTTAAAGGTATGAGCTTTAACAGTTTGTGGAAATGTCAAGCATATATTTTTCTCATACTCAGGTGAATCTCATTACTATTATACTAACTTAGCATTTAAGACTCATTTTTATTTGATTTCTTTTTGCACTCTTAAATATGATGAGTATTTTCTGTTGAATGATCTTTTAATAATGATTCATGTGAAGTGTTAAATATGATTCATTGCATTTTATGTTGAGGCACTACTAGGCCATATACAACATAGTCCAAGTAATCTTATATCCTATGATTAAAAATGCAGGAAGCACATTATCAGTGGAGAACTGAAGATTGACGTACGAGGAATGCAATTTCAGCAACCATTTGGACAGCTTGGCACCTAAGGTATAAAATCACGATAGAAGGCACTACTAATTTATAGTATGGTAACTCTATCATTGGATTTTATCTATGAAGGTAACAAGTAGTTTTGAATTGGTTTATGTATTACAGTACTACTCATTTGTTTGGCTATTAGGTAGTTGTAGTAGTATCGGGAAAATCACGTCATTTTGAGCATTCAAAATCTGTAGCCCATTATTGTTATACATGAATTTGTTCATCATAAGAACATATTTAAATTGGAGAATAAACGTGCAAACTTGATTATTATTTTCTTTAAAATTTAATGTTTGGAAATAGAAAAAATGCTTGAATTTAATTTAATGGAGAAATAAATAAATTGATGAAATGGCTTAATGTCCTGATGCAACAACAGTACATATAAAACTAATTGCGGCTTTAACATATCATTAACGCACTTGATGTTGATACTGGGGTGCCACTTAGAGTTACTGTATAGACCTCGAGTGATAGGTGCAGCGATTTGTTTTCCATTTTAACCCATTGCTTATGTCCAAAATGTATTTTATACACAGTGGAGTCATATCAAAATCAATTCTACTGTAATTTTACACTTACTCTTAATTTTTTGGCGTAGGTATTTGATCTTTATTGAAGTATGGCACCATACTTCGGTGTCCATTTTTACTTTCTTGGGCGACAACTTACGTATTCATGGTGGAAGAGGTCAGGCACAATTTTCTACCTGTAATCACAATCCTCAATTTATCTCTAAATTCATGTATTGTGGCATCATTACCTTGGGACTAAATATGGTATACCACGTTGTTGCTGCTTTTTAATCGTGGATGTTGATACCCTAATGTACTTAATTGCAAAAAATCGTTGGGAATGGAAAGTACAAGTATCTTATTCTCAATGACCTGTTGCCCTTTTCTCCCCCCATCAGCTTCTTGCCCCATCAGCGCACAGTTCTCCCTTGCGTTGCTGCAACTATCACTGACAGTTACCTTTCATATTTTGCAGTAGACAAACTAGACAAAGGGAACCTTGCTGGCCTCTTTTTGGTTTCAGATAGTGAAGATAGAAACCTTATGGGTCTGCTTTATCGGTTCTATGAACCTTACTGAACTACTAAGTGTTGTTATTTTAGCATCTTAAATTTGACATTTGCTTTTCAATTTTATTGTGCATAATTTTTTGAGGTAATACATATGCAATGGAAAGAGAGATTTGTTTCCATAAGGCTTCTTGATTGTTTGGGAACATTTATTGAAGCCTAATGTTGTACTATCCACCAATGGGTGAAGATAGCTTTGGTACCATAAGATATCTCAGTGTTTCTTTTGCTATTATTTTTTATCGTTAATCATTAGTCACGAAGAAGAAATTTACCGAATTTATTTTATCAGATTCGTGACATGGTTAAACCTCGATAAACTGTATCTTATTAATTTAACGGTTTTAGTTTATAAAACACATAAACAACTGAACTAACGAAATAGCAGGCGCATCCCGCGTGCGTGTTATAATAGTATCTAGAAAGACAAATAGTGTTAAAAAATGAACGAAACAGCAGGCGCATCGCGCGTGCGTGTTCTTGTACGACTGGCTTTTATCTGCTGTGATGCCGAGTTCATGATGAATAGTCGACCCTCCGATGTTGAATGCGGCTACACCGGTAGGAGCCATGACACGAACAGAATTATCGTCACTGAACAGTTCCGTTGTCGACCGAACAAAGGCATTTATGAGTGTTGATTTTCCTGTGCCTGCACCTCCACTGATAATCAACCTAATAGTTGAATTTGACCTCAAAGAATCAAGAATAAGATCATGTGCGGCTTGTTGTCTTGAATTTGATAATAATTTCTTTTATTATCAAAAGCCTAGAATATCAAGAGAACAAGATAATCTGAAAATTTCCTAAGTTCACCAACACACACATTAGAGCTACGTGTGCGAATTCTACCTAAAGAATAACCTAACGCCTTGCGCTAATTAAGTTCAATTCATAGGAGCATTAAGTTTGGGAAATAGGCTAATCAATGCAATTGTCATACATTGCACATGACAATTCGGACAATGGTCAAACTCTACATATGATTACAGAAGTGTATCACTACAAACTATAATCATATCATGCTACTTATATTTGGGTTATCGCTTGATGAAAAACCCTAAAATAGCTATGGACAAGATGCAAGTTCAATTAATTGGCCACTTAACTAACCAAACATCTAAATCCTATCACAATACATCAATCATGTGATTATTAAAAGCAGTAGAGATTTGAACGAAAACAAAGAGAGAAAACTAATACATAACTTAAGTACAAGTTTTAGAAATAGGACTACATCCTTAACCAATAATATTAAATTTAGCTACTCATAGATATGTGGTTCATCATCATAATCAATAATTAATTAAAGAAGATGAAAAATAAATACGAAAGCAAACCCTAGTCGAATAGCCGCTCTCCTCCTCTGCTCCAAGTAGAATACGTGATATCCCAAAAGTTGTAGAAAACTTCCTTTTTATAGCTCTTCTTATTCCAAAATTAGGTTTAGCTTCAAAGTCCATTAGATGAAAATCCACCAAGCCCATAAGTGAGAAAAACCAGTGTAGAAAATCTGTCCCAAAAGTGGTCGCCAGAAAAACTGGGTTTTGGCCGGAATCCGGCACCGGAAAATACCTCAGGTAACCGGCGAAGTCCGTCCGGTCATCGGTCAAACTAGTCAACACAGTCAATGGTTCAGCTGGGTGGAGTGAGTCATGGCCGAGTCAGGGTTTTGATTAAACTCTGTTGCATAATCAAGTTCAGCCATGATGGCCCTGTGTTGCACCATCTACTTGTAATATCTTGCCCTGTAACCTTCAGCTCAATTGCAGTTGCAATACCACACACAACACCACATTCTCTTGAACCTGCAATTACCCATACTCCTCCAACATCAACTGAAACTGCAGCTTCATTCATTACTTCAATTTCAACTTCATTGACCAGTTGCATACTACACAACACCAACCCCTTCAACTATGCATTTCAGATCCCTATCAACAGTTCACTTCCCAATCTCAACACTAACACCAGCTGCCACCACTCCAAATTCAACAGCACCACTGCATCTTGAGCCACCTCCCCTGAAGCTTCAACTCTTCTCACTATGAGCATCATTATCACCTTGCTACTCCAGCTTCACCTCCATAACCTGCTCTGTACATAACCTTGCCATTGCAGCTACCACCACTTCTCTGCATCATTTAACTTCTCTATTTTAGTTACAAAGCAGCATAACAGCATCACCATATGCAATACCTCCGTCTCTTTGTTAACTGCAGTATCTCAACAACTCTGTCATTTCCAACTTTCACAACCCCAACTCCCATAGCAGCTCAGCTCACACACTAACCCATTCTCATCTGCTGTGTACACATAGTTACCAGAACCCATCTTTTCAACAACACATAATTCCATCTTCCCCATCTCAGTAATACCACTTGCACATTATCCCATTGTTCACGACTCTTGTGGCAGCAATATCATACATTCTAAAGCTTCAACCTCCATAGTTGCACTACCTCAAACCACTAACAAAACTGCACCTTAATCCACTACCACTGCAACCAACCCACGGCTGCAAACACTCCAAACACCAGTGCCATATCTAAGCTGCAGAACAGTCCCAGTTACAACCATTTTAGTCATAGCATCATCCACTTGAGCATCGCCAGATTGTAACCACATGCCATCTCTACAATTTTATTCATATGCATTCCAGTAGCTTCTGCAATTCAACCACCATCTGAGACTGAAACACCACCATTTTCGTACAATGCAACAACTATTCTCTGAAGCTGCAATGCCCTGGTACACAGCTTCTCAGCACCTGTAGCTCACTAAACAGAAAACTCCAATCACTCTACATCCTTGTCTTTTGAAGAGCATCATCCGCATATGCTGCACAATTCTTAGCATTAATCTAACTCAAATAAACTGAACACATAACCTCCTCCATTCCACCAGTTTGCACCTTCAACTTCTTTATTTGAGCTTTGTAACATTCAACAGCTCCACCCACATCAACTTGAACCAGAACTATTCCATATCTCTTGAACATTTCATACTCATCCAACCAAACCAGAACTATTCAAGGGATCCCTAATTTATAGATTTATGAGAGAAACCGAAATTCATTCTCAGATTCACCAAACTCGAGTACCCCTTCATTTGATTCTTCAATAACTCAATCATCTCACTGCTCTCCATTTCGATCTCAAATTCTCAGTCAATCAAACCCTAATTTATCTCAGATGCCTTCTCTCAACCTCATAATACCAGAAGCAGTTACATCCCCTCTATCACTCTTCAATCTCGATCTCTCTTTTCTGAATCCATGGCAGCCTTCTCTCAATTTCATGACAGCATCCAGAATAAATAAAATGGTAAAAGAAATAGATCTTCTCTGAATTCTAGGGTTGTGTAAGAATAGAAATGGATATAGCCACCCAAGTAGGCTAGATAAGGGATACCCAAATGATAGATTATTTTTCGGTTCCAGAGAACTGACACGTCCATTATCTTTCTTGCTCAACCGCAGCTATCTTCGCTCGCCTGTGAATTGGTCTTTTGCTCCTTTTTGGTCCAATGAACGCTTTCTTCTTCTTTGTATTCTTTCACCAACATCAGCCATCTCTTATTTCTCAGAGTTACTTCATCTCTTCAATTTATATACATCACTAAAGCTGTCGTGCTTTTCAGACAAAATATGCATCACTAAAGCCGACGTGCTTTTCAGTCAAAGATGAAGAAATAAAAGTAAATAATTCGCCTCCAACCGCAGTTGCACTTGAGATGACGCTTTTGCGTTGCTTCTTCTTCTCTTGTTCCAAGTGACTCCAAAGTACCTAAATACTTAAAAACAAAACACAAGATACATAATTTACAAGAAAACTTAGCAAAGAAAGCGTAAACAATAGATAAATATAAAGGTGTTTTAGACACCTATCAAATTCCCCCACACTTAGACTTTTCTAGTCCTCGAGCAAATCAAACAAAATAATTATAAAACATACATACAACTCCGTCTCGTCGACGCTACGATTACTCTTAGCATAAATAACAAGCCTTTGAACCACTAGGTGTCCCTAGTGGATGAGTTTTAGTCTCATAAAGGTTTACAAGAGGTGTACCTACAAAGCCTATATTTTCAACTCCAAATTCCAGCTACCTGTGAAAAGTCTATGTACGAATCCAAAGTGATTACAGGAGGAGATACCTTGTGCAGATTCAATTCATATATAAGTAAATAAAGTTTTTCTTAGAAATTCGAACAAACCACAATACTCGGAATTTGACTAACCACAATCACAATAAAAATATTAAGAAGATGGATATAGAGGTAGATGTTGTGAATGTTTACAAGTAATCGGTGTTTCCCATATCTGTCTGAAGGTCATCGCCAAGATGAACCTATACACCCTATTGGATTGATCTACTGGTCTGAATTCTAGTGTCAACACACTGGCATATACAAGGGAACCAGCGATCAACAATCTTAATTCTACATCAACTCAACTGGCATATACAAGGGAACCAGGAGTCGACTTTATTCAACAATAATAATATTTTTTTCTTTTTTTTTCTTTTATTTGACAACATGATTGGATCTTTTGGATCCAAGCGCATGATTCTTGTCAGCAGATTACATGATAGTTCCCTTGGATCCTGCATTCCACGCTTGTTTAGGCGACGGAGACATGGAGAACACACACATATTGCTATCCAAGTGTCTTTTTTTAATTCTGATTGGTCTAATTGGTCGGTCTTTTTTTTTGAAGGCTATTATTGGGGCGTCACATTCCATTAGAGGGGCGTCACCTAATAGGACAAAAACGGGTCACTCATAAGTAATTTCAAAAACCCCTTATCTCAAATAATTTTATAATGACCAAACAATCCTTATTTAGTTAATAGAGAAATGAGATTCTACGGTTGGAATGAAAAGAAACCTGGACGTAAAATGAGATTCTACGGTTGGAATGAAAAGGAACCTGGACGTAAAATGAGATTCTACGGTTGGAACTATCCAAACCTAGACGTAAAATGAGCTTTTACGGTTGGAACTATCCAAACCTGGACGTAAAACTACATGCAAATAAAATTTTACGGTTGGAATTAATGCAAACCTGGCCGTAAATACAGATTACGGTTGGGTTGAGATTCGTTTCCAACCGTAATCCATATTTACAGTTAGGTTTGGATGAACTCCTAACCGTAATTGGTTTTCAATAAGGAAAAAGATTAATTACGGTTGGTAAAGTGGCATGACAAACCCAACCGTAACTCATTCAAATCCAATTTTACGGTTTGATTCAACTAAACCTATACGTAAGACTAAATGCAAATCCAATTTTACGGTTGAATTCAATTAAACCTAGACGTAAGTTCTTCATAATCAAATTTTACGTTTAGAAACCTAGACCCGAACCCAGACGTAACACCAGCAGAAACGTAACTGAAACCTAATTTTACTTCGATTTCATTCAAACTAACCTATTTTAAGCACAAAAACGAGTAAACAAAGATGGGTTTGTTCGATTACACCTAACATACACCATGGGTTGTTGTTGAGGAGTTTGAAATTTTGATTCTTCAGTTGCTTGAATCGGTTGTTGAGGATGAAGATTTTGGTATGAAGGTTGATTGAGAAGATTAGGTTTTTAAGTTTTTATTTTAGTTCAAGGGTAATCTAGACATTTTATTTTGGTGTTAGGATATCCCATAACCACTTTTCTGGACACTAAGAATCCAAGTGAAGCCCCTCTATTGGAGTGTGACGCCCCAATAATAGCCTTTTTTTTTTTTTTTTTTTTAGCAACTCAGTCACTCTATTTCATCCTATCAGTAGTAACAATTCGATGTTTAGTGACCCACCAATTCACTTAGATAACAATAGATAAATATGGAAAAATAAAAATAGAACGTGATATGGTGATATGGTGATATTCCGAGATATGGTAACAACTATCATATTATTTGTAATTTCTGAGCTATGTCCGTCCTTTCAATTAATTGGTTCCTCAACTCCTGCAATCAAGATGGTTCCATCCACTTACTTATATTGGTAGTGTCATCCTAAAGGCACAAGTTTCTAGATTTCGAAGTTCATAAAGCACATTTTTTTTTACTAAAGGCATCAAACAAAGCATCAAATAAACTATACAAACATATAAATGCTCCCCCATACTTAAACTTTACATTGTCCTCAATGTAAAATTTAGTCATTCAAAGTAAAGCTCAAGGTGGGAAATTCCGCAATAATATGCAAAAACAACGAAAATAAAGATAAAATGCTTAAAAAGATAAAGGTAAAGATACAAAACCGGTGGGTTGCCTCCCACTTAGCGCTTGGTTTAAAGTCGTCAGCCCGACGTTCTCCTTGTTTTCTAAGACTCCTCCATAGGGAGCACTTCCACAAGGTTAACTCCTTCCACGACATCCGAAGATAAGTTCTCATATTATGGTTTCAACCGGTGCCCATTCACTTTAAGTTCATTTCATGTAGCCAAACTACGAATTTCAACTGCACCATGAGAAAACATATTAGTCAGAATGAAAGGTCTAATCCAACGTGACCTTAATTTACCCGGAAATAATTGCAAGCGAGAATTAAACAAAAGCACTTTCTGCCCAATGCAAAATTGTTTCTTTGTAATCATATTATCATGAAATGCTTTCGTCTTTTCCTTGTAAATCCGTGAGCTTTTAAATGCATCATTGTGAATCTATTCTAACTCTTGGAGTTGTAACTTCCTTTGCCTTCCAGCACCATCCAACTCCATATTGAATTTCTTAATAGCCCAAAACGCTTTATGCTCAATTTCAACGGGTAAGTGACAAGGTTTACCGTAAACAATCCTAAAGGGAGACATCCCAATAGGTGTCTTGTATACGGTTCTATACGCCCACAAAGCATCATTGAGTCGTGAACTCTAATCCTTCCTTGTTGGATTCACCGTCTTTTCGAGAATGTATTTCACCTCTCGGTTGGAAACCTCGGCTTTTCCATTTGTTTGTGGATGGTACCGTGTTGCAATCCGATGCGACACATTGTACTTCTTTAACAAGCCTTGCAAGAACCTGTTTTTGAAGTGTGAACCTCCATCGCTAATTATAGCCTTTGGAATTCCAAACCTTTCAAATATATTTGCTTGCACAAAATCTGAAACAACTTTAGAATCATTAGTTGGGGTGGCCTTAGCTTCCGCCCATTTCGAAACATAATCAACATGAAGCAAGATATAATAATTTCCACTAGAATTGACAAAAGGGCCCATAAAATCAATTCCCCATACATCAAAAACCTCAACAAATTGAATACTAGTTTGTGGCATTTGATTTCGGGCACCTAGATTATCTGTTCTTTGGCACCTATCACATGTGGTACAAAATGCATGTGCATCCTTAAACAAAGTTGGCCAATAGAAACCACATTCTAGTACATTGAGAGCGGTTCTCTTGCTCCCAAAGTGTCCTCCACATGCATAAGAGTGGAAAAAATACAAGATAGAGTTAAATTCAAATTCGGGAACGCACCTTCGTATTACTTGGTCACTACAATGTTTCCATAAGTATGGATCATACCATATGTATTGGTTTCCTAGCTTCTTAGGTTTGTCCCTCTCAGCACGAGACAAGTTCATTGGGATTTGTTTAGACACTAAGTAATTAACAATATCAGCGTACCATGGTTCTCCAAAGGAAATTGAGAATAGTTTCTCATCCGAGAAACTTTCACGCAACGGGATAGTTTCCTTGTCCACATCAAGACGGCTCAAGTGATCCGCAACAGTGTTCTCAATTCCTTTCTTGTCTTTGATCTCTATATCAAATTCTTGTAAGAATAAAATCCATTGTATGAGCCTTGGTTTCGCTTCTTTCTTCATTAGCAAGTACCTAAGCGCTGCATGATCAGAAAAAACAATAACTTTTGTACCAATTAGATAAGAGCGGAACTTTTCCAAAGCAAAAACAATAGCTAACAACTTTTTTTCAGTGGTTGTGTAGTTTTTTTGGGCCTCATTTAACGTTCTAGAAGCATAATAAATAGCATGAGGTATCTTCCCCACACGCTGCCCAAGCACCGCACCAACCGCATAGTCACTTGCATCACACATGATCTCAAAAGGCTTGCTCCAATCCGGTGGTTTAATGATAGGGGATGGAATCAAAAGTTCTTTTAAACAATTGAATGCCGCCACACACTTTTCATCAAAGTTAAAAACCACATCTTTTTGCAATAAGTTGGAAAGTGGTGATGCTATCTTGGAAAAATCCTTGATGAATCTACGATAAAAACCTGCATGACCAAGAAAAAAACATATCTCCCTCACCGTAGTGGGAGGGTTTAGAGCACGAATAAGGTCTATCTTAGATTTATCAACTTCCAATCCTTTAGAAGATATTATATGGCCTAAAACTATGCCATGAGTTACCATGAAATGGCACTTCTCCCAATTCAGCACAAGGTTTGTTTCAACACATCGTTCAAGGATTAATGACAAATTGTTCAAGCAGAGGTCAAATGAATCACCAAAGACACTAAAGTGGTTCATGAATACTTCGATTATGTTTTCAACATATTCTGAAAAGATACTTACCATACACCTTTGGAAGGTAGCTGGAGCATTGCACAAGCCAAAAGGCATCCTTCTATAAGCAAAAGTACCGAAAGGACAAGTGAAAGTGGTTTTCTCTTGATCCTCCGGCGCTAACATAATCTGATTGTAACCTGAATAGCCATCAAGGAAGCAATAATAAGAATGTCCAGCTAAATGTTCAAGCATTTGATCAATAAATGGTAAAGGAAAGTGATATTTTCTAGTAGTTGCATTCAATTTCCTGTAATCAATACAAACCCTCCAACCGGTTTGCGCACGAGTTGGGAAAAGTTCATTCTTATCATTCTCCACCACGGTCACACCTGATTTATTTGGTACAACTTGTACCGGGCTTACCCACTTGATGTCGGATATGGGGTAGATAACACCCACTTCCAAAAGCTTGAGTATCTCTTTTTTCACAACTTCCATCATGGGAGGGTTCAAACGACGTTGCGCTTCCCTTGTAGGCTTTGCATCGTCCTCCAAACGGATATTGTGCATACAAACAGCTTATACCCTTGATATCGGCAATTGTCTATCATATCGCCGTCTTATTCTTCCTTAGCACCCTTAGAAGTTTTTGCTCCTGTAATTCACTAAGCTCGTTAGAAACAATCACAGGTAACTCTTCATTATCACCTAAGTACAAGTACTTTAAGTGACTTGGAAGAGGTTTCAATTCTATCTTTGGAGATTTAATAATTGAAGGTACAAGATTTTCATCATTGCAAGGTAAAGAAATATATGAAATATTCTTAAGTGCAGATTTTTCCGGTAATGAGTCAAGAGAACCAATGGTTTCTTTAATCTCATCACCATACTCCAAACCATCATCAATATGTGTAGTGAGCACGGTTTCCAAAGTATCATCGCCATTCAACTCAAACATTTGTTGAGCCAATGTGTCCATCACATCAACGGAGAAACAAGAGTGGACATCACTAGGATATCTCATCGTCTCGAAAATGTTGAAACGTATTATTTCTCCATCAAACTCCATAGTCAGCATTCCCTTGTCAACATCAATAATGGTTTTAGCCGTTTTCATGAAGGGACGCCCAAGTAGCAATGGAAGAGACGAGTCCGGTGAACCTTCATCCATCTCTAAGACACAAAAATATGCTGGAAATACTAATTGATTAACCTGCACAAGAACATCCTCAACAATACCCGTTGGGTAAACATTAGAGCGATCGGCCAATTGCAATACAATTTCATCCTTTTTGAGAGGACCTAAATCAAGTAAGTTATAAATAGATGCGGACATAACATTTACGGATGCACCTAAATCCAACATAGATTTATTAAATGTAGTGTTACCAATTATGACGGTAATGTCAAAGCTACCCGGGTCCTTGCATTTCAGTGGGAGTTTGCGTTGTAAGATTGCCGAGGCATTCTCCCCCACACTTAGCACTTCATTACCCTTGAGTCTTTGATTATTGGTACACAAGTCCTTCAACACCTTTACATACTTTGGAACTTGCTTAATAGCATCAATGAGTGGTATGTTCACATGAATCTTCTTGAGAACGTCTAAAATCTTCTTTTCTAGTGCCTCCTTCTTGGAATTTGCAAATCTGCGAGGAAAAGGTAAAGGAGGAACATAAGTAGAAACTGGAGTTTTAGAGTTAGAAATAGGTACCTCAGAAGTTTGGGGAGAATCCTCATTCTTCTCCTCTAAAATAGGTTCCTTTGGTGTTTCCACCTTGCTCGAATCAGCAACTTCGGGTTGCACAAGTTGTGTACCACTTCTCAACGTAATTGCATTGACACCCTCTTTTGGGTTGATAGGTTGAGAAGGGAGTTTCCCACCAATTTGTGCCTTTACTTGGTTCAACTCAGTAGCCATGGAACCCATTTGTGTCTGCAAATCCTTTATCGCACTATTAGTCTCTTGTTGGCTGTCTTTAAACATAGTACAAATGCCTTGCATCATTGTTTGAAGCTTTGAGTCGATATCAGAACCTTGATTTTGCATTGATTGTTGTGGTTGCTGAAATTATTGTTATTGCGCCTGGAATTATTGTTGTTGTGGTTGAAATCCACTCGAATGGTTAAAAGTAGGTTGTTGGACTGCACCTTGCTTGTTGGCATAGCTAAAATTGGGGTGATCTCTCCATACCGTATTGTAGGTATTTGAATATGGATCATACCGTCTTTGCTGATTTGGAAAGATCGCGTTAGCTTGTTCATTGGCTTCTTCATACCCTTGATGAGAACTTGGTATCACCGTGACTGAAACTTGTTGTAGCATGGCTGTTATGTTACCCATTTGTTGACGAAGTTCCTCGACCTCGCTCACTTCATTTACTCTCCTAAGAAGCATATCCGAACCACGACTCACAAATTGTTGAGAGTTTGCTGCCATGTTCTCAATCAACTCTCTAGCTTGTGCCACCGTCTTGGTCACTAGTGCACCACCACCCGCATCATCAATAAGATTCCTATCACTTGATTGGAGTCCTTCATCGAAGTATTGGATAATCATCGCGTCACTGAATTGGTGGTGAGGACAACTTCCCACCAACCTCTTGTATCGTTCCCAACAATCATACAAGGATTCACCCACATTTTGCTTCATTCCGCAAATCTCCTTGCGAATTTGAGTAGCCTTTGATGCAGAAAAATATCTCTCTAGAAAGAGTTTCTTCAGCCCATTCCATGTTGTGCCACTTCCGGAAGGCAAATAGTATAACCAATCCTTAGCACTATCCGCCAAAGAGAACCGAAACACCTTCAACATTGCACTATCCGCTTCTATATCATCTGGAAGCATGGCCGTGACAATGGTGTAGAAGTCCATAAGATGCTTGTTTGGATCCTCATTCACCATGCCATGGAACTTTGGTAATTCCCTAAGAAACCCCGGCTTGATCTCAAAAGTAGAGTTTGTTTGAATACAACCCTGCTGTGTATCCATCTTGTGAAAAACCAAGTCCTTGAGTGAACGATTTGCATCACCCATTGCTTCTTCTTCTTCTCCTCCTTCAAAAGGTGGTTCTTGTCCTAGAACCTCTCCCTCTTGCTGGAAAGCTTCGTGTTCTACTTCCAAGTTTTGTTCTTCCGTTGTGCCTTGCCTTGGTTAGAGTATTGTGCCTTTTCGAGTAGCTATCCCGTACCTTGGATAATTACAATCTTTAGAAGCCAGGGATTAGGTACCTGAAAAAAAATTTCTCGCAAACAAGTGAGAAACAAGACAAGAAACGAAAATCAAGTATGCAAGCGGAAATAATAAAAAGAAACTAAAAACTTAATAACTAGCCGAATGCCTCCCCGGCAACGGAGCCAAAATTTGATCGCAGTCGTATGCATCAAAAATAATTTCACTTTCTTACTCAACAAAATATAAATGAAGTATAAAGTAAGGAAGAGTTCGTATCCACAGAGAGGCGATTGTTGTTAGTAACCAAATGGGGGGATTTCTGATTTTTGAAAAATAAAAGTAAAATAAAAGCAAAGTAAGTAGTTGGAAGTAATCAATGAGAGAAAGATATTGGTCAAGGAATTCATCTTCAATCTTAAACATGTGCTTGCACATATGATTAGAATTACAATTTAATCTCTTTTATTATCAAAAGCCTAGAATATCAAGAGAGCAAGATAATCTGAAAATTTCCTAAGTTCACCAACACACACATTAGAGCTGCGTGTGCAAATTCTACCTAAAGAATAACCTAACGCCTTGCGCTAATTAAGTTCAATTCCTAGGAGCATTAAGTTTGGTAAATAGGCTTATCAATGCAATTGTCATACATTGCACATGACAATTTGGACAATGGTCAAACTCTACATATGATTACAAGAGTGTGTCACTAAAAACTATAATCATATCATGCTACTTGTATTTGGGTTATCGCTTGATGAAAAACTATAAAATAGCTATGGACAAGATGGAAGTTCAATTAATTGGCCACTTAACTAACCAAAAATCTAAATCCTATCACAATACATCAATCATGTGATTATTAAAAGCAGTAGAGATTTGAATGAAAACAAAGAGAGAAAACTAATACATAACTCAAGCACAAGTTTTAGAAATAGGACTACATCCTTAACCAATAATATTAAATTTAGCTACTCATAGCTATGTAGTTCATCATCATAATCAATAATCAATTAAAGAAGATGAAAAATAAATACGAAAGCAAACCCTAGTCGAATAGCCGCTCTCCTCCTCTGCTCCAAGTAGAATACGTGATATCCCAAAAGTTGTAGAAAACTTCCTTTTTATAGCTCTTCTTGTTCCAAAATTAAGTTTAGCTTCGAAGTACATTAGATGAAAATACACCAAGCCCATAAGTGAGAAAAACCCGTGTAGAAAATCTGTCCCAAAAGTGGTCGCCGGAAAAACTGGGTTTTTGGTCGGAATCCGGCACCGGAAAATACCTCAGGTGACCGGAGAAGTCCGTCCGGTCATCGATCAAACTAGTCAACACAGTCAATAGTTCAGTTGGGTAGAGTGAATCAGGGCCGAGTCAGGGTTTTGCTTAAACTCTGTTGCATAATCAAGTTCAGCCATGATGGTGTAAGTACTGAATATCGCAAGATAATAGTTCACGAGTATCGGGAGAAAAGAGTTATAAAATATTACGATGATAGAAGAAGCGCATATAAGTATGAAGTTTTGCGAGGATGGAGTAATTTTGCGAGTATGAGTTGCGATGCTTCGTAACTCATGTACAACTGTATAAAGTTTTACTATAAATAGGAGTTCAAATGTAAAATTCGAGAGGTTCTTTTAGTGAGTGTTAGAAAATATCTCAGGAAAGAGAATAGAGAAAGTTGTAACTATTCTAATTCCATTCAGATACTTCTTTGTGATCAATTGAGAACATTAATAAGAAAAATTTTATTCATCATCAAGAACTTCTTGAGTTTTTATTAATTCTATTGAGGGTGTAGTTGTAGGTTATTCTGCAACTACATAATTGGCGCTAGAAACAGGGACTTGAGAATTGTGGTAGCCTAAATTTGAGGGAATTGTGAAAAATTTGAAGATCAAATGAAGTCAGTAGATGGAGATGGCAAAAAATAAGAATGTAATATGATCACAGAGACAATGATTGATGAATTTCATAGTAATATGAAAGGAAAAATATACAAGCGAGATTGTAGAGGAAGAAAAATCATGGAGGAAGAAAAGGTGACAACTTTAGAAGAATGGGAAAAGCAGAAAATCACATTTTCAGTAGCAGAAATTACAAATGAAGACTTGAACCACACTTCACCATTGGTGATCACATTGACAATCATGCTAGAAGATAAGAAAGCTGAAGAAAAATGGAAATTAAACCGAATTTTGGTTGATACAGGGAGTTCTGTTAATATTATATTCTATCATGCACTTAAGGGGATGGGAATTAGAGATGAAGAAATCATAAATTCAAAATGTCTTATTCATGGATTAGGGAAATCTACAACAAAATATAAGGGAGAAATCGTGCTGCGAGTATTACTAGGAGAAATCGAAATACATGTAATCTTGTGCGTGATAGATATGGAATCTCCATATAACATGCTGATAGGAAGGCCGTGGATTCATGCGATCAAAGATGTTGCTTCAACATTACATCAAAAAATCAAATTTCCTACACCAAATGGAATTCAAGAAATAAAAGGAGATCTTGATAGTGCAAAATTTTGTTATCAAATTGAAGTAACACAATGCGGAGGAAGAGCAAGAAAGAAACAACTTCGTAGGAAACTTGCGAAGGAAACAAGAAAAGAAGAAGAATTCCGAGTGCATACAATAAGAGCAAATGAAGGGAGAGGTATACCAAATGAAATTCCAGAAAAAGAAGGGGAACCAGCAAAAATAATTAAAGAACCAACACCTATGGGGGAGCAAAATCCAAGCTATGTTGCAGCTGAACCAACTAAAGAAATAAATATTGGAAGTAAAGAGGAGCCTTTATTCTTACGAATTGGAACTAAGATGGATGAAGAAGAAGAAAAAAGGACTACTGATCTTTTGCGAGAATATAAAGATATCTTCGCAGGAAGTGTAGATGAGATACCAGGAATTGATCCATCAGTGGCATGTCATAGATTGAATATAGATAAAAATATAAGACCATTCAAACAAAGAATAAGGAAGATATCACAAAATTATCATGTACAGATAGAAGAAGAATTACAAAAGATGTTGGATGCAGGGATCATAAGGGAAGCAAAATATCCAGAATGGATTGCGAATATGGTCATTGTTCCGAAAAAGAATAAAGGAATAAGAATTTGCATAGATTTCACTGATCTAAACAAGGCATGTCCCAAAGATAGTTTTCCATTACCAGATATACCACAAATGGTGGAATCATCTGCAGGTCATGATAGAGTCACTTCACTTGATGGATATAAAGGGTATAATCAAATATCACTCGCAGAAGAAGATCAAGAACATACTGCCTTTTTTGCTCCAAGGGGTTTGTATTGTTATGTGAAGATGCCATTTGGTTTGCGGAATGCGGGTGCTACATATCAACGTATGGTTGAAAAAGTGTTCGCGAAGTGGATACATAAAACTTTGGAGGTATATGTAGATGATATGTTGATAAAAAGCAAGGAAGCTAAAGACCATGTGCAAGATTTGAAGGAAATATTTGAGCAAATGAGAAAGTTCAACATCAAATTAAATCCTGAGAAATGTATAATTGGGGTTTCATCTGGAAAGTTCTTGGGATACATAGTATCGAAGGAGGGAATACAAGTTGATCCAGAAAAGGTCCAAGCAGTTCGTAACATGCCAACACCTGCAACGGTAAAAGAAGTACAAAAACTAAATGGACTCTTGGCTTCACTTGGGAGATTTATTTCGCGAATGTCAGATAAGTGCAAGCATTTTTTCAACATACTTAAGAATGGAGCAAAATTCAGATGGACTGATGAATGTGAAAAAGATTTTCAAGGAATCAAAGAATACCTCGCAAATACATCTATACTACAGAAACCAGAGAAAAACGAAGAATTATTGGTATACCTCGCAACAACTCCATATGCTCTAAGTGCAGTTCTGTTACGAGCAGACGCAGGAGTAGAAAGGCCCATTTACTACATTAGTAAAACCTTTAATGCAGCAGAAAAGAACTATTCTAAAATGGAGAAGTTAATCTTAGCCTTGGTTTATGCATCATTCAAGTTGCGAATATACTTTCAAGCACATGTAATAAAAGTGGTAACCAAAGTCCCAATTGAATCAGTCATGAAGAACACAAAAAGGTCAGGAAGAATAGAAAGGTGGAATGCACAAGTAAACCATTACAAGATAAAATACGAAGTGTTATCATCGCAAAAATCACAAGTTGTCGCAGATTTTTTGGCAGAATTTCCTTTGGAAGAAGATGAAGCAGTAGAGGAAATGATGGATGTTGAATAAGAATTTGGAAATCCAAAAGACTTGTTAACAGAGCCTGATAGATGGGAAATTCTGGTGGATGAATCATCCAATAGTGAGGGAAATGGAATTGGAGTCGTGTTGATTTCACCAGAAGGAGATAGGACAGCATTCTCATTCAGACTAGAATTTGCATCCACGAACAACGAAACAGAGTACGAAGCTGTAGTGCATGCATTAAAGATCGCAATAGAAAAAAAGCTTGAAAGTATAAGGATAACAAGTGATTCACAATTAGTGATTTGTCAAATTAAAGGGGAATATACCACAAATAAATCTTCTTTGAAGAAATACAAGAAACTCGTTGAGGAATTATCTGCGAAGATACCAAAGTTAAAATGGAGACATATATCAAGAAAATATAACCGTCTCGCAGATGCTTTTGCATTTATTCCAAGCATGATGACAAATCCAAATACAAGAAATATCCAAATACAAATAATTCAAAACCCATCAGTGGACAAAGAGAAAGAAATTGAAGAAGCTGTTGCGATGGAAGTAGAAAGAGAGTTATCAAACAACATCGCAGATTGGAGAAAAGAAATTCATGAATACCTTGCAACAGGAGAAACATCCAGGAACAGACTAGAAGCACATAAATTAAAGAGTCGTGCAACAAACTATGAGTTGCGAGAAGGAATTTTATACAGAAAATCTTTTAGTGGACCACCTCTCAGGTGCTTAACTCGCGAAGAAGGAGAAAAGATATTGAAGATGTTACATGGAGGAGAAGCTGGAAATCATAGTGGGGGAAGATCTCTAGTATATAGAGCAAAGATACAAGGATATTATTGGCCTTATATGCATACAGACGCAAAATTGTTCGTACGAAGATGCAAGGAATGCCAACGACATAGTAAAAGAATTCATGCACCAGGGGCTACATTAACTTCTTCAACAAGCTGCTGGCCTTTTGGTAAATGGGGGTTGGATATTGTTGGACCATTTATACCTGGATCTGGACAAAGGCGATACTTGATAGTTGCAACAGATTATTTCACGAAGCTCGCAGAAGTAGTAAAAGCAGACAAAGATATTCGTGATAAAGATGTTTTTACGTTTATATTTGAGAACCTCATTTGCAGGTACGGGGTTCCAGCACAACTAGTATCTGATAATGGAAAACAATTTGAGGGGCAGAATATAGAGATGTTACTCAGTGCTTTTAGAATAAAATGTGGGAAGTCAACCCCGTTATATCCACAAGCTAATGGACAAGCTGAAGCAACAAATAAAACAATCGCAGATACAATCAAAAAGAAATTAGAAGGACATCTCAAAGGGTGGTGCGAGCAAGTACCTAGCGCAGTCTGGGCATACAATACAACTAGAAGAGAAGCAACTGGAATGTCTCCTTATTGTCTAACATATGGAGTAGAAGCAGTATTACCCACAGAGGTTGTAATTCCAACAACAAAGAAAGAAGCTTGGGAAAGAAATTTAAGTGCGGGAGTAATATTACGAGAATTGGATGATTTGGAAGAAAAAGGAGAAAAGGTGTTGCACCATATGAGGATTTATCAGGAACGATTAGCTCGAGAATACAACAAGAGAGTCATTGAGCGTGAATATAAACCAGGTGATTTGGTCATGCGAGAAACACCTCGATATCAAAATGAAAATGGAGGGAAATTAGCACCAAAATGGGATGGACCATATGTTATTAAAGAAGTTGTAGGAAGCGGAGCTTATCGGCTGATGGATCCAGAAGGGAGAGACATGGGTTTGAGGCTCGGTAGACCTTGGAACAGACTATATTTGAAAAGGTATTACCCATAAAACTCATGAAATTTTTTACGAATATTGTTTGCTCGCAGGAAATTGGAAAAATTTACGAATTTTCATAATTTATATTCCGATTAAAATTTCATTAATTTGCGAATAAAAGACCGCAATCTGTGATCAGCCTCCAAAAAAGAAAGAGAGCCGCAGAAAATTTTATACAGGCAAACCTTTGTGGCGTACACCCTAGTTCGCGAAGCTATAATTCGTAAGAGGCAAAGTCCTAAAGTACGTCATTTAAGGGGGTACCTATAACGTGGCTAAGGGTAACCGGAACACCACCAAGGGCCCTTAGTACATGGTAAAAATTTTGGGGTACAACCCAATAATGGGGTACCTATCCGGGTTAGACACCTTGGATTCTCACCTAATCTAACGACATTACGCAATATAAAATGCGGTGTAAGAAGATTTAGGCTGGGCGACTAAGGCATACTGTCTTTCCCAAGAAGTGCAGAAAACGATCAAGGCACCGAGGTACACGGTTGAGTCAAGAGTGCCGGGTGAGGTTGAACCACATCTGCCATTTTTGACAAGTCTTGGCAAATGATGCACTTGGCCCAAAGATACCCCATAGGGTGCAACCTCGTAACTATAAGCCCTATAGGCAAAAAGGATAAGAGGTTGCGATCAAAAGCTGGTTGTTGGCAGAACAGGATGGGAAGAGCTAACCTTGTATGGTCGATGTACGCTTCCTTGAAGGGGAAATCAGGGGGAAGATAAAGGGCAGCACCCTCCATTAGGGAGCTGATAAGTGCTATAAGACGCAAATGTCACGAGACTTCTTGTTTGCGAAAACATAAAGGCTTGTCATATTTGTGCAACAAATGAAGTTCTGCGAGCCTTCTAAAAAAAAAAAAAAAATAGAGGGGAAGAAAGAATAAAGAACTCGCAGAACATAATAAAGTTAAGATGAGATCAATGGGTCGCTACATGAAAGTGTAGATACGTCCTGCGATTTCATCGCAAGACGGAAATGTCATGGGGCTTTATGTTCGCAAGAATATTTAGGCCTGTCATATTGTCGCAACAATTCCTGAAGAGGCTAAAACACTATACAAAGAAGTTAAGATGAGATCAATGGGTTTTTGCATGAAAGTGTAAGAACTTCCTGCGATTTCATCGCAAGAAGATAATGTCACGAAGTTGTATGTTCGCAAGAATGTTCAGACTTGTCATATTATCGCAAATAATTAATACAAAAGAGGTGGCAAAATAAGACCTTTACTTAGGAAGGCATGATAAGACCACAAAAATTAATGAAATTTATTGCATCAATATCACTGAAGAAATTATACAAGAATATACATTATGAAGATCTGAAAAGAAGACAACTTCGTCAATATCATTGAAGAAATTTTACAAGAATATACATCAAGATATTTTGAAGAGAAGACAGCTCTGGAAATATCATTGAAGAATTTTACAGGAAGTCCTATTAAAAAAGACAACATCATTGAAGAATTTTAATGAAGACTTAACAAAAGATGCGATTTTCATAACAATCAAATACAGATAAATTCATATTCGTAAATATTTACGAGAATTACATACTTCTTATACTTCTCCATATATTGAATACTTCCCCAAAAAGTTGAATACTTCTTATAATTCTTCAAGAATATCTCATATTTATTATACTTCTTCAACGGATATTTAATTTTGCGAAGGTTAAGTACTTATTATACTTCTTCATACAATGAGTAATAATTTTTATACTTCTTCGTATATTGGGCAATTCTTCATAAATTGAATGCTTCTAATACTTCTTATACTTCTTATACTTCTTAAGGGTATTTCATATTTGGTATACTTCATATTTTCTATACTTCAAGGGGAGATTTATTATTTACTTCGCAACATTCCGTAGAAAGTAAAAGGATTATATTTCTTATACTTTGAAGGGAAGATTTCTTATTCATAATCACAATAAGAAGAAAATTCGTAAGATAAATTCAGAAGGATATTCTAATACTTCCAGTGGTAGTTGATCATTTGAAGAGAAACAATAAGGGGAAAGGGAATATTAAGCTAAGTCTTTAAGATATATTATTTCTCTCCATATGATCAAGTTATGCGAATAAGGGAAATAAACATCAAAGAAAGATTAATTCAAATTAAGCTTTGGAAAATAAATTGTTGGATTGATTGAAAGCATAATCAAGAAGAAAGTGTTGTATGGAAAAGTTACAGAACAGATATACAAAAAAGAATGAAGTTATTCTTCAGGCGATCTGTTCCCATCAAAATGATCTTCTTCTTCAACTTCACTATCATCTTCAACTTCACTTTCAGAAATTTCCAGATATGGAGTATCTTCAGGAATTTCTTCAGAAATGAGCATATGGTACTTCTTGAGAGGAATTTCATTATCTTCGCAAATCTTGCGAGTCATCTTAGCTCGAAAACGCTTGACATATAAACTATGGTTATGATGGGAAATTAGAAGCTGAGATCTCAAGTCAGAAATTTTCTTATTACGATTAGCAAGGAGAGTTTCCAGATTATTATCTATCTTCGCAAGATTTTCTGCAGCAAGAAAAGAAATTAAGGAATTGGTTAGCAAATTATGAAGGAAAAGTAACTAAAATAATTATCATCGCAAAGAATTTACCTTCTAGTTGCTTCTTATCATCACGAAGAGAAGAAATTTCAAGCTTTAATTGATTATTCTCCTCAAGAAGAGAAGAATTATAAATTGCGATGCTCGCAGATTGTGAATTATCTTCGTGACGAGATATTAACTCTGCGTTATCAATATTTAGATCTTCTATTTTCTGACGGAGACTTGAATTTTCAACCTCCAACTTCTTACAACGATTTAAAGTTTTCTTCTCAAAGAATAGAATGGCATCTTTCCCAATCAGAAGCAGCTGCACAACTAACTCTTCCAACCTAAACAAGAAAAAAGGGGTTAGAAATCGATAAAATAAGGAAATAAACAAGGAATAGAGAAGAAACTTACCATGCTGCCTAAATCATATAATGAAGCAGGAGAGACGAATCTTGAAATTCCTTTGAGGGAATTATTATCAATAACAGTAGGAACTTTACAAGCCTTCGCAATAAGTTTGCGAGCATTCGCTGTAGGAGAATTTCCTAATCCACGAGAAGAATGGAGGAAAGCCTCAGAAATGTTAACCATTGCTGAGGCAAAAGTTTCTGGGATACTATAATCTTCATTCCCACCTTCATCAACATCATCATCATATCCTTTGTAAGAAAGGGTATCAGAATTAGAACTAAAGTCCTTCTCAGGAAATTTATTATCTTCATCACCAAGATCTTCCTCAATATCCTTATTATAGGAAATTACATTGGAATGGGATTTGGTTGAGAGTATCTTCTTTTTCTTTCTCTCGTAAACAATATCTTGGAGTTTTCTTTTTCCTTTGCGAAGAGCATCATCTTGACTATCAGAAGCTTGAGAAACCTTCGCAGAACGAAGAGTTTGTTGCCTCGCGGTAAGTCTTTTAGAAGAAGTGGAACTTTTATTTTCACTCGCAGCAATCTCAGGAAGAAGTGGAACCTGTAAATTCAAATAAGGATAAGAAACAGAGGCAACAATATATTGTTTATAAAAATACAAGAGTGTTTCTTACCTCATTTGAAATTAAAGGTAACAAAAAGATAAGGAAGTGGAAATACATACATTTCTAAAAACCCAAGGTTGATAATAGCGGTTACGAAGATTCGCAGGAAGTTCTACTATCCCATTAATATAAGAACCTGATAACATTAAAGGGTACTTATACCAATCTTCATCATTAGAACGACGAGTTGTCTTATTATTTCCTGAAGCATAATCAATATCGTGCATGAGAAGATCATCTGCTGCGATATTAGCTTTACGATGAAGATGAACACCCCAACGATTATCTTCTTTCCTCGCAGGAATTAGCGTGTAATTTTTGAAGAAACCCTCAACTGTATAATTCGCAGCAACAATTTCTATATTCTCAAATCCAGGTTTTCTAAGATCAGTTGAATATAAAGATTTCCCAAAAGCATCACGATTTGCGAATTCAACTAAGAGGCGAATGCAATCACCAGTCAATTGATAAATGGCACAAGAAAAATTGGGGTGGGAAATAATTTCGTAGAATAAAGGAAAGTTAACATCATAAAGAGGAAGAGGAAGACCTGCGAGGATTTGACCTCGTGAGATTAAAACTTTCTGATCATCCCAAACATAGTTGGTAAAGAGCTTCACACAGAGAGAAGACTTATTATCATAACCTTCAATCTCAGAAAGAATAAGATCTCTATTAGCAAGATCCGCATTAAGTTGTTCAATAGTTTTCTTCTTTGGTGCCATTGAATATAAGAGGGAAAATAGGAAAGATAGAAGAGGTTGCAGAGGCAGAAGCGGTAAAGAAGATGAGTAAGAGAATAAGAAACAAAAACAAAGGATAATATTTATAAGAGAGTTTGATGAAGATAAAAATTCATTAATACGAGTAAGCGTGAACGGTTGAAAATAACGGTTACGAAGAAACGTATCAGAAAGATAAGGGAAAAGTAAAAAGACGTGTTGCGAGTCTGAAGGGTGGTAATAACTACACTAAATTTACGAGAATAGGGATTCTCATGACATTTCTTCTTTAAAGAATTGACATGAGAAGAGGCAAGATGTAAGTACTGAATATCGCAAGATAATAGTTCACGAGTATCGGGAGAAAAGAGTTATAAAATGTTACGATGATAGAAGAAGCGCAGAGAAGTATGAAGTTTTGCGAGTATGGAGTAATTTTGCGAGTATGAGTTGCGATGCTTCGTAACTCATGTACAGCTGTATAAAGTTTTACTATAAATAGGAGTTCAAATGTAAAATTCGAGAGGTTCTTTTAGTGAGTGTTATAAAATATCTTAGGAAAGAGAATATAGAAAGTTGTAACTATTCTAATTCCATTCAGATACTTCTTTGTGATCAATTGAGAACATTAATAAGAAAATTGTTATTCATCATCAAGAACTTCTTGAGTTTTTATTAATTCTATTGAGGGTGTAGTTGTAGGTTATTCTGCAACTACAGATGGCCCTGTGTTGCACCATCTACTTGTAATATCTTTCCATGTAACCTTCAGCACAATTGCAGTTGCAATACCATACACAACACCACATTCTCTTGAACCTGCAATTACCCATACTCCTCCAACATCAACTGAAACTGCAGCTTCATTCATTACTTCAATTTCAACTTCATTGACCAGTTGCATACTACACAGTACCAACGCCTTCATCTATGCATTTTAGATCCATATCAACAATTCAATTCCCAATCTCAACACTAACACCAGCTGCCACCACTCCAAATTCAACAGCACCACTGCATCTTGAGCCACCTCCCCTGCAGCTTCAAATCTTATCACTATGAACATCATCATCACCTTGCTACTCCAGGTTCAGCTCCATAACCTTCTCAACACATAACCTTTCCATTGCAGCCACCACCACTTCTCTGCATCATTTAACTTCTCTATTTCAGTTGCAAAGCAGCATAACAGCATCACCATATGCAATACCTCTGTCTCTTTTTTAACTACAGTATCTCAACAACTCTGCCATTTCCAACTTTCACAACCCCAACTCCCATAACGGCTCAGCTCACACACTAACCCATTCTCATCTGCTGTGTACAAATAGTTACCAGAACCCATCTTTTCAACAATATAGAATTCCAGCTTCCCCATCTCAGTCATACCACTTACACATTATCCCATTGTTCACGACTCTTGTGGCAGTAATATCATACATTCTAAAGCTTCAACCTCCATAGTTGCACTACCTCAAACCACCAACAAAATTTCACCTCAATCCATTACCACTGCAACCAAGCCACAACTGCAAACACTCCAAACACCAGTGCCATCTCTTAGCTGCAGAACAGTCCCAGTTACAACCATTTCAGTCACAGCATCATCCACTTGAGCATCGCCAGATTGTAACCCCATGCTATCTCTATAATTTCATTCATATGCATTTAAGTAGCTTCTGCAATTCAACCACCATCTGAGACTGAAACACCACCATTTTCGTACAATGCAACAACTATTCTCTGAAGCTGCAATGCCCTGGTACACAACTTCTCAGCACCTGTAGCTCACTGAACAGAAAACTCCCATCACTCTACAGCCTTGTATTTTCCAGAGAAACATCCTCATATGCTGCACAATTCCTAGCATTCATCTAACTCAAATAAACTGCACACATAACCTCCTCCATTCCACCAGTTTGCACCTTCAACTTCTTCATTTGAGCTTTGTAAACATTCAACAGCTCCACCCACATCAACTTGAACCATAACTATTCCATATCTCTTGAACATTTCATACTCATCCAACCAAACCCTCACCTGCAATTTCAGTACCACCAGCACATTCTAAATTAAGAAATATCATCTCAGCCTTTTAGTTTTGAGACTCCATCAACTTTTCACTAATTCGATTCCTTGCTTTTGTGTATACAAATCCAGTTCAACACCATGTCAAGCCAACCAACACCACCATTATGTTGTCATATCTAGTTCATTGCAGTACCTCAATCTCAACAGCAAGACCATTAACTTCCCTGGTTTTCTTTTCCATAGCATCAACAATTTCTCGATCCTCAATCTCATCAACCTCAAAAACTTCATCAATTGACCCATACAGATCCACCATATTCTTATTGTTCATTGCTTTCCCTAAGTTCAGAACCCATCACCGTTTTCTCAGTCAAGAACAACCTCAATACACCCATTCTTCATATTCAAACCTAGATTCAAGGGAAACCCAATTTATAGATTTATGAGAAAAACCTCAATTCATTCTCAGATTCACCAAACTCGAGTACTGATGCGTGTCGTGAGTACACTCAAATTAAATTACTTATTTACACACAATTAACTAGTAATATAATGGAAGTAAGGATCATTCCCACGAAGATCAGGGAGATTTAGTTGTCAAAAGTGTCACAATGGGGGGTTTTGTTTTTGATTTTAGAATAAAGTAAATAACAAAGCAATTGAAGATAATAAAGTTGCAAGCAATGGAGAGAAATATGATCAGGGAATCCTTCTTCGTTACTAAACCATCATCAAGTTATTATATTCATCCATTAATACAATTAATCACAAATTATTACCAACCGTGGAATAACAGCTAGCTCAGTGCTATCCCATAAATTCCTTATATCACTGAGTATGGAAGCTCTCTAATACCAGATTCTACTCGTCGAAACCACCTAGTAGTAGCTCACTCAAGGTGTAATTTTTCTGAATGCTTTATCTTTTGTGAATTATAGATTGATCCTAGTAGTTATACTCTTAGCTCAAGGTTTACTTTCTAGTGTTGTTTATACACACAATCACTACACAGAATCCCTCTGCAAGTTCTTGTGTTCTCTACTTTGGTATCAATTATTCGACTATTACTTATCTCCTAATTCAATACTAGCATTTGATTAAATCAACAAATTAATTTAGTTGGCCACTTAAACAATCTATTAATTAATCATAAAAATTCTAATTAGTATAAACAATCAATAATCATGTGAAGAACTTAAAAATAGATTTACATAATAACTCAAATCATGTCTAGAACTTAGAATTCATCCCCAATCACTAAGAAGTTTAGCTACTCATGGACCCATGAGTTTCATATAATAAAATGGTAAAGAAATAATTACGGTGATGAATTGCTCCAAAACCCTAGCTTTTCTTCCTTGTGTTCTTCTCTCCAAAACTTGATTAAAAGATTATATATATTTTTTTTTAGAAATTATAGAAACATCTCTTTTATAGGTGTCCCAATTGTAGTTGTGCCCATGCGCCAAATCCCGGTCAAAAAGTCGCCAAGACTTGCCAAAATGCACCAAAAAAGCTCACCATACTTTCACGGACATGGGACACTACTCTTCCGTGAATTTCAGTAATTCAAGTATACCAGGCTGTCCGTGAATTTTAGTAATTCAAGTATACCAGGCTCTCCATGAAACAGTCATTTCACGGACACTCGTGTCTCTGTGAGCGAAAATTTCTGCTGAATTTTGTTTTCTCCCGTCAGAATCTCGGACACTCGAGTGACCGTGAATTTTCAAAGTTCCACAACTTTGGCTTTCTTCAATCACTTGTAATTCCCACATACAAAGTCGGAACGACTCCATTCTTTCACCGTTGGCTTCGTCTTTTCGTCCTCTTCACGATGATACTAAGAACTCCTTGGTTTGAAGTTCTCTTTGGTCTTTGGCCCTTATCCGCTTGCGTCTAACTTCTTTTATTGCAAAATTAAGTGTCAATTCGCTTCTTTTGGATGATTCACCTAGCAAAACATAAATAAGAGAAAACAAGAGTAATATACAATAATTTGTAAGAAAATATAGCAAATACTAACATGGATTCAACACCAAATATATGAAAAATATGCACTTAAAAAATTCCCCCACACTTGGATTTTTCTAGTCCTCGAGCAAACTATCTAAAATACAACAACTCCATATCGCCGAGAAAACGGTTACTCTTAGCATGAATAACAGGCCTTTAAACCCCTAGGTGTCCCTAGTGGACGAGTTATAGTCTCGTGAGGGCTTACGATAGATATACCCACAAAACCTACTCCAACTTCAAAGCATTCCAGCTTCCCAAGCATCCAAAGAGCTATGAGGACATAGAATTTCCACATGCTAGTAATAAGAAGTTAGAAATACCAAAGAACATATTCATCCTTTAATCTTGAGTGAGAAATAACCACACCATAATGAGAGAAACGCGTGTTTGAGAACGATCAATAAGCATTTCGCCTCGACTTCTGCCTCACTTAAAAGGATTTTATGATAATTGCACTCAATAAGACGGCTTTTTTATGGGTCTCACATGTGTGTAGGTAGGAATGAAAAGAGAAATCCTACACACGTTGAATGGTGGGAAGGTAACCTTTCGAATTATTTCTGGAGACTCCACAAAATCGTGGAAAACAAAAATATTTTTTTGATGATCTATAAGAAAGGAAATCAACCACTATAGCAAGGATGAGAGTAATTACCACCTTCACATCTGATTGCAATGATGAAAGCACCACTCTCACATCATCCAATAGAAACGTCTTCCTTCGGATCGTTGTTGATGATAAACTCTTGAACTTGTAGAACTTCGACAATTTGTACTCTTTTCCTCAATTCCTTGTTGCTTGAATCTTCTTTATATATTTTTCTTCCACATGGCCTTATTGAACAAATAATAACCTAAATGCATATCTCTTTGTATATATATATATATATATATATATATATATATATATTTGTTTTTTTTGTTTTTTTTTTATAAGAGAGATTGCAACTAAAACAATAAAAGTGAAATGAAATTAACATGGCCATGAGAGAAGTACTTTACCACTTTGATCTTCACAACTTGTAATGTCTTTGTATCATAAACTTCAATAACTCTCATCTTTTGATTTTCGTCGCTCTTTTAAATAAGTCTTCATACTTGAATATAAATTACGCTCCTTATGTGTAAGTCTTCAACATATATATATATATATAAATCCGCTCATTGTATGTTGCTTTACTTGGATATGAAATTTTGCTCTTCCTTGTATTATTGCTTGTAAACTTCAAACGTCTTCAACTTCCTTGAAGATTTTGATGTCGCTCCATTGTTGATGATGATGTGTTTCTATGGACCTGTTGTTGGCGAGAGAGAGAATGGTGCTAACTGTAAATCAAACTACAAGAAGGTGGTTTTCATCTATAGACGTCACCCTCATGATTGACAAAATTAGCACTCAAGAGATCAAAAATAGTGCTGAAAATGTTGTGAAGTTGGGTAGCTCACCATTCTACCCGGAATTAACGTACGGTGATACACACTCAAAAGAAAGCTCTTTAGTCAGCTACAAAGAAAATTTGGTCTGGTGCCTTGGTTGATATGAAAATGGGTAGTCTCCACTAATGATTGATCAGTAAATCTAATAATACATTTCTCCCTACTCCTAATTTGCATCACCGGCATGATTAAATCCATTATTTAACACTCCAATTCGTAAGAATATTCGAATGTAATTCTCTAACACTTCCAAATTCAGTTATGTCGGTAAGAATCTCTATGTAAACATACCTAGAAATATGCTAGTGACTATAAAATCTCTACAAGTTGAAGGTTTTTTTATGCAAAATTTTGAAAAATCTATATGCAAAATACTCCCCCACACTTAAATTTCACATTGTCCTCAATGTGTAAAACCGAAAGTTCTGAATTCTGACGTAATAGAAGATAAAACGAAAAAACTGTGCAAATTGGTAAGGAATGTGAAAAAACTCCATTTCACAAAAGTTGTTCATCTACGTGTTTTCTACAAAGTATCAAAAGGGAACAGTGTTTCAATAAACGTTCTGACAGTTATGGTCTCTAAACTGAACTACGCACAGTCTGAATTTTTCTGACGAAAAGGTATTCATCATAATTTTCTTCTAAAATAGATTAAGGACTCAATGAAATTAAACATGGGGATGCAAATAAGATATGAAAACAATAAAAACAAAAAATAAAAGAGTTTAAGATACAAAACCTATGGGTTTCCTCCCATTTAGCGCTTGGTTTAACGTCGTCAGCCCGACTTGGCATTGTCCTTAAGCTACTCCTCCAGAGGGAGTAAATCTTTAAACTCAAGGGAATATACATCCACTTTGTCGTGTTGAACCTCCCATAATTCCTTGTGCTTTTCCCCATAACCCAAGTAAGGATACTTTAAGTGGTAAGGAGGCTTAGGTTCTATTTTGAGTGCCTGCATAACAAAATATAAGGAAATTTCATTAGTAATAGGAAAAGCCATAAAAGTAGAAGTATAAAATTGGACTCCCTGTTGTGGCACAAAAATACCACAATTTTCCACGAATTCAGCAACCAAGTCCACGTCCAAAAGTGGTAAAACATGGGAGTCTAGCTTACTCCCACGATCATCAAACACCTTATGATCTAACGAATCAACAACATCAATAGAGAAAACAGAGTAGACATCACTCGGATACCGCATTGCTTCAAAAATATTAAAGCGTATAAGTTCTTTATCAAACTTCATGGTAAGTGTCCCACTATCAACATCAATCTTCGTCTTTGATGTTTTCATAAACGGTCTCCCAAGAAGTAACGAAGTAGATGAACAATTATCTCCATTATGCATATCCACAATGTAAAAATCAACCGGAAAAATTAACTGATTCACTTGAACTAACACGTCCTCCACGACTCCCTTAGGATATATATTGGACTTGTTTGCCAATTGAATAGTAATCTTTGCTTCTTTCAAAGGTCCAAGATTCAAAGAATCATAAACATCGGCTGACATAACACTTATGGATGCTCCCAAATCAAGCAAAGCACGCTCGAATCGTCGTTTACCAATAGTAATTGGCACTGTTAATCCACCCAGATCTTCACACTTTGCAGGCATCTTCTTCAATAGCATAGCTGTTGCACTTTCGCCCACCTGAGTAATTTCATTAGCAATCAACCTATCCTTCCGTGTACACAAATCCTTCAAAACCTTAGCATACCTGGGTACGATTATGATGGCCTCAATAAATGGGATGTTGATTTGTATCTTGCTGAAAATGTCCATGATATCCTTATCTTGAGCTTGCTTCTTTGATTTGTCAAAACGACTAGGGAAAGGAGGTGGTGTGGTAAAGGTGGGAACCATATCCTTTGGTTGGCCGTTTGAGGTTGGCTTTTCCTTTGGGACGATTTTCTCCTCTACTTCCTTTTCGATGTCATTACTAACCTCTTTTCGTTGTTGTGGCTCTTCAGTTTGTCTCCCACTTCTTAAAGTCACTGCAGTGACGTGCTCTCTTGGGTTCACAAAAGGTTATGATGGCAAATTTTTCGAAGCTTGTGCTTTCATCTGATTCATCTCTGTCGCCAATTTCCCCATCTGAGTTTGTAAATATCTAATAGCGTTATCAGTTTTTAACAGATTTTGATCAGCCTTCTGTTGACTTTGTTGAAACATGGATATGAGCATGTCCATCTTAGACTCTTCAGTTGGAGGTTTTTGTTGTGGTTGGAATTGTTGTTGGAAACCACCTTGTCTCACATATGGATTAGGAGCTGCAGCTTGCTTATTCGCATAACTAAAATTTGGATGATCTTTCCAACCAGGATTATAAGTATTAGAGTAGGGATCATACCTTGGATTTGGATTAGGAAATATAGCATTTACCTCGGTATCCTCTTCATATAAAGGAACAACTGAAGATGTTATACGTTGTACCATTTTTTCCACATTACTCATTCGTTGATCCATGTGTGAAGAATCTCCTATCTCACTAACTCTTCTAACCACCGATGAATCTCTAGTATAAAATTGATGCGTATTTGCATCCATGCTCTCAATCAAACTAGTAGCCTCCTCGATAGTTTTATTAGCCAGTGCACTACTGCTAGCCGCATCAATCAAGTGTCTCCCATGCGGTAGTAACCCATCATAGAAGTGTGTAATGACAAGTTGTGGTGATATCTGATGGTGTGGGAAACTCGCCAACAATCTCTTGTACCTCTCACAATAGTCATACAAAGATTCTCCAGTAATCTGCACAATTCCACTGATTTCCTTACGAATAGTTGCAGCTTTAGAAGAAGGAAAATACTTCTCTAAAAATAGCTTTTTCATTCCGGTCCATGTGGTAATACTTACGGAAGGGAGATAATATAACCATGATTCTGCTTGGTCCGTTAATGAAAACGGAAAAGCTTGTATAAAAGTTGTATCATCATCATCATCGCTCTTTTTCATACTTCTTCAGATACCAAACTTAAACTGCTGCAGGTGTCGCTTAGGATCTTCACCCGGTAATCCCTTGAACTTTGGAACCCAATGAAGAAGATTTGACTTAACTTCCACTGTGTCATTTAGAGTAATACACAGTGGTTGAGATTCTAAACATGGTGATGTTAGATCTCTCAATGTATTCCTCTCCGGAGGCGGAGGTGGTGGTGGATTATTATTACCGCCTACCATTGTTGATGTAGAAGTTTTTTCTTACAACTCTGGACATGCTTGTCATACCGTTCCCTTGCGAGTTTCAATTCCACACCTCTCTAAATTCTAATCCTTCGATGCCAGAGATTAAGTACCTGAAATTAAATTCTCAAAAGCTAAACCAAAAACTAAAAATAAGACTAAAAACAAAAATAAAACAAAAAGAAATAACAACTAAAGCTACAGACTGCTCCCCGTCAGCGGCGCCAAAATTTGATGCGTATCGTGAGTACACTCAAATTAAAAAACTTATTTTCACACAATTAACTGGTAATATAATGGAAGTAAGGATCGTTCCCACGAAGAGCGGGGAGATTTAGTTGTCAAAAGTGTCACAATGGGGGGTTTTGTTTTTGATTTTAGAACAAAGTAAATAACAAATCAATTGAAAATAATAAAGTTGCAAGCAATGGAGAGAAATATGATCAGGGAATCCTTCTTCGTTACTAAACCGCCATCAAGTTATTATATTCATCCATTAATACAATTAATCACAAATTATTACCAACCGTGGAATAACAGCTAGCTCAGTGCTATCCCCTAAATTTCTTATATCACTGAGTACGGAAGCTCTCCAATACCATATTCTACTCGTCGAAACCACCTAGTAGTAGCTCACTCAAGGTGTAATTTTTCTGAATGCTTTGTCTTTTTTGAATTATAGATTGATCCTAGTAGTTATACTCTTAGCTTGTTTATACACACAATTGCTACACAGAATCCCTCTGCAAGTTCTTGTGTTCTCTACTTTGGTATGAATAATTCGAATATTACTTATCTCCTAATTCAATACTAGCATTTGATTAAATCAACAAATTAATTCAGTTGGCCACCTAAACAATCTATCAATTAATCATAAAAATTCTAATTAGTATAAACAATCAATAATCATGTGAAGAACTTCAAAATAGATTTATATAATAATTCAAATCATGTCTAGAACTTAGAATTCATCCCCAATCACTAAGAAGTTTAGATACTCATGGTACTAACAAAACCCATGAGTTTCATATAATAAAATGGTAAAGAAATAATTACGGTGATGAATTGCTCCAAAACCCTAGATTTTCTTCCTTGTGTTCTTCTCTCCAAAACTTGATTAAAAGATTATATTTTTTTTTTTAGAAATTATAGAAACATCTCTTTTATAGGTGTCCCAATTGTAGTTGTGCCCGTGCGCCAAATCCCGGTCAAAATTCGCCAAGACTTGCCAAAAACGCACCAAACAAGCTCACCATACTTTCAAGGACACTACTCTTCCGTGAATTTCAGTAATTCAAGTATACCAGGCTGTCCGTGAATTTGAGTAATTCAAGTACACCGGGCTCTCCGTGAAACATTCATTTCACGGACACTCGTGTCTCCGTGAGTGAAAATTTCTGCTGATTTTTTTTTTCTCCTGTCAGAATCTTGGACACTCGAGTGACCGTGAATTTTCAAAGTTCCACAACTTTGGCTTTCTTCAATCACTTGTAGTTCCCACATACGAAGTCGGAATGACTTCATTCTTTCACCGTTGGCTTCGTATTTTCGTCCTCTTCACGATGATACTAAGAACTCCTTGGTTTGAACGAGTTCTATTTGGTCTTTGGCCCTTATCCGCTTGCGGCTAACTTCTTTTATTGCACAATTAAGTGTCAATTCGCTTCTTTTGGATGATTCACCTAGAAAAACATAAATAAGAGAAAACAAGAGTAATATACAATAATTTGCAAGAAAATATAGCAAATACTAACATGGATTCTACACCAAATATATACAAAATATGCACTTAACAAGTACCCATGCATTTTATTCTTCAACAACTCAATCATCTCACTGCTCTCCATTTCGATCTCAAATTCTCAGTCAATCAAACCCTAATTCATCTCAGATGCCTTCTCTCAACCTCATAATACCAGAAGCAGTTACTTCTCCTCTATCACTCTTCAATCTCGATCTCTCTTTTCTGAATCCATGGCAGCCTTTTCTCAATTTCATGACAGCAGCCGGAATAAATGAAATGATAAAAGAAATAGATCTTCTCTGAATTCTAGGGTTGTGTAAGAATAGAAATGGATATAGCCACCCAAGTAGGCTAGATAAGGGATACCCAAATGATAGATTGTTTGTCGGTTCCAGAGAACTGACACGTCCATTATCTTTCTTGCTCAACCGTAGCTAACTTCGCTCGCCTGTGAATTGGTCTTTTGCTCCTTTTCGCTCCAATGAACGCTTTCTTCTTATTTGTATTCTTTCACCAACATCAGCCATCTCTTATTTCTCAGAGTTACTTCATCTCTTCAATTTATATATATCACTAAAGCTGTCATGCTTTTCAGACAAAATATGCATCACTAAAGCTGACGTGCTTTTCAGTCAGAGATGAAGAAATAAAAGTAAATAATGAGAAATAATTCGCCTTCAACCGCAGTTGCACTTGAGATGACGCTTTTGCGTTGTTTCTTCTTCTCTTGTTCCAAATGACTCCAAAGTACCTAAATACTCAAAAACAAAACATAAGATACATAATTTACAAGAAAACTTAGCAAAATATGTGCTTAACAAATTCCCCCATACTTGGCTTTTTCTAGTCCTCGAGCAAACTATCTAAAATACAACAACTCCATATCGTCGAGGATACGGTTACTCTTACCACGAATAACAGGCCTTTAAACCCCTAGGTGTCCCTAGTGGACGAGTTATAGTCTCGTGAGGTCTTACAAGAGGTATACCCTCAAAACCTACTCCAACTTCAAAGCGTTCCAGCTTTCCAAGCATCCAAAGAGCTATGAGGACATAGAGTTTCTGCATGCTAGTAATAAGAAGTTATAAATACCAAATAACATATTCATTCTTTAATCTTGAGTGAGAAATAACCACACCATAATGAGAGAATGCGTGTTTGAGAGCGATCAATATGCATTTCGCCTCAACTTCTGCCTCACTTAAAAGGATTTTATGATTATTGCACTCAATAAGCCGACTTTTTTATGGGTCTCACATGTGTTCAGGTAGGAATGAAGAGAGAATCCTACACATATTTGAATGGTGGGAAGGAAACCTTCCGAATTATTTCTGGAGACTCCACAAAATCGTGGAAAACAAAGATATTTTTATGATGATCTCTAAGAAAGGAAATCAAACACTATTGCGAGGATGAGAGTACTTACCACCTTCACATATGATTGTCATGATGAAAGCACCACTCTCACAGCATCTAATAGAAACGTAGTCTTCCTTCAGCTCGTCTTCTTCATTTTTTTGGTCTTCGTCTTCGATCTTAAACTGTTGATGATAAACTCTTGAACTTGTAGAACTTCGACAATTTGTACTCTTTTCGTCAATTTCCTTGATGCTTGAAACTTCTTTATATATTTTTCTTCCACATGGCCTTATTGAACAAATAACAACCTAAATGCAAATCTCTTTGTATATATGTTTTTTTTTTTTTTTTTTTTTGAAGAGATTGCAACTAAAACAATACATATGAAATAAAATTAACATGGCTATGAGAGAAGTACATTACCACTTTGATCTTCACAACTTATATTGTCTTCGTATCATAAACTTCAATAACTCTCATTTTTTGATTTTCTTCGCTCTTGTAAATAAGTCTTCATACTTGGATATAAATTATGCTCCTTATGTGTAAGTATTCAACATATATATATATAAAAATCCGCTCATTGTATGTTGCTTTACTTGGATATAAAATTTCGCTCTTCCTTGTATTGTTGCATGTAAACCTCAAACGTCTTCAACTTTCCTTGTAGATTTTGATGTCTCTCCACTTGTTGATGATGATGTGTTTCCATGGACCTGTTGTTGGGGAGAGAGAGAATGGTGCTAACTGCAAATCAAACTACAAGAAGGTGGATTTCATCTATAGACGTCACCCTCATGATTGACAAAATTAGCACCCAAGAGATCAAAAATAGTGCTGAAAATGGTGTGAAGTTGGGTAGCTCACAATTCTACCCGGTATTAACGTACGGTGACACACACTCAAAATAAAGCTCTTTAGTCAGATACAAAGAAAATTTGGTCTGGTGCCTTGGTTGATATGAAAATGGGTAGTCTCCACTAATGATTGATCAGCAACTCTAATAATGCATTTCTCTATGCTCCTAATTTGCATCACCGGCATGATTAAATCCATTATTTAACACTCCAATTCGTAAGAAATACGAATGTAGTTCTCTAACACTTCCAAGTTCAGTTATGTCGGTCAGAATCTCTATGTAAACATACCTAGAAGTATGCTAGTGACTCTAAAATATCTACAAATTGGAGGTTTTTATGCAAAAAAAGTGAAAAATCTATATGAAAAATACTCCCCCACATTTAAACTTCACATTGTCCTCAATGTATAAAACCGAAAGTTCTAAATTCTGACATAACAAAAGATAAAACGCAAAAACTGTGCAAATTGGTAAGGACTTTGGAAAAACTCCATTTCACAAAATTTGTTCATATACGGTTCCAGAGAACTGACACGTCCATTATCTTTCTTGCTCAACCGTAGCTAGATTCGCTCGCATGTGAATTGGTCTTTTGCTCCTTTTCGCTCTAATGAACGCTTTCTTCTTCTTTGTATTCTTTCACAAACATCATCCATCTCTTATTTCTCAGAGTTACTTCATCTCTTCAATTTATATACATCACTAAAGATGCCATGCTTTTCAGACAAAATATGCATCACTAAAGCCGAGGTGCTTTTCAGTCAGAGATGAAGAAATAAAAGTAAATAATGAAAAATAATTCGCCTACAACCGTAGTTGCACTTGAGATGAAGCTTTTGCGTTGTTTCTTCTTCTCTTGTTCCAAATGACTCCAAAGTACCTAAATACTCAAAAACAAAACATAAGATACATAATTTACAAGAAAACTTAGCAAAGAAAGTGTATGTGTAGATTATCCACAGGGCGAGGTGGCAACATCTTAAGCTGTGATACACCCAAGGAGGAAGAAGTGAGAAGCATGGGATAAAGACCTGCAGGCGCGAGGATTAAGGAGCCACGTGGATCTGACATGATCGCCTTACAGCTGTCGGACAAGACTCGACTCCAGATCTATGACAAAGCTGACAGACGAGATATTTTGGGTTAAACGAGGAGCGGTAGTCAAAAGAATAAGACGATACATGCCATATAGTCCAATTACAAGGGAGACATGATTCAAAGGGAGACATCGCACCAAGAGAACACCCAAAAGGATCGGCTCGGACAAGAGACCGCCAAGGAACCAAATTACATCGGCCATATTCATAGAAGATGGGACGACGTGAGCAGTCCCGATAATAGGGCATCAAGTTAGATATATTGTGACCAACACCATAGTTTGGTTGTATGTAACCTTCCCTATAAATAGAAGAACTTGTATTCGAGAGAAGGCAGGTTGTAATTTTGGAGAGAGAGACTTGAGGTCGCACCAAATAGAAGGAGAGTGGAAAACTAGTTCATCTTGTAAGTGAGTTCAACTTGGAGAGTGAGACCCTTTGTAACACCTTGAAGTAATAAGATTCATCCTTTCACCCCCGTGGACATAGGTAATCATACCGAACCACGTATATCCTTGTGTCCATTGTTAAGTTCTTACTTTCACTTGCATGAGTAGAAGATCTCCATCCTTTGGATGTAGTTTGTAGTAAAATGCATCTACATTCTGGCGCCGACTAAGGGGATCCGACTAAGATCTCCGGATACCTTTCCTTAAAAGCCTGCGGAGACGATCAAAAGCTCTTGAATACACGATCAAGTGTTGCAGTTGAAGCTAGGATGAACTTTGTTGGCCGAAATAGTGGTTGTTTTGAGTCATTTAGTGTGCATGCAAAGTTAAAGTAGTATTAGTGTCATTACAAGGTGTAGCAGAATTCTCGTTTCTTCGCCCACAAATAGTTTGATCAGCAGAAAGTCTCCCTAAGCTCACCGGCGATTAACAACGCAGGTTAGAAGCTAGGTTGAGAATCTATTGATAGGATGACTACTTGTTTTCGATGTTTAAGTAGGTTTTGGCGGTAAATAAGTTGTTCTCTTGTTGCGGTTTGTGTGTATAGAGTTACGAAAGGTCAAGTTTAAGGTGTCCTTTTGTATGATAAGCGGTCATTTTTAATATGTCTTGCCCGACGATATTGTTCAATCATCGAAAAGTTCTTTGATAAATGCTCATGGAAGGCGGCCATGATAGAACCTTGGGAAAATAAAAATAGTAGAAACTTAATCCGACTTATGCGCCATACCATTCTACCATCACATGCATGAGTTTAATGATTTGGAGCATATAGAATAAAGGAAAAACTAGCTTAAATGTGTAGGACAAGTACTGAAGGCGACATCGTACGGAATGGTAGAGACATAATATAGAATCTGTCATGAGGTCAGCAATAGAGTCAAAATAGGGTAGGTAGGCAGAACCAATTTGATGACCGAAGCAGTCTTTGCATCTGTAGGCTCTAGTGTAGCGATAACCTGTGTGTCAGTCGAATATTTCTCACCTTATTGAATATTTATTTACAATATCAGGTCAAAGTAAGGTGTTCTTTGTATTTGCTGACGTAGGTAGGGATGATACTCGGCTTACCACGCGTCGCGCCCGATGGCTAGCACTTCAAGGACTGGAAGGATGTTAAGGAATCGAACAGTTACTAACAGCAGCATGCAGGCAGGGGTAACTGAGCCGAGGAAAGAAGACAGTCGACAACCACCTCCCGAGGAATCTCATGCAGTAGCGCGAGGCATGCCAACTGTTGATATATGAGTGGATCTTGGGAGAGATGATAACACCCTACCCTTGACCAGGTTATCTTAACCCAGAGGGGATTTGACAAAGTCGATGGACTTATCACTTCAGATACAGACGACGATGAGGAAGCGCTTGCAGAACAAGCCCAGCGACAAAGAGCAAGGCAACAAGCCGAGTACCAGGAAGCCTTGGGAAGAGAGAAAGAACGTCTTAGGCAGATTCAGTTGGGGCGAGTAGAAGCTAGCAACATCGGCCCTGCGCGTATGCACGCGATCTGTCATGTAACTGGTCCGATACTTCCCCCACCACCAACATCGATACCATTACTGCCTCAGCCACACCATCCTAATGGACATTCTAGTCGTGAAAGTACAGACCCGACGTTATTGGCCATTTTGGAAATTCAAAGAAGACAAGAAGCGGCACTAAGAGAACTCCAGCAATGAAATCTCGCCCTGAAGTATGAGAATTATCAGTTGAGGAATCAACGGACCAGATCAAGAGGATCGTCCAGTCAAGGAACGTCGAGTAATCATGGCCGATCCAGTCAACCACCTATGACTGGGCCGAGACGGTCTGGGCGATCTCTCATCCCCTACCCTAGTCGGTCCAGACAATCTCCCATCTCTTACCCACAAGGATACGGACCACCCGAGGACTCGTCTACCGATGAATAAAAGCGAGGAAGGGGCGGACGACAGGACGGGGCGACAGAAGCTAAACTTAAAGAGTTGGAAGAAAAGATTAAGGAGCTATCGGGGAGTAGCGAAGAGAACAAATTGGCAGAAATTATGAGCGAGGCCAAGAAGACACCTTTCTCCCAAGAACTTGAGCAAATGCCATTCCCACCAAAGTGAACCTTACCTACGTTTCCTTCTATATTCGACGGGACAGGATATGCGGTCGAACATCTAAAAATATATACCATGTCATTAATCCAATGGAAGAGCAACTCGGTAGTCATGTGTAAATTCTTCCCGGCCAACTTGGAGGGCGAGGCGAGAGATTGGTTTTATTCACTTCCACCTATATCGATCAACGGTTATGATGCACTAATCTAGGCTTTTCCCAAAACTTATATGCACAACAGCCGACCTCGGCCAATAATGAACAAACTATTTACCCTCACCCGGAGGTTCAGAGAGCCTTTGAGAACCTTGACCGACAGGTGGAGGAAGCTGTGTACTGAAATTGGAAAAGTACCAGTAGATCAAGAAATCTTTGGATTTGAAAATGCATTGGGGAGATCGGACCCCATCTGGATAGCTATGTTCTCTGAAAATCCGAAAACCTTAAAGGAAATACGACAAATGCAAGAGCATTTTATCGCCCTAGAAGAAATTCAAGCCGAGTCAAGAGATAGAGGAGTACAAGAAGCTAGTGATGAAGGTGGTGTTGAGGCTAAAGCATTTACGTACGATCTTGTTAGGCGTCCCGACAAGAGATCGGATCCCCCACCAAGAAACAGTGAGAAGAAAGAATGGGTGGCCAAAGGGAAGAGGCCGAGGCATGAAGTCCGATCATATACCCCACTAAACGCTTCTTTGGAGGAAGTATTCAAGGAAGTCGAGAAGAGGAACGACATCAATAACCCAGCGTCAAGGGGATTCCAGTTCCAAGAAACCAAGGACCACCCCGAGTACTGTCACTACCATCAGTATAGGGGCCACTCCACTAATAATTGTCGAGAAGTGAAGGATATTGTTCAACACCTCATCCGATACGGGTACCTGAGACAGTTCGTCCGACATCCATCTCAAACGACAACAACACCCGACGTACCGGTTCATCAAGTTCGGATTGATAGGTCAACTCAATTTGTGAATACCATTTCACACTCAGCTATTCGAGACTATACTCTCGGCCCGACAATCACTTCAAGAATCCATAAGAGGGACCGCGATGGTAAAGAAATATTTAGCATAGCCAAGACCCTACCGATTGAACCTTGGATAATGCAACCTATTTCGTTCTCGGCCAAGGATGTCCCAGCAAATGGGCAGCCACACATCGATCCCTTGGTCATCATATTTTTGTTCGAGGAATGGGGAGTAATAAGGATTCTCGTGGACAACGGAAGTTCAGTCGAGGTATTATTCTATGACACGTTCAAGAGAATGAAGCTGTCAGACGACATCCTCGTCCCATCAACGTATCGCATCTACGGATTTAATGGCACGGTAACCATCCCTAAAGGAGAGGTAACTTTGAGGGTTTCGGACGGTGGGGGCTTCCTAGACACACTAACCACTTTTTGTGTGGTCGACGTCGCCTCGCCGTATGAAGCAATTATCGGACGTCCATGGATCACGGGGATTAAAGGGGTATCATCGTCATATCATAAGAGGTTAAGGTTCCCAACCTATAAGGGAATAGCTGAAGTTGTAGGTGACCCCCAAGCATCACGACAATGCATGCAGGTTGAGGTTGAAATTAATGAAGATCAGAGAGCCCGACAAAGGCGAGAGATGAATAAAGCCAAAGAAGTTAAGGCTGCAGACGAGTTAGAGGGGGCTATTTCACAAGCGGTCACGGCATATGAGACACAAGAACAAGACCCTTTATAGCAATTAAAGGGAGTGGCTCCATTCAGGGAACCTAAATCTAACTTCTCGACAGTTGATCCGACTCGGGAAGTGAATTTGGGGACAGTAGAGGAGACAAGGATAGTAAGGATTGGGACATTGCTCTCGGATGAGAAAGCAAGCTAACTCATAACAGTGTTAAAGTAAAATTTAAACGCATTTGCTTGGGAAGTGCACGATTTAGAGGGCATTGATCCAGAGGTCTGCTGCCACAACTTGAATATTGATCCAAGGTTTAAACCAGTTAGACAGAAGATGAGGCGTATCGCACCAGAGTTACAGGCAACGGTCGAGGCTGAGCTAAAAAATCTACAAGAGTCCGGAATAATCATAAAATTCCATTACCCACAGTGGATATCTAACATGGTCGTGGTACCAAAGAAAAAAGGAGAAGTCAGAATATGTATTAATTTTAGTGACTTGAACAAGGCCAGCCCGAAGGACAGCTTTCCTCTCCCGAGCATAGATCATCTAGTAGAATCAATAGTTGGGTATGAGGCGATGACATTGATGGATGAATACATGGGAAACAACCAAATACCATTGGTACCTGAGGATCAGGAACATACTTCCTTCTTCACACCGAGGGGGCTATATTGTTATGCCAAAATGCCATTCGGACTTAAGAACGCCGGCGTTACATATCAAAGATTGGTAGGAGATATATTCGAAGATAAGATCCACAATACCATAGAAGTGTACGTAGATGACATGTTAGTCAAGAGTCGCCGAGCTAAGGATCATGTTCGAGACCTTCGTGAGATCTTTCAGACGATGAGGAAGCACAAGATGAAGATTAATCCCGCCAAGTGCGACTTTTGGGTCACATCGGGAAAATTCCTAGGATATATCATCACCCCCAGAGGAATAGAATCCGATCCCGAGAAGGTTAGGGCTGTTTTAGAAATGCCATCTCCCGCGATAGTAAAGGATGTGTAGAAGATAAATGGTTATATAGCAGCATTGGGGCGATTCGTGTCACGATCATCGGACAAATGTAAAACTTTTTATGACATTCTGAAGAAAGGAGAGAAGTTTCAATGGACGGATGCTAGTGAAGAGGCCTTTCAAAATATCAAGTTACACCTATCCAGCCTCCCAGTTCTACAGAGTCCCGAGCCGACAGAAATCCTTACCATATACTTAGGGGCGACACCATATGCCATTAGTGCAGTATTGGTTAGGACGGAGGGGAACACGGAGAAAACGGTATATTTCACTAGTAAAACCCTAAGTCCGGCTGAGAAAAACTATACCAGAATAGAGAAGATGGTATTGGAACTAGCTTTTGCCGCTCGTAAACTCCGAACATATTTTCAAGCTCATCGCATACGGGTGCTCACCAAATCGCCTATCGAAGCAGTTTTGGATAATGTAGGGCGATCGAGAGAATTTCTAAATGGGGAGCCTTAATCAAACAGTGCGATGTTGTGTACGAGACGAGGACGGTGATCAAAGGACAGGTAGTAGCCGACTTCCTAGTAGATTTCCCACTTAGTGATGAAGACGAGGTAAAAGATATACCGAGGATGATGGAAGAACGAGAAGAGACTGCTGACCTATTAGCAGCCAGTAGTCCCACACGGTGGGAAGTTTTCGTCGATGGGGCATCAAAAAAAGAGCGGTCAGGCCTTGGGTTAGTATTCACCACGCCGAAAGGAAGAAAGATAGTGCACTCGTTCAGGCTGGAATTCAAAGCGACAAACAATGTCACCGAGTATGAAGCGGTAATCCACGCCTTACGAATAATTGTGGAAATGGGGATACATGAGGTTCGCTTAACTAGTGATTCACAGTTGGTGATCCGACATATTACGGGAAAATACGTGACACACGATCCAGTGTTGCAAAAGTATTAGGAACTCGCCCAATTTTATATTAACCAAATACCAAGCATTAAGTTCTGACACATCTGTAGAAAAGACAACAGGCACTCGGACGCTGTATCCTATATCGCCTCACATCTGATAAACCCGAGCATAGAGGGCATTCGTGTTATAAGGCTCCTTACTCCCTCCATCCCAGAAACACCCAACACACAGATCGAAGTGGCGGTTAACACATCCGATCGATATAAAGAGAGCGATTGGAGAAAGCCGATACACCAATATCTGGAAATGGGCGAGCTACCCAAAGGTCGGCCCGAGATAAATAAAGTCAAAAGTAAGTCGGGCGCCTACGAGCTTAGGGAAGGGATCTTATACAGGAGATCCTACTTGGGACCACTTTTACGGTGCCTAAATAAAGAAGAAGGCCATATAATCTTGCATGAATTACACTATGGAGCCTCCGGAAACCACAGCTCGGGGAGAAGCTTATTGGCCAAGGAAAAGAAAATGGGCTATTTTTGGATGTACATGAATGAAGATGCAAAGGAAATGGCGAAAGCTTGTGAATAATGTCAACGGTTTGGAAAGAAAATACAGGCACCAGGAGTACCTTTAAACTATGTTATAAGCCCATGGCCCTTTGCCAAATGGGGGGTAGATATTGTCGGGCCATTACATGTAGGAACAGGGCAGAGGATGTACTTTATCGTGGCCACGGATTACTTTACCAAATGGGTAGAGGCAGAACCACTGAGGCACATCCGGGACAAAGATGTCTTCAAGTTTATCTGGGAACATATCATTTGCCGCTTCGGGGTCCCAACAGCTATCGTCTCCGATAATGGAAAACAACTCCAAGGGGAAAATATTGATCTTTTGTTCAACACGTATAACATCAGGAAGAGTAAAGTTACCCCCATTTACCCCCAGAGTAATGGGCAGGCTGAGATTACCAACAAAAAAATCGCTGACAACATGAAGAAGAAATTGGATGGGGAATATGGTAACTGGTGCGAGGAGCTATGCAACGTTTTATGGGCATACATGACCACACAGAGGGAAGCTACGGGGTTCTCGCCGTTCATGCTTACTTACGGAACCGAGGCGATTCTACCCACGTTAGGAATGATCCCTACTACTAGAACAGAAGCTTGGAGGCGAAACGTCTAGTCCGATCTAATTTTGGAAAAACACGACGATCTGGAAGAAACAAGAGAGATGGCTCTACAAAAAATGGAAAACTACCAAAGGAGGCTACAACGAGAGTACAACAAGCGTGTTCGCCCAAGGGAATTTCAACCAGGGAAACAAGTGCTGAAGTTTCTGGCCGAATGGGAGCGCGACAAAAAGGGTGGTAAACTAGCACCAAAGTGGGGTGGGCCGTATATAATTGCGTCTAAGGCAGGCGAGGGATCGTATCGGCTACTGAGACTCGATGGAACAAAAGATCCCAAACCCCGGAACGTCAAGTATCTAAAGCTATACCACCCATGAAAGGAGGTGCGGTGAAAAGGTGAGCATACTTGTCTTCTATTTTTATAAAACCGTGAGGGCTATGAGATAGGGCATGAGCGACTAATGGTCATTTTTACTCGGGGCAACGCCAGTGAGGAAGTGCCGAGGCGACTTACACTCGAATGGTCATTCGTACTCGGGGAAAAGCCAGTGTGGAAGTGCCGAGGTGACTTACACTCGAATGGGCATTCGTACTCGGGGAAAAGCCAGTATGGAAGTGCCGAGGTGCCTTACAGTCACCTGGCTATTCGTACTCGGGGCAGTGGCAGTGTGCAAGTGCCGAGGTAGCATAAGGGTTCTGGTGGTTGGAAACCAGTTCCACAGGTTGTTAAGACACAAGGTCTTCTCAGCTAGGTGGCCTACTTACATTTGAAAGGTCACCCCCATCGCAAGTGGCTGTGACCACTTGCCCGAGATTGGTTGATCGATAACCGCTCGGGGAAATCGAGCCTAGAATTAGGTTGACTGATACCCTTCCACTGAATCCAAGAGATAGTGATGAGATACCTCAATCAGGACATAACATTGGGCCCGATGACCCTCCTTGTTGGGTGTGTTAGACAGAAAAGGTTAAAATACTAACTTACATAAACAATAATTGCAGGAATGACATAAGAAACAAGAGATAAACCAACAACGTCATGCGTCAATTAAGAAAGCGCGGAAAGTGTCATGAAACCATACGAAACACAAAGTATAACAGAAATAAAAAGAACAGCATCGGCGACGCAGCACCCCCATTTAAACAAACAAGTAGTGTATCCGAAATAAAAAGGGAAGAGGTGTTCAAAGCGATTTACAACCCAGGACAAGAGGAAACTTAGTGACGCAGCACTACAAAAAGGGAATTCAAGCCTTGGAAGGAAAATCGTTGGCCCTCCTTTACGCGACATCGCGCCGCTTATTCTCCACATACTCCTCAACGCCCATCTGAACCTTATCGTCTATCTCCTCTGCATGGGAGACGCGTTCATCCTCAATCCGCTGGTGAAGCTGAAAATTGGCTGCCTCTGCATCGGTTAACTTGGTACCCAAATCGGCCTCGACCCGCTTCAACCGTCGGACCTCCAGCTCTAACTCCTGAGAACGTTTCTTCTCGGATACAAAATCAAAACAACACGAGATTATTCATTGGATATGGTTTAGCAATTTCACAAGTACAGGAAATAATTTAATCTTAGAAAACGGCCTCAACACATCGCCTATGAGACCTGAAAAGGCTGGTAACACTGACTGAAGCGACTCTACCGACTTGGACAACTCATCTTTGGCCTGAGATAACTTCATGGTTAGCTCGTTATAGCATTTCTCATTGAATTTGTTACTGGGGAAGTACTTCTTATGATCACTCCACTCGTCCATTAAACGATTGCGTGATACTTGGAGCACTGAAAGTTGCGACCTACTCCATTCTAGTTTACCCACCATCTTGTAAAACTCGCCCACTTTGCCCAGCAGATCCCTATTATCCCGCTCCACCACATTTTTATCCCTCAATATTCGTTGGCGATCCTCGTGAAGGTCTCGGTTCTGTAATTGTAAAGCGCCTACCTGCTGCTCTAAGTTCGTGGACAAAGCAGTTTTAATTCTTCAGGGGCGTACTTAAACTGACGATATCATTCTAATTCACCTTGAAGTCCTTCGATCTCATCAGCCTGGCGATCTATTTTTCCATCCTTGTTTGCAATTCGCCGATAAAGATTCTCCACTAAATCCTTTTCGATATCCCACTTCCTCTTCATGATCCTAAACTCCGAAGAAGCATCTAAACCTATACTAGCTATCTCGGCTAGCAGAAGGACACCCGACTCAGGATACTGGCACGATAAACTCAATCAACATAAGTAAGATTTATAGCGTTGTAACATACCTTGAGCATCGGCGAGTTTAATCTCTAGATCGCGCGCGTGACCCTTCTCGTTCTGCAATTGAAGTTGGAGAGATTCCACCAACTGCCTTTCCCTATGACGATTGGCGGCATCCAACAGTACCCGATTAAGGATCTGATACAAGCAAGCGAATTAGGACGTTAGGCGACAATAAAAAAGAAATCAAGGAGTAGGGCATCCCCAGACATGCAGAGTCACTCACCACGGTATCGAGAGTCTGAGGTATGTCGCCATAAAGGGGCACTGCAGCAAGCTTCTGTTCATCAGTATATGCTCCGAAATCGGGGGAAGTAAGTTCTCCAAGAGAATTCAGAATAGGGCCAGAAACGGTAAAGGAGGTCTCAACACTAGACGACGACCCTTCAGTGATAGGGGCAGATGAGGAAATACTTCCGGTTCAACGTTCATAACCTTTTTCAATTGGGGCTCCTTTACGGGCTCCTGTTTATCGCCCATCTCCTTCCCATCGCCATTATCATCCGAGAAATCCTCGCCGAATATGTCATCTTCATCGAGGATATCAATGATTAGTTTTGGCCTCTTTTGAGGCTTAGTAACAACGTGTTTTCCCCTAAGAGGATTACGCCAAAGAGGTTGGGGATCAACCTCGTGCACACTAGCTTCATCATCATCGTGCCTAGGAAATTTCTACACAAGGCTTCTCGTCAGAACATGTGAAGGCAAAAACAGGGGCAAGTACATGTACTTATAATAAAATCACTGTGTTTGTTACCTTCCCCTGGTCTTCCTCAACCCTCATGCCAGTACCCTTCTTTCTCGACGGTACGACGGCCTTGGTAGAGTCGCCCTGAGGCTTTGACGATAAAAAATAGCCATTTGGCGTCAAAAGTAACAAGATAGAAATTGAGGAAAGCAGAAGGAGACACATACCTTATCAGCCTTGTCGTCATTAACCACCCATAAAGGATAGGGCTCGGCGGGAAATGGAGGCGATGGGAAACTACCGTGTAAAATGGGACCTCGGACAAGGAGTGGAACTCGGGGATAGATTGGGTCATTAGTATGACGGGGTCGCCTATTAGAACCTTGGCCGAGGGGATCAGCATCCAGCATCATCCTTTCAACATTCTTGGGCATAGTTCTGTGACGATGAGGACTAGAAGAAAAACCGGCAAGGTCACCGTTGGTGGAGGTACCAGATCAATAGTTGACAAGAAAATTGGCAACAGTATATTCTGGAGCTTCATATGGCTTATAGGTCGACCAGTCGGCGTTGGAGCCATGACCATCTCGGAGAGCTCTCCATTCATCCATAATTCGAAAAGTGTTACCAGTCCACTGAGCTAGGGCACGGTAAGGCTTGAGCTGAGAGAGAACCTCGTAGTAGAAAGGGCTATCAGGATTGTACAAATGGAGACAGAGACCTAGCTCTAGTTGTACATGAGTGATGACCACGCATTCGGACGACTGCTCGTACTTATCCATGTCGGACTTCCTCAATGTGCTGTTGTGGCCCGAGATCAGGGTAACTTCGTAATATTGAAGATCGTACTTCTCCTTCAACTGCTCAATGAATTCTTCATCAGAGATACCTTTCCCCTTTTCTCGAACCTGCACGAAATAGAAGAAGAACCGTCAGGGAAGATAGATTTCATGGCGCGATTATCGTACTTAGAAGGGATGTCAAACGAAAATAGGGAATAGAGGGGAAAGGCATCAATATCATAAAAAACATCATCAACACACCTTTTCTCAGTCATGGATGGGGAAGAAGCCATGGACGGGAATAGTACAGAACTCAGAAATTGGTAAAGAAGGCTGGGAAGACGGTAATGTAATTGCAGCTATTGTAGCGCTCGGTGATGAAGAGATGAAGGAAGAAAATCAAGAATACAAGGGCTTACAGAGGGAGAAGGTGATAAAGTGTCTCGAAGAAAATAGTTGCAGCGGCTGGAAACTGAAAAAAATGGCGAAGTAGAAGAAAGAGAGGATGAAAATGGAGTATTTAAAGGAAGAGAAAGTGTAACCGACGCCGACGGTTACAAGTCATAAAGGGGGGGTTAGTGGGAGACTTCATGGCGGAAATCACGGCATGAATGAGGACGTGGGAAGATGGGATGACTTTCTTCCACTCGTGTCTGCCACACGAGCGAAAGAAGGGGCATAAATGTAGGTGTAGATTATCCACAAGGCTAGGTGGCAACATCTTAAGCTGTGATACATCCAAGGAGGAAGAAGTGAGAAGCATGGGATAGAGACCGGCAGGTGCGAGGATTAAGGAGCCACATGGATCAGACATGATCGCATTACAGCTGTCGGACAAGACTCGACTCCATATCTCTGACAAAGCTGTCAGACGAGACATTTTGGGTCAAACGAGGAGCGGTAGTCAAAAGTATAAGAAGATACATGCCATATCGACCAATTACAAGGGCGACATCGCACCAAGAGAACACCCAAAAGGATCGGCTCGGAAGAGAGACCGCCAAGTAACCAAATTACATCGGCCATATTCATAGAAGATGGGACGACGTGAGCAGGCCCGACAACAAGGCATCAAGTGAGATATATTGTGACCAACACCATATTTTGGTTGCATGTAACCTTCCTTATAAATAGAAGAACTTGTATTCGATGGAAGGAAGGTTGTAATTTTGGAGAGAGAGACTTGAGAGTGGAAAACTAGTTCATCTTGTAAGTGAGTTCAACTTGGAGAGTGAGACCCTTTGTAACACCTTGAAGAAATAAGATTCATCCTTTCACCCCCTGTGGACGTAGGTAATCATATCGAACCACGTATATCCTTGTGTCCATTGTTAAGTTCTTACTTTCACTTGCATGAGTAGGAGATCTCTATCCTTTGGATGTAGTTTGTAGTAAAATGCATCTACAGAAAGCGTAAACAATAGATAAATATAAAGGTGTTTTAGACACCTATCAAATTCCCCCACACTTAGACTTTGCTAGTCCTCGAGAAAATCAAACAAAACAATTATAAAACATACATACAACTCCGTCTCGTCGAGGCTACAATTAATCTTAGCATAAATAACAAGTCTTTGAACCACTAGGTGTCCCTAGTGGACGAGTTTTAGTCTCATGAAGGTTTACCAAAGGTGTACCTACAAAACCTATATTTTCAACTCCAAATTCCAGCTACCTGTGAAAAGTCTATGTACGAATCCAAAGTGATTACAGGAGGAGATACCTTGTGCAGATTCAATTCATATATAAGTAAATAAAGTTTTTCTTAGAAAGTCGAACAAACCACAATACTCGGAATTTGACTAACCACAATCACAATGAAAAGATTAAGAAGATGGATATAGAGGTAGATGTTACGAATGTTTACAAGTAATCGGTGTTTCTCATATCTGTCTGAAGGTCACCGCCAAGATGAACCTATACATCCTATTGGATTGAGCTACTGGTCTGAATTCTAGTGTCAACACACTGGCATATACAAGGGAACCAGCGGTCAACAATCTTAATTTCACATCAAATCAACTGGCATATACAAGGGAACCAAGAGTCGACTTTATTCAACAATAATAATATTTTTTTCTTTTTTTTTCTTTTATTTGACAACATGATTGGATCTTTTGGATCCAATCGCATGATTCTTGTCAGCAGATTACATGATAGTTCCCCTGGATCCTGCATTCCACGCTTGTTTAGGCGACGGAGACAGGGAGAACACAAACATATTGCCATCCAAGTGTCTTTTTTTTTTATTCCGATTGGTCTAATTGGTCGGTCTCTTTTTTTTCTCCTTTTTTCTTTTTAGAAACTCAGTCACTCTATTTCATCCTAGCAGTAATAACAATTCGATGTTTAGTGACCCACCAATTCACTTAGATAACAATAGATAAATATGGAAAAATAAAAATAGAACGTGATATGGTGATATTCCGAGATATGGTAACAACTATCATATTATTTGTAATTTCTGAGCTATGTCCGTCCTTTCAATTAATTGGTTCCTCAACTCCTGCAATCAAGATGGTTCCATCCACTTACTTATATTGGTAGTGTCATCCTAAAGGCAAAAGTTTCTAGATTTCAAAGTTCATAAAGCACAATTTTTTCTTATTTTTTTATTTATTTTTTACTAAAGGCATCAAACAAAGCATCAAATAAACTATACAAACATATAAATGCTCCCCCACACTTAAACTTTACATTGTCCTCAATGTAAAATTTAGTCATTCAAAGTAAAGCTCAAGGTGGGAAATTCCGCAATAATATGCAAAAACAACGAAAATAAAGATAAAATGCTTAAAAAGGTAAACGTAAAGATACAAAACCGGTGGGTTGCCTCCCACTTAGCGCTTGGTTTAAAGTCGTCAGCCCGACGTTCTCCTTGTTTGCTAAGACTCCTCCAGAGGGAGCACTTCCACAAGGTTAACTCCTTCCATGACATCCGAAGAGAAGTTCTCATAATATGGTTTCAACCGGTGCCCATTCACTTTAAGTTCATTTCATGTAGCCAAACTACGAATTTCAATTGCACCATGAGAAAACACATTAGTCACAATGAAAGGTCCAATCCAACGTGACCTTAATTTACCCAGAAATAATTGCAAGCGAGAATTAAACAAAATCACTTTCTGCCCAATGCAAAATTGTTTCTTTGTAATCATATTATAATGAAATGCTTTCGTATTTTCCTAGTAAATCCGTGAGCTTTCAAATGCATAATTGCAAATCTCTTCTAACTCTTGGAGTTGCAACTTCCTCTGCCTTCCAGCACCATCCAACTCCATATTGCATTGCTTAATAGCCCAAAACGCCTTATGCTCAATTTTAACGGGTAAGTGACAAGGTTTACCATAAACAAGCCTAAAGGGAGACATCCCAATAGGTGTCTTGTATGCGGTTCTATACGCCCACAAAGCATCATTGAGTCGTGAACTCCAATCCTTCCTTGTTGGATTCACCGTCTTCTCGAGAATGGATTTCACCTCTCGGTTGGAAAGATATTGGTCAAGGAATTTCTGATTTTTGCAAAATAAAAGTAAAATAAAAGCAAAGTAAGTAGTTGGAAGTAATCAATGAGAGAAAGATATGGGTCAAGGAATTCATCTTCAATCTTAAACATGTGCTTGCATATATGATTAGAATTACAATTTAATATCTTTTATTATCAAAAGCCTAGAATATCAAGAGAGCAAGATAATCTGAAAATTTCCTAAGTTCACCAACACACACATTAGAGCTGCGTGTGCGAATTCTACCTAAAGAATAACCTAACGCCTTGCGCTAAGTAAGTTCAATTCCTAGGAGCATTAAGTTTGGGAAATAGGCTAATCAATGCAATTGTCATACATTGCACATGAAAATTCAGACAATGGTCAAACTCTACATATGATTACAAGAGTGTATCACTACAAACTATAATCATATCATGCTACTTGTATTTGGGCTATCGCTTGATGAAAAACCCAAAAATAGCTATGGACAAGATGCAAGTTCAATTAATTGGCCACTTAACTAACCAAACATCTAAATCCTATCACAATACATCAATCATGTGATTATTAAAAGCAGTAGAGATTTGAACGAAAACAAAGAGACAAAACTAATACATAACCCAAGCACAAGTTTTAGAAATAGGACTACATCCTTAACCAATAATATTAAATTTAGCTACTCATAGCTATGTAGTTCATCATCATAATCAATAATTAATTAAAGAAGATGAAAAATAAATACGAAAGCAAACCATAGTCGAATAGCCGCTCTCCTCCTCTGCTTCAAGTAGAATACGTGATATCCCAAAAGTTGTAGAAAACTTCCTTTTTATAGCTCTTCCCAAAAGTGATCGCCGGAAAAACTGGGGTTTTGGACGGAATCCGGCACCGGAAAATACCTCAGGTGACCGGCGAAGTCCGTCCGGTCATCGGTCAAACTAGTCAACACAGTCAATGGTTCAGCTGGGTGGAGTGAGTCAGGGCCGAGTCATGGTTTTGCTTAAACTCTGTTGCATAATCAAGTTCATCCATGATGGCCCTGTGTTGCACCATCTACTTGTAATATCTTTCCCTGTAACCTTCATCTCAATTGTAGTTGCAATACCACACACAACACCACATTCTCTTGAACCTGCAATTACCCATACTCCTCCAACATCAACTAAAACTGCATCTTCATTCATTACTTCAATTTCAACTTCATTGACCAGTTGCATACTACACAGCACCAACCCCTTCAACTATGCATTTCAGATCCCTATCAAAAATTCACTTCCCAATCTCAACACTAACACCAGCTGCCACCACTCCAAATTCAACAGCACCACTGCATCTTGAGCCACCTCCCCTACAGCTTTAACTCTTCTCACTATGAACATCATCATCACCTTGCTACTCCAGCTTCAGCTCCATAACCTGCTCATCACATAACCTTTCCATTGCAGCCACCACCACTTCTCTGCATCATTTAACTTCTCTATTTCAGTTTCAAAGTAGCATAACAACATCACCATATGCAATACATCTGTCTCTTTGTTAACTGCAGTATCTCAACAATTCTTCCATTTCCAACTTTCACAACCCCAACTCCCATAGCAGCTAAGCTCACACAATAACCCATTCTCATCTGCTATGTATACATAGTTACCAAAACCCATCTTTTCAACAACACAGAATTCCAGCTTCCCCATCTCAGTCATACCACTTGCACATTATCCCATTGTTCACGACTCTTGTGGCAGCATTATCATACATTCTAAAGCTTCAACCTCCATAGTTTCACTACCTCAAACCACCAACAAAACTATACCTCAATCCACTACCACTACAACCAAGCCACAGCTGCAAACACTCCAAACACCAGTGCCATCTCTTAGCTGCAGAACAGCCCCAGTTACAACCATTTCAGTCATAACATCATCCACTTGAGCATCGCCAGATTGTAACCCCATGCCATCTCTACAATTTCATTCATATGCATTCCAGTAGCTTCTGCAATTCAACCACCATCTGAGACTGAAACACCACCATTTTCGTACAATGCAACAACTATTCTCTGAAGCTGCAATGCCATGGTACACAGCTTCTCAGCACCGGTAACTCACTGAACAGAAAACTCCCATCACTCTACAGCATTGTCTTTTCCAGAGCAACATCCTCATCTGCTGCACAATTCCTAGCATTCATCTAACTCAAATAAACTGCACACATAACCTCCTCCATTACACCAGTTTGCACCTTCAACTTCTTCATTTGAGCTTTGTAACATTCAACAGCTCCACCCACATCAACTTGAACCAGAACTATTCCATATCTCTTGAACATTTCATACTCATCCATCCAAACCCTCACCTGCAATTTTAGTACCACCAGCACATTCCAAATTGAGCAACGTCATCTCAGCCTTTTAGTTTTGAGACTCCATCAACTCTTCACTAATTCGATTCCTTGTTGTTGTGTATACAAATCCAGTTCAACACCATGTCAATCCAACCAACACCACCATTCTGTTGTCATATCTAGTTCATTGCAGTACCTCAATCTCAACAGCAACACCATTAACTTCCCTGGTTTTCTTTTCCACAGCATCAATAATTTCTCGATCCTCAATCTCATCAACCTCAGAAACTTCATCAATTGACCCTTACAGATCCACTATCTTCTTGTTGTTCATTGCTTTCCCTAATTTCAGAACCCATCACCGTTTTCTCAGTCAAGAACAACCTCAATACACCAATTCTTCACATTCATACCCAGATTCAAGGGAAACCCAATTTATAGATTGATGAGAGAAACCGCAATTCATTCTCAGATTCACCAAACTCGAGTACCCATTCATTTGATTCTTCAACAACTCAATCATCTTACTGCTCTCCATTTCGATCTCAAATTCTCAGTCAGTCAAACCCTAATTCATCTCAGATGCCTTCTCTCAACCTCATAATACCAGAAGCAGTTACATCTCCTCTATCACTCTTCAATCTCGATCTCTCTTTTCTGAATCCATGGCAGCCTTCTCTCAATTTCCTGACAAGAAATTTAATAAATGAAATGATAAAAGAAATAGATCTTCTCTGAATTCTAGGGTTGTGTAAGAATAGAAATGGATATAGCCACCCAAGTAGGCTAGATAAGGGATACCCAAATGATAGATTATTTGTCGGTTCCAGAGAACTGACACGTCCATTATCTTTCTTGCTCAACCGTAGCTAGCTTCGCTCGCATGTGAATTGGTCTTTTGCTCCTTTTCGCTCCAATGAACGCTTTCTTCTTCTTTGTATTCTTTCACCAACATCAGCCATCTCTTATTTCTCAGAGTTACTTCATCTCTTCAATTTATATATATCACTAAAGCTGTCGTGATTTTCAGACAAAATATGCATCACTAAAGCCGACGTGCTTTTCAGTTAGAGATGAAGAAATAAAAGTAAATAATGAGAAATAATTCGCCTCCAACCGCAGTTGCACTTGAGATGACGCTTTTGCGTTGTTTCTTATTCTCTTGTTCCAAATGACTCCAAAGTACCTAAATACTCAAAAACAAAACATAAGATACATAATTTACAAGAAAACTTAGCAAAGAAAGCGTAAAAAATAGATAAATATAAAGGTGTTTTAGACACATATCATTTAGCTTGTCAGTTTCAGGAGACCAACAACTTAATTTTCTTTTTTTTTTCACGGACAAGTTATTCTGTCTGTAACTTCTCCTGTAACTTTTCTTCAAAATCTTCTCTTCAAACACGGCTAGGTTTTCCCATACGTAAGTTCTCCTGGATGTTTTGCTCTTTTCTTTTCATTCTCTACGGCTAAGACTTTCTAGCCGAAATAACTCATGTGGCTTTTATCTATTTCTTTCCTTTCTTGTAACTTATTATGAGTTTCTATATCAGCTACATGCTTCTCTAACTCCAACAGTCCATTGCCATCAGGTTCTCTTCTTCTATTAAACTCATTCTCTCTGCCTGCCGAGATCGAGTTCTTCTCAATCAGCCATCAAACTCTGGTCACCGTTAAGTCTTGTCCATTACTGTGACAATATACAACAAACTCAACTAGATCTTTTTCTTCCATCACTGCAAACTCCATTGAATCACTGCAGCAGTACACATCTCGAGCTCAATATCTCCACAGCAATAACAGGCCATCAACATGATCTTCCCATTTATTGCCGTGCCCGATCTCAGTCCATGGAACAGATCCGATGTATAAAACACGAGCTTCATATCACCACATCTCGAGCTCTGATCTCCTGCAATATTGTATGCCCCATAGATTAGTTAATGGCAGCAACACTACCATTCCTCTGATCATCATCATACGCTGTCGACTCAATATCCCTTGGTCTTCACCATTTCTTCATCTCGCTGTCAACAACATCTATCGATCATCAAGTTTATATCATTCCCTGACTTTCTTTTCCAACTCTTCTGAGATTGTGTACGGATGAAAAACATCATCGTAAGTATGCTTGAGTTTATCTACGGTGAGAAAACCCCTTCGTAAGCTCAACTGTAATTCTCTACGGAGAAGAAAACCAATACGTTAGTTTCCCTGACAAATCAACCTCATCTCCCATATTTTCCAAACACTCTGCCAAGACCAAACAATCTCAAACTCGGGTTCTCTCCTCCATCTCCGTTGTACTGAGCATCCACTTTTGCATCTCCATCAACTTACTTCATCACAGTTCGTATACTCTCTTGCTCTTTTTCTTCTCGGTTTCTCATTATCTCTGCCTAGATCGAGCTCCATGCCATAAATACAGCCCTAATGTATTCTCTAGCACCATTAGGATTATCACTTCATGACTGCTAACTCTTTAACCCATCGCAGCTTCATTCGCCATAAGCTTCTCGTCATCTTCATACTGTGTACAACATTGTCATCGTGATCATCCGTTGATATCTCAGGGAAGATGAAGTGCCCCAAGTACAGAACCTGGTGCCTTTAACATTTCAGTTTAACTGTCAGCCTTGCAAGACTGACAGTGAAATTTCTTGCTTCCTTCTTAGTTAACTGCCAGTTCCGTGGAACTGACAGGGTTAACCACTTCTTTTCTTCCTAGCTTCCTCATATGATGTCGGAATGAGATTGTTCTTTCGCCGATTACTTCGTCTTTTTGTCCTCTTCAATATGATAGCAAGCACTCCTAGATTTGAATGAGTTTTACTCGGTCTTTAGACCTTCTTCGCTTGTAGCTCACTTCTTTTGTTTGCACAATTAAGTGCCAATTCGCTTCTTTTGGATGATTCACCTAGCAAAACATAAATAAGAGAAAACAAATGTAATATACAATAATTTGCAAGAATATAAGCAATTTCTAGCATGGATTCGACACTAAATATATGCAAAATATGCACTTAACAAATTCCCCCACACTTGGCTTTTTCTAGTCCTCGAGCAAACTATCTAAAATACAACAACTCTATATCGTCGAGGATACGGTTACTCTTAGCACGAATAACAGGCCTTTAAACCCCTAGGTGTCCCTAGTGGACGAGTTATAGTCTCGTAAGGGCTTACAAGAGGTATACCCTCAAAAATTACTCCAACTTCAAAGCGTTCCAGCTTCCCAAGCATCCAAAGATCTATGAGGACATAGAGTTTCTGCATGCTAGTAATAAGAAGTTAGAAATACCAAAGAACATATTCATTCTTTAATCTTGAGTGAGAAATAACCACACCATAATGAGAGAATGCGTGTTTGAGTGAGAAATAACCACACCATAATGAGAGAATGCGTGTTTGAGAGCGATCAATAAGCATTTCACCTCAACTTCTGCCTCACTTAAAATGATTTTATGATAATTGCGCTCAATAAGACGGATTTTTTATGGGTCTCACATGTGTTCAGGTAGGAATGAAGAGAGAATCCTACACACATTTGAATGGTGGGAAGGAAACCTTCCGAATTATTTCTGGAGACTCCACAAAATCGTGGAAAACAAAGATATTTTTATGATGATCTCTAAGAAAGGAAATCAAACACTATTGCGAGGATGAGAGTATTTACCACCTTCACATCTTATTTCCATGATGAAAGCACCACTCTCACAGCATCCAATAGAAACGTAGTCTTCCTTCGGCTCGTCTTCTTCATCTTTTTGGTCTTCGTCTTCGGTCTTCAACTGTTGATGATAAACTCTTGAACTTGTAGAACTTCGACAATTTGTACTCTTTTCCTCAATTTCCTTGATGCTTGAAACTTCTTTATATATTTTTCTTCCACATGGTCTTATTGAATAAATAACAACCTAAATGCAAATCTCTTTGTATATATGTTTTTTTTTGAAGAGATTGCAACTAAAACAATACATATGAAATAAAATTAACATGGCTATGAGAGAAGTACATTACCACTTTGATATTCACAACTTATATTGTCTTCGTATCATAAACTTCAATAACTCTCATCATTTGATTTTCTTCGCTCTTGTAAATAAGTCTTCATACTTGGATATAAATTACGCTCCTTATGTGTAAGTATTCAACATATATATAAAAATCCGCTCGTTATATGTTGCTTTACTTGGATATAAATTTTTTCTCTTCCTTGTACTGTTGCATGTAAACCTCAAATGTCTTCAACTTTCCTTGTAGATTTTGATGTCGCTCCACTTGTTGATGATAATGTGTTTCTATGGACCTGTTGTTGGCGAGAGAGAGTATGGTGCTAACTACAAATCAAACTACAAGAAGGTGGATTTCATCTATAGACGTCACCTTCATGATTGACAAAATTAGCACCCAAGAGATAAAAAATAGTGCTAAAAATGGTGTGAAGTTGGGTAGCTCACCATTCTACCCGGTATTAACGTACGGTGACACACACTCAAAATAAAGCTCTTTAGTCAGATACAAAGAAAATTTAGTCTGGTGCCTTGGTTGATATGCAAATGGGTAGTCTCCACTAATGATTGGTCAGCAACTCTAATAATGCATTTCTCTCTGCTCCTAATTTGCATCACCGGCATGATTAAATCCATTATTTAACACTCCAATTCGTAAGAAATCCGAATGTAGTTCTCTAACACTTCCAAGTTCAGTTATGTCGGTCAGAATCTCTATGTAAACATACCTAGAAGTATGCTAGTGACTCTAAAATCTCTACAAATTGGAGGTTTTTATGCAAAAAAAAGTGAAAAATCTATATGAAAAATACTCCCCCACACTTAAACTTCACATTGTCCTCAATGTGTAAAATCGAAAGTTCTGAATTCTGACGTAACAGCAGATAAAACGCAAAAACTGTGCAAATTGGTAAGGTCTTTGGAAAAACTACATTCACAAAAGTTGTTCGTATACGTGTTTTACACAAAGTGTCAAAAGGGCACATTGTTTTGATAAATGGTCTGACAGTTATGGTCTCTGGACTGAACTACACGCAGTCTGAATTTTTCTGACGAAAAAGTTCCGGATTCAATGAAATTAAACATGGGGATGCAAATATGATATGAAAACAATAAAAACAAAAAATAAAAGGGTTTAAGATACAAAACCTATAGGTTTCCTCCATTTTAGCGCTTGGTTTAAAGTCGTCAGCCCGACTTAGCATTCTCCTTACTACTCCTCCAGAGGGAGCAAATCGCGAAGCTCTATCTCCTCCACATTCACATAAGCGATGTTTTCATAGTATGGCTTCAATATATGGCCGTTGACCTTAGAAGTAGTCCCATTTATAAGACTAGTGATATCAACTGCACCATGAGAATAAACATTAGTAACAACATATGGTCCAATCCATCTGGACCTTATCTTACCAGGAAATAACTTAAGACGAGAATGAAATAAAAGAACTTTTTGTCCCACAACAAAATTCTTCCAAGAAATCATCTTGTCATGGAAAAGCTTAGTCTTCTCCTTGTATATACGAGAACTCTCGTAAGCATCATTATGTATCTTCTCTAGCTCATTGATTTGTAGTTGCCCATGTTTCCCCGCTTTATCATACTGCATGTTTCACATCTTCACCACCCATAAGCCTTATGCTCAAGTTCAACTGGGAGATGACAAGCTTTTCCATAAACCAACCGATATGGATACATACCAATCGGTGTCTTATATGCTCTTCTATGCACCCAAAGTGCATCGTTGAGTTTATAACTCCAATCCTTCCGTGTAGTGTTAACGGTTTTCTCAAGGATGGACTTAATCTCACGATTTGAAATTTTAGCTTGCCCACTAGTTTGTGGGTGATACGGCGTACCAATCTTATGTGTAATGTTGTACTTCTTGAGAAGAGCATAAAAGGATTTATTGAAGTGCGAGCCTCCATCACTGATAACCACTCTTGGTGTACCATGTCTAGATAAAATATATTCCTTCACAAACTCACAAACAACTTGAGAATCATTAGTAGAGGTGTCTTTAGCTTCCACCCATTTTAAAACATAATCCAAAACAAGAAGTATATAAAATTTTCCATTCGAATTAACAAAAAGACCCATAAAATCAATGCCCCACACATCAAAAATCTCGACAGTGAGAATAGGATTGAGTGGCATTTGATTTCGAGCACCTAGATTTCCCATTCGTTGACATCTATCACAAGATTTTCAAAAAGCATATGCATCCTCAAATAGGGTAGGCCAATAAAAGCCACTCTCAAGGACTTTGAGAGAGGTACGTTTAGAACCAAAGTGATCACCACAAGCATAAGAATGACAAAAAGATAGAATTGATTGAAATTCGGAGTTAGGTACGCACCTGCGGATAATTTGATCAGCACCATATTTCCACAAGTAGGGCTCATCCCACACATACTGCTTGGCTATTTTCTTAAGCTTTAGCTTTTGAAAATTAGACAGAGTACTAGGTACTTGCCTTGTAACCAAATAGTTTACTATATCAGTGTACCAAGGTGTTGAATCTTCAATTGAGAAAAGTTGTTCGTCAGGAAAACGATCCTGTAAGGGAAGTTCTTCTTCGGAGACAACAAGTCTACTAAGATGATCAGCAACGGTATTCTCAACAACTTTCTTATCTCTGATTTCCATATTGAATTCTTGCAGCAAAAGAATCCAATGTATGAGTCTTGGCTTAGCCTCCTTCTTTTTCAACAGGTACCATAGTGCTGCATGATCAGAATATACAATCACATTGGCACCCACCAAATAAGCTCTAAATTTTTCCAATGCAAATACTATATCCAACAACTCTTTCTCAGTAGTAGAATAGTTGATTTGAGCATCATTTAGGTACCTTGATGCATAATAAATCACATGTGACCTCTTGTATACTTTTTGACCCAAAACAGCTCCGACTGCATAATCACTTGCATCACACATTAATTTGAACGGCAAATTCCAGTAGTGTGACTTAATAATTGGTGCAGTAGTCAACAATTCCTTTAATTTATTAAAGTCATCCTTGCACTCCTGGTCTAAGTTAAAGGCAACCTCCTTTTGCAACAATTTGCACATTGGCATTGAGATTTTGGAGAAATCTTTGATAAACCTCCTATAAAAACCTGCATGACCAAGAAACGAGCGAATTTCCCTCACCGAAGAGGGGTATTGTAAGTTCCTAATCAAGTCTATCTTTGCCTTGTCCACATCGAGCCCTTGAGAGGACACGATGTGGGCAAGTACAATTCCATGGTTTACCATAAAGTGGCATTTCTCCCAGTTTAAAACCAAATTAGTGTCTATGCATGCATCTTTTAAGAACAAGTTCAAGATTATTTAAATAAATATCAAATGAATCGCCATAAAAACTAAAGTCATCCATAAATACCTCAATGATGTTCTCCACGTAATCAGAAAATATACTAACCATACATCTCTGAAAAGTGGCAGGCGCATTGCAAAGACCAAACGACATTCTTCTATATGTGAATGTACCGAAAGGACAAGTAAAAGTTATCTTCTCTTGATCCTCTGGTGCAATAAAAATTTGATTGTAGCCCGAATAACCATCCAAAAAGCAATAATAAGAATGTCCCGCTAACCTCTCTAACATCTGATCAATGAAAGGCAAAGGAAAGTGATCCTTGCGGGTAGCCGAATTGAGCTTTCTAGTATATGCATACTCGCCATCCTGTTTGAACTCTTATTGGAACGAGTTCATCATCTTGATTTCTGAAGATAGTGATACCTGATTTCTTAGGCACCACTTGCACCGGACTAACCCATTTGCTGTCAGAAATTGGGTAAATCACCCCCACACTTAGTAATTTGAGGATCTCTTTCTTCACGACCTCCATCATTGGGGGATTAAGCCTACGCTGAGCATCACGTACTTTCTTTACATCATCTTCCATAAGGATTCTATGCATGCACATGGATGGACTAATGCCTTTGATGTCAGCAATTGTCCAACCAATAGCCGTTTTGTGCTATTTCAGAACCCAAAGAAGGCGTTCTTCCTGTACTGCTGTGAGATTCTTTGCAATAATGACTAGAAGCTCCTCCCCATCACCCAAGTAAGCGTACTTTAAGTGATCAGGTAGGGGTTTCCGTTCTAATTTAGGTGCCTGCACAACAGAAGGTAAAGGAACTTCATCAGTTACAGGTAAAGAGATATATGAAATACTACATGTTTTAAATTCTTGTGATGCCGTTAAAGCACCACATGTCTTAACAAACTCCTTGGGAATATCAATGTCCAAGTTAGGCATGCCATGGACGTCCAAATCAATGTTATTTTGTAGCACAGATTCAAGTTCATCTTCTTTGTTCAAATTAAACAACTGTTGTGCCAACGAACCAATAACATCAACAGAAAATGCAGAATGGATATCACTTGGATAATGCATATCTTCAAAAATATTGAAGCGTATAACCTCTTTTTCAAACTTCATAGTGAGTGTCCCAGTATCACAATCAATCTTCGTCTTAGAAGTCTTCATAAATGGTCTCCCAAGTAATAATGAAGTAGACGAATAATTATCCCCATTCTGCATATCTACAACAAAGAAATCAACCAGAAAGATTAGTTCATTCACTTGCACCAACACATCTTCCATGAGTCCCTTAGGATATATGTTAGACTTATTATCTAATTAAATGATAATCCATGTTTCCTTTAAAGGTCCAAGATTCAATGAATCATAAACATCGGCTGACATCACACTTATTGAAGCTCCCAAATTAAGAAAAGCACGCTCGAACCATTTGTCACCAATAGTAATTGGCACTGTAAAACCACCAAGATCCCTACACTTTGCATGCATCTTCTTTAGAAACATAGCTGAACACTTTATCCCACCTGAGTGATCTCGTTAGCAATCAACCTCTCCTTCCTTGTATACAAATCCTTTAGAACTTTGGCATACCTAGGTGTCATTCTGATAGCCTTAATAAAAGGAATGTTGATATGCACCTTGCTGAAAATATCCATAATCTCCTTATCTATAGATTGCTTCATTGACTTGGCAAAACGACTAGGAAAAGGAGGTGGTGTGGTAAAAGTAGGAACTGTGTCCTTAGGTTGGCTAGTGGAGGTTGGCTTTTCCTTTGGAACAGTTTCCACCTCTACTTCCTCTTCCAAGTCGTGACTAACCTTTTCTTGTTGTTTTGGATCTTCTGTTTGCTTCCCACTCCTTAGATTTACAACATTGACGTTCTCTCTTGGATTCACAAAAGGCTGGGATGGCAAATTTGCCGAATTCTGTGCCTTTATTTCATTCATGTTTGTATCCAACTGTCCCATTTGAAGTTGCAAGTCTTTTATAGCCATATCTTGCTTTTGCAGGATTGCATCTTGACGCTGAGCATTTGTATCTTTCTTTTGCATCATCATTTTCATCATCTCCTCTAAACTAGAACTCTGAGTCTGTTGTTGAGGCTGAGGTGAAGGTTGTGGTCGGAACCGTGGTTATTGGAAACCACTTTTTCGCCCATAAGGATTAGGAGTTGCAGCTTGCTGATTTGCATAACTGAAATTTTGGTGATCTTTCCAACCTAGATTATAAGTATTAGAGTAGGGATCATACCTTGGCCTCTGATTAGGGAACACAACATTCACCTGTTCAGACTCTTCTTCATAAGTAGGAATAATCACTCCTGCCATTCGTTGTACCACCTTCTCTATGTTGTTCATTCGTTGCTCTGATTGTGCAGATTCCCCCATCTCGCTAACTCTTCTGATATTAAAGTTGTTTCTGGTGTAGAATTGTTGAGTATTGGAAGCCATAATCTTAATCAAACTGGTTTCCCACGAGATTGTCTTCTCAGTAAGTGAACCACCACCAGCCATATCAATCAAATTCCTCTATTCTGGAAGTAATCCTTCGTAGAAGTATTGAATGATAAGTGTTGAGTATATATTATGGTGTGGGAAGCTTTCCAACAACCTCTTATACCTCTCCAAATATTCATATAGAGACTCCCCAGACATCTGTAGAATGCCACTAATTTCCTTACGAACGGATGCAGCTTTGGAAGCAGGAAAATATTTCTCCATAAATAGATTTTTCATTTCAGTCCATGTTGTAACACTCCCTGGAGGAAGACAATACAACCATTCTTCTACTAATTCTGTCAATGAGAACGGAAAGGCTTGTAGCATAGCCATATCTCTGTCTGAGGTTGCATGCCTCAAACTTGTCATTGTGTTCTGGAACTGTTGAAGGTGTCGATTTGGATTTTCACCTGGATGTCCCTTGAACTTTGGTAGATGATGAAGTAGATTCGACTTCACTTCCACTGGTTCAGTGATTGTAATGCACAGTGGTTGTGAATCTAAGCATGGATATGTCAACTCTCCTAACTTTCTCTCCGAAGGTGGAGGTGGATTATTGTTACCGCCTACCATTGTTGATGTAGAAGGTTCTTCTAGAAACTTTGGACGTGCTTGTAGTACCGTTCCTTTACGGGTTTGAATTCCGCACCTCTGGTAATTATAATCCTTCGATGCCAAAGATTAAGTACTTGAAACCAAAAAATCTAGAAAAAAAAATCAAAAACTAAAAAGAAAATCTAAAAAAATATAATAAAAACTTAACGAAAACAACTAAAGCTACCGAATGCTCCCCGGCAGCGGCGCCAAAATTTGATGCGTGTCTTAGGTGCACTCAAATTAAATTATTTATTTCCACACAATTAACTGATAATATAATGGAAGTAAGGATTGTTCCCACGAAGAGCAGGGAGATTTAGTTGTCAAAAGTGTCACAATAGAGGGTTTTGTTTTAGATTGTAAACAAAGTAAATAAAGCAATTGAAATTGATAAAGTTTGCAAGCAATGGAGAGAAGTATGATCAGGGAATCCTTATTCGTTACTAAACTGTCATCAAGTTATTATATTCATCCATTAATATAATTAATCACAGATTATTACCAACCGTGGAATAACAGCTAGCTCAGTACTATCCCCTAAATTCCTTATACAACGGATACGGAAGCTCTCCAATATCATATTTTATTCGTCTAAACCACCTAGTAGTAGCTCACTCAAGGTGTAATTTCTCCGAATGATTTACCTTTTGTGAATTATAGATTGATCCTAGTAGTTAGACTCTTAGCTCAAGGTCTACTTTCTAGTGTTGTTTATACACACAGTCGCTACACAGAATCCCTCTGCAAGGTCTTGTGTTCTCTACTTTAGTATGAATTATTTGACTATTACTTATCTCCTAACTCAATACTAGCATTTGATTGAATCAACAAATTAATTCAGTTGGCCACCTAAACAATCTATCAATTAATCATAAATATTCTAATTAGTATAAACAATCAATAATCATGTGAAGAATTTCAAAATAAATTTATATAATAACTCAAATCATGTCTAGAACTTAGAATTCATCCCCAATCATTAAGAAGTTTATCTACTCATGGTACTAACAAAACCCATGAGTTTAATATAATAAAATGATAAAGAAATAGTTACGGTGATGAATCGCTCCAAAACCCTAGCTTTTCTTCTCTTGAGTTCTTCTCTCCAGTCGTTTGATAAAAGATTATATGATTCCTTTAAAAATTGTAGAAACATCTCTTTTATAGGTGTCATAATTGTAGTTGTGCCCGTGCTCGAATCCCGGTCGAAATACCGTGCCAAACTTGCCAAAATTCCACCAAAATCATGCCAAAGTCATGTAAACCAACCAAACCCACGTCCAAAATCTTCATGGGCTCGGTCATGAACAGTAAAGCCCATCCCAAATCCAACTTCTCAGCTACATTTAGCTTGTCAGTTTCAGGAGACTGACAGCTTATTTTTTATTTTATTTTCACGGACAGGTTATTCTGTCCGTAACTTCTCCTGTAACTTTTCTTCAAAATGTTCTCTTCAAACACGGCTGGGTTTTCCCATACGCAAGTTCTCCTGGATGTTTTGCTCTTTTATTTTCATTCTCGACGGCTAAGACTTTCTAGCCGAAATAACTCATGTGGCTTTTATCTATTTCTTTCCTTTCTTGTAAATTCTTCTAAGTTTCTATATCAGCTGCATGCTTTCCTAACTCCAACAGTCCATTGCCATCAGGTTCTATTCTTCCAGTAAACTCATTCTCTCTGCTTGCCGATCTCGAGTTCTTCTCAATCAGCCATCAAACTCCGGTCACCGTCAAGTCTTGTCCAGTACTGTGACAATATACAGCAAACGCAACTCGAGATTTTTCTTCCGTCGGTGCAAACTACATTGAATCACTGCAGCAGTCCACATCTCGAGCTCAACATCTCCACAGCAATAGCAGGCCATCAGCATGATGCTCCCATTTATTTCCGTGCTCGATCTCAGTCCATGGAACAGATCCGATGTATAAAACACGATCTTCATATCACCACAACTCGAGCTCTGATCTCCTGCAACATTGTATACTCCACAGCTTAGTTAATGGCAGCAACACTACCATTTCTACGATCATCATCATACGCTGTAGACTCAACATCCCTTGGTCTTTACCATTTCTTCATCTCGCTGTCAACAGCATCTATCGATCATCAAGTTTATATCATTCCCTGAATTTCTTTTCCAACTCTCCTGAGATTGTGTACGGACGGAAAACATCACCGTAAGTACGCCTGAGTTTAGCTACGGTGAGAAAACCCCTTCGTAAGCTCAACTGTAATTCTCTACGGAGGAGAAAATCAATACGTAAGTTTCCCTGAAAAATCAACCTCATCTCCCATATTTTCTGAAACCTCTGCCAAGATCAAACCAGCTCAAACTCGGGTTCTCTCCTCCATCTCTGTTGTATTGAGCAGCAACTTTTGCATCTCCATCAGCTTCCTCCATCACAGTTCGTATACTCTCTTGCTCTTATTCTTCTCGGTTTCTCATTATCTCTGCCTACCTCGATCTCCATGCCATAACTACAGCCCTATTGTATTCTTCAACTCGAGCACCATCTGGATTATCACTTCATGACTTCCAACTCTCTAACCCATCGCAGCTTCATTCACCATAAGCTTCTCGTCATCTTCATATCGTGTGCAGCATTGTCATCGTGATCATCCGTTGATATCTCAGGGAAGATGAAGTTCCCCAAGTATAGAACGTGGTGCCTTTAACATTTCAGTTCAACTGTCAGCCTTGCAAGACTAACAGTGCAATTTCTTGCTTCCTTCTTAGTTAACTGCCAGTTCCGTGGAACTGACAGGCTTAACCTCTTCTTTTCCTCCTAGCTTCCTCATATGATGTCGGAATGAGTTCGTTCTTTCGCCGATTACTTCGTATTTTCATCCTCTTCAAGATGATAGCAAGAACTTCTAGATTTGAATGATTTTTACTTGGTCTTTAGCCCTTCTACGCTTGTAGCTAACTTCTTTTGTTTGCACAATTAATTGCCAATTCGCTTCTTTTGGATGATTCACCTAGCAAAACATAATAAGAGAAAACAAACGTAATATACAATAATTGCAAGAATATAAGCAATTACTAGCATGGATTCGACACTAAATATATGCAAAATATGCACTTAACATATACCAACACATATTTTGAGAAATAGATAGGCGAGGTAAACTCAACTCGAAATACCAAATGTGTATAATCTTAGTCTATATAGAAAAATGACTTTTGTCTCAAGATAGGAGATAAATTAACTTTTGAGTGATAGATAAGTTCAAGTCTTCACATACCTTTTAGTCGATAAAGATCCACCAGTTCCTTGAGTATTCCTTCGTCTTGTATGATGATTTTCATGGAGTTCTTGAGCTTAACTACACTTTCTATCCTAGTTCGAGACCTTAGCTATAGTAAACTAAAAATCAAGACTTATAGTTTTGATCACTAACATTGACAAACATGCTTGAGATACCAATGCATGCGAGTTCGACCGTGAAATGCTCTAACACATTTAAACTAATAAACTCCTTTGTCGGGTGAGATCAATCCAAATCAGTAACTTAGATTCGGATTCACAACTATGAGATTCGGATATTAAAAAATACCACCAAATGATAGTTATCGATCTGAATGATTATATGATCAAATCTATCAAAGATAAATCGGACCTAAGTCGGATCCTAGATGATCAAGATATGTGCACAAATCACGAAATATGAAAACCAATAAGAAAAATATTCTTGTCTTCAAATCTTTAATTGTCTTCTTTGGTACTTGCACACCACAAACTTGAATCCACTTATGATCGATCACACACAGAACGGTGCCTGTTAACAATGGATGATCACAAGCTGTCTTTAGATCTAAAAAAAGTTATAAAGATCCCATTAATATATTGATCTAGTTTGAGTGACCCTTATGTCAAAAGAGAAGGCTCTCAAGAATTATCAAACTAGGTGCGATCAAAGTTTCTACAACTGTTAATCAATTAAATCAATAACCGAAAACTAATATAACTAAGCAATTATCTATTTTCCCACCAACGGTGCTTTTAGAGCTTCTTGATCCCATAAAAATATTTAAACAAGCCGTCGTAAGAGATTTCACCTAATTAGGGTAATTTCCTCTCCGGATAGACGGTGTTAGAGCATAGCTCGGTTGAACCTACCAAGCGTTTGTATGTCAAGTTTGGTTGTCATATTTTAGTATCAAAACTCGTCTAGAGTCGCTTGATTAATTACTAGAGTCAACTTCGTTTAGGTTATACTAGAAAGTCTAGGAATATTGAGACTTACAAGTATTACTCTGAAGACCTGAAGAATGTGAAGAAGTAACGACTACAACGAAGACATCATCTTTCCACTTAAGGTTAGTAATACTGACTTGACTTGTTTACATTTCTAATATATCTTTCAAGTCGCTTTATATTGAATACATAACATGCAAAGCTATATTTATGATATTATAGTGATTAGACTTGGTCATAGTATTATGATCAAAGTATCAAGGAATTATATTGAATTACAGAGTATAATGCTGATCTTTTGAACTTCGTAAAAACGACATCAACATAACCTATGTATATAGTTATTTTATTATGTGTGTGATATTTGTGTGATTTCATCCTAGGAAACTATGTAGTATTACATTGGTTTAAGGAAGTAGAATATAAACTTGTTTCATAATCGAAAGGGAAATCATAAATGTGTTGGTCCGATTTTCATTGAAGATTATTTGGATGACCAATGCAAGATGACCAGGTAAAACTAATCTTAACTTATGTTGAGAATCAAGATAGAACCAGTCATAGCCTATATTAAGTGACAAGGTATAACCGATTCTAACTAGTATTGGGAGACAAGGTACAACCGGTCATAGCCTATATTTGCTGACATGGTAACCGATCCTAACTAGTTTTGATTATTCTTGAGAGCCTTCTCTTCTAACATAAGGGTCACTCAAACTAGATCAAAGTATCGACGGGATCTTTTGAACTATTTTTAGATCTAAAGACATCTTGTAATAATCCATTGTTAACAGAATCCATTATGTGCATGATTTATCATAAGAGGATTCAAGTTTGTATGGTGCAAGTACTTTAAAGATAATCGGAGATTTGAAGACGAGGAAGATTTATCTAATTAGTTTTCGTATCTAGTGAATTTTGTGCACACATATTGATCGGATGGGATCTAACTAAATCTTGTTTATCTTTGATAGACTTGTGATTATCTAGATGATAAGATAGGCATCACTTTATAGTTTCTCTTTTAGTTCTATATTGTTTGATTGCAAATCTAGAAATTGATTATTTTGGTAATTAAGATTCGGATTGATCTAACCAGACAAATGAGTTTATTAGATTAAACATAAGAGCTTTTGTCGACGAATCAGCGTATATTAAGTTGCAGAAGCAGACGTAATGAGGAAGATGAAAGATAAAAGAATAAAAGGAGGAATTAAAGATAGTATTTATAAATAAAAGAGTTTGGTGGAGATAGAAATTCATCAATGCGATTAGACGTGAGCGGTTGAGAAGGGCGGTTACGAAAAAACGTGTCAAAAATTTAATGAAAGAGAAAATACGAGTTGCGAATATAACAGGGGATGATAACTATATTAAATTTGCAAAAATAATGATTCTCATGACATTTCTTTTTCGCAGAACTGACACGAGAAGAGGCAAGATGTAGGGACAGAATATCGCAAGATATTGGATTACGAACATAATAACAAGTACAAGAGAAAAGTGTTACAAGATAATACGATGATAGAAGAAGCACGGGAGAAATGTGAAGGGTTTGCGAACATGAAATAAACTTACGAATAGAAGTCACGATACTTCGAAAGCTATATACAGTTGTACAGATTATAACTAGTATTGGGAGACAATGTACAACCGGTCATAGCCTATATTTGCTGACATGGTAACCGATCCTAACTAGTTTTGATTATTCTTGAGAGCCTTCTCTTCTAACATAAGGGTCACTCAAACTAGATCAAATTATCGACGGGATCTTTTGAACTATTTTTAGATCTAAAGACATCTTGTAATAATCCATTGTTAACAGAATCCATTATGTGCATGATTTATCATAAGAGGATTCAAGTTTGTATGGTGCAAGTACTTTAAAGATAATCGGAGATTTGAAGACGAGGAAGATTTATCTAATTATTTTTCGTATCTAGTGAATTTTGTGCACACATATTGATCGGCTGGGATCTAACTAAATCTTGTTTATCTTTGATAGACTTGTGATTATCTAGATGATATGATCGGCATCACTTTATAGTTTCTCTTTTAGTTCTATATTGTTTGATTGCAAATCCAAAAATTGATTATTTTGGTAATTAAGATTCGGATTGATCTAACTAGACAAATGAGTTTATTAGATTAAACATAAGAGCTTTTGTCGACGAATCAGCGTATATTTTACCAGAGATTGAATAGAGTGTTTACCAAACAGATTTATTTCTTTATTATTTGAAATACGATCAAAAGGAGTAAAGCAACTTGATATAGTGATTTTTGTCTTGAGATTCACGTGCGTGACCATAAGGTCAAAGACGCATGGATATCGAGGAATCTAAGTAACTAGGGGTAGTTTACTTGGTCTCAACTATGCGAAGTTGGCTTTTGTTCTTTGTATAGCGGTTTAATTCAGAGAGTATTCAAAACTGGACTAGGTCCCAGGGTTTTTATGCATTTGCGGTTCCTCGTTAACAAAATCTTGTTATGTCATTTACTTTACTTCCCGTATTATAATTGTCTTATTATAATATAGTAAATAACACGTGTACGTTCATCCTAATCACCTCACTTTGATCCTATAGTAAATCGGTCTTGAACCATAACTATTGTCAAGTGAATATCAAGTTGTCGTATTGTCTAGACTTTGTTCATTGACGATCGCACTTGGTATCGGAATTATAGGTTGAATTAAAAAGATTGTGGTGTATTTGGGTACCCTCGTCTTTTCAATTGGTATCAGTGCAGGCAAACACGAAAAGATATAACAATTTGTGTTTGGTGTGATCCAACCTATAAGATTTGAATCTATGGATGATTCAATTAACGTATTGCAAGATTGCGAATACTCAAAAGTTGAAAATGTTGTTACTTCCTTGACTCATGATCAAGGAGTTAAGATAATCAATATCACATTTTTTATGTCCGACTTTAATGTCAAAGAAGATACTGAAAAAGAGTTGGTAAAACTCATAAAGCCTATTAGTACGTTTGTCTTTTGTAATACTGAGATTAAAGACAAAATCTAATATTCTCAAACAAGAAGTCACAGATAAAGGTATATAACTTGAGACTCCAGCTAAAGAGAATATGAATCTCACTGTCAAAGTAGAAGGTCTTGATAAAGCACTATTTCAAGAACAAGTATTTCATTCTAAGATTCTGACTAATGAATCTTTTATAATTTCTTCGGGTGAAGAAACCAAAAGTCCTTGCTCGATTTTTACAGATAAACTATCCTTCGTGACTCCATATACTTAGGTTGTATGAACAACTATTATATATCATTCCTTAAGATAGTTCAATCATAGTAGAATGACCAATTCACTAATACTAAACCCATAGTAACAAACTTAACTTCGCACGTTACTTTTTCGATTAATATATCAGCGAACTTGCGCTTGGATACAATAGCTTAACAATGTTCTTATATCCATTTATCTCTATCGTTTATTCTGGTATGTTGAATTGTTAGCGTTGATCAAATTTCATCACAATATGGCTATCTACAACGAATTCACCACTATCACCGTGCATGTATTTTTAAAATGGGGGAGGGTACCAATCACACCATCAACTTTTGGATTTTGAAACCTATATACTACCTCCGTTTAAAAAAAGAGAGATACTTTCACTCTTTCAATTTGGTCTATTTTTAGGCTAAAATGAAAAAGTAAAAGTATCTCTTTTTTTAAAACGGAGGGAGTATTATCCTTGCGTGAACTTTAATCAAAGATAAGTGCAGACAAGAAACATCCTTGAATAATCTCAAATTGAGATTCTTTAATCACAAGGATGATTAACATACAACAATTATAATGAAACAATCAATAAAATGCGGAAAATAAAAATAAACATTTTATTAAGCCACTACAAATACTAGCCTACTATACGGCTTCGGTCTGGAATGTAGTTGAGACATAATAAACCTTCCAATTTACTTTGTTGCAGTTGTGCCCCAACGTCTATTTGCAGGAACCTACGCACTTGATTCTCTTAGATGACGTTCTTTACAGGCCTATGAGTTTCTCCACAGTCCTTCGTGAATACAAGCACTATCCTTCCTCAAACATGACGCCTGGTAAAAAAAAAAAAAAAATTAAATCAAGGTGATATAAATCTCTCCTTCGAGTTAAACCAATCTGAATCACAAGATTAGGGTTTTTACACTTCAAAAGTTACAGAGATACATAGTGAATCCATCTCACAAGAATATGGAACTAGATATTTGTATGAGATGAATTCTCGTCAAAAACTCGGTTTAATAGATAACTATTATAAGTAATCGAGTTTGAAATTTTCTTTCAAATCTGAATTGGATCAATATTTTTTGAATGACCTTATATCAGAAGAGAAAAACCTTAGAATAGACAATAATTATAAACAAATTAAATACAAATACAGGTTACGAAACTATCTTAGAGAAGATAGGGAAACTTGTACGGATTTCTTACTAGAGCGTACACGAATTCTCTCGTATCTGTATATTGAAGAAGACAAATCATATCTGCAATTCGATATTTTACTTTAATCTATACATAAACTTTACAAGGCATAAAAACTCTGCTCAGAAGTCAGAAAAAAAAATTCTTAAAGCACATGTTATTCCCGGTAGAGAAATTCAATTACCAGCAAGAGAATATATTAACATTTCGTTTGGTTGGAAGAATTGGATTCATAGGAATTCAATTATGGGGTAATCCAATTCTTGGAATTAAATTTTATAGAATTGGATTCAAATAAATAAAAAAAACGTTTGGTTGAGGTAATCCAATTTTATTTTATTTTTACCTTGGAATCCAATTACATTGCACTACTAGACCAATGCAATGGAAATCTATTATTTTGGGGGAAATGGATTCCTAGAAATCAAAATTCTTAATTACTTAGAGTTGGTTTGGACCGTTTGGTTCAAAGAATCGGTCACATTCCCTCGGAATTGGATTACCAGGAATCCAATTCCTTGAACCAAACGCGCTGTAAGAGTCTAGCTTTATAATGTGGTAATTAAAAAAGAACAAAATTACCGTGTACCCAGTGCTTAGCACAGGTTTCGTACCAGTAAATATCTACTGTATTGTATATGTGCTTTTAAGGGAATGTATGTAAATCTAAGTCGTACACTGACATGTATAAATGTCAGGTCAGTGTTACACTCCTTGAGCTTCCAAAAGTGCATTAAAATCCTCCCTGGCCTTTCGTAGGCGAGGTGTGATGCAGGTAGATGGTGCATTGTTAGACGACGACGTAGAAAACCTAACATGGCGAGTAGATGGTGAATCTTGAGAGAGCCGTGGTTGATCTCGTCTGGACGAACTGTTTTTTAACACCCCCTTAATTTCTCTCTCGAAAACAAAGGCAGTGTTAACTGGTCCATCTGCATCGTTGGCTGAATTTCTTATCAACTCTAACGGAAGATCGAAATAATGTGAAGAATCTGCTTCATCTCGATCATCATTTATCATACCAGCTGATGACCACGACCCACACTCAAATTTCTCCAAAGAAACCGTTCTTGATATAATAACATGTTGTTTTGGTGCTACCGGCGCCTGCTGGGTCTGAACAGGCTGAACTTCTTCAGCTCCTTGCCCTTGATGAGAATAATCTTCCTCGTCCTGTTTTCTTGGTCTAACTTGCTTTCCCTTACCAAATCCTGGCAAGTACAAGCACGACAATGAACCACATTTAAACTCGTCATCGCCGTATCGGTATTTTCCTGATGCAGCTTTTCCTTTCTTGCTTCTAATTCTTCTAATCGTTTTGATTACATCATCTTCTTCAAATTCTTCACAATAATCTGCCATATTACTATTAGTGTCATCATCTTCGAGACAGGACTGTTGCTCGTTTCTATGCTCATTCACTTTCTTAGACCAAATATCAAAATCGACGGATGGTGCAGACCTTCTACCTTCACCTAAAGACTTGCTTCTAGCTATATAAGAGGCACTATCATCACTTGCAGCAAAAGGAGAAACAGCAGCTGAACGTTGGCGTCCTAAATAGTTGATCACAGGTGGAAGAGGAGGAGGAGGAGGCGGTAGGTGGTTTTGGTTGTTTCTCCATTTTTTGATGTTCTTCATTAGAGAAGGCGGGCCACATAGAGGTGACGATGATGGGGAACTTGGAAGACTACAACTCAAAAATCTGTTGATTGATTTGGACGGAGATATTGCTGGAGGAGGTACTGGTGGTGGATACTTGCAATTCGCAGAATCTATTCGACTGACGGCAACTGGAGAAGCTGGTGGTTTCATCATGGATGGATTGAGACTAAGAAGAACATCGTCCTTGGCAGCTTCTGGAGGTTTAACAAAAGATAAATTACGAGTAACTCCTCCTCTTCCAGTAGTCGACAGCACGGATTGTTTGATAGAAATGGGATCAACAGATATTTCTTTGTCAGCCACGGATCGACGTGGACTGGTATTCTGATGATCAATGTTGTTAAACAAAGGGTTTAAATGCTTGGTAGATGCTGAACGTAAACAATCAATGCTGATGCATAAATCTTCTTCCTCGTCATCTACAAATTCGAATAGTAATCCTCCATCTTCAGTACAAGGAATCATCATCGATGGTTCTTTGGTACTGGCAGTTGCCACTAGAGACATCTTTCCGATGATCGAGAGTTATGAAATAGTAATAGCTAGCTGTGAAAAGAAGCAGCTAGCTGAAGGTGTATATATTGAAACAAGAAGAAGAAACGTAACATTTAGAGGGCGTGGGTGCCATGATTTAAGTAATTTATTCTTAGTGTTGCCCATGATCTGTTTCTTCTATCTTTGTTATAAACCATAAAAATAATCTAAGACTTAGGATGGAGAAAAGAAGTATTCTTCTTCTCTTGGAGGCGCTTACTTTAGTTTTTTAATACCAAATACAAATGTCATCAATACAAACGTGACCCCAAGACCGAACTAGCAGACTACTGATCGGTTACTTAAAATGAGCTTTCTCAGATACATGTGAGTTTGTGATTTGTTTTCAACAGGGTCACTTAAAATCGAGTTGATTGCCTCTCGAAGCTTCACACACCACGTCCGACCACCATGTAATTCTGAAAAGAAGGATTGTTTATTTTATTTAAAATACAGAATCATAGAAGATTTGTTTTACTCGTGCTTGCACGCCCCTAAAGAGCTCAAGAGTGTACTTGTTTCCAATATTCTTTTCAACAAATTTAGTAGTTAGTTGGAAGCAACCAAGTGGGAGAAAATCCTCTCAGTATTTTTAGTGGGTTAATCTGATTTGTGTCCCCAATTCTCTCCAACAGACACGACTCTAGGCAAGTAAAAGGAAAGGTTGAACTCATCAAAACAAAATAAAATAAAAATGACATGATTCATCATCCCATCCCTAGTAGTTGGGATATTTTAAAATTATTCTAGTAAAAGTGCTGGAAGAAACTTGTAAAGACAAAAATAATACAACAGGCGGACTGAGATTGAGCCGGCTAAAGAAGGAGAGTATCAAGAAACTTTTGGCGCCGGTAGTACATTGATAGTGTGTATGTTATGTTTTTTGCTTTGTTTTCTCGAGGCACAATGTTGCGTACCAACTCCTTGCCATAGTATTTTCCTTATTTAGCTAACTAATTAGTTTCCTTGTTTAGTTATGTTTCTTAATTACGTAAGTAGTTTTTTTTAATGGACAAGTATTGAGTAGTTATAAATACTCAACGCCTGAGTATTGTAAGGACACAACTTAATATACAAAACTCAGTTCTTAATTGCTTCACAGCTCAAGTTAATCCCGATAAAAAGGATTTTTATCTTAGGGTTCTTATATTTGAGTTCTTAACTGGTTGTTTCGGTCTAGAACCCTAACATCTGGTACAGAGCAGGTTTAATATATTCTCAGAATTTTAGCAATTTTTTTTTTATCATGACAATTGCGGAGTTAACAACCGAGGTTACTGGTTTGAAGGATGAGATCAAACAATTAGTTCAAAGAGTTGATCACTAACCTAACTAAGCAGCGGCAAGATGATATGACAAAAGCCGAGATTAAAGAAGGTGAGGCTCGAGCAAATCGCAAAGAGGAGATGCAAGCCTTAACAACTGCGATGACAGACGCCATCACCAATGCTCTTGGTACAGGCAGAACCGGAAATCAACGCATGGGCAATGGTAATAATGGAAATGGCAATGGCGGTAATGGAAATGGCAATGGTAACGGTGGTGGTACCAATCCGCTTATTCGTCCAGGATCAATTAACATGAAATTTCCAACTTTTGACGGCACGAATCCTGACGGCTGGATTTTTCAAGCAGAGCAGTATTTCAGCCTTTATTCAATCCATGCAGATTTCCAGATTCAAGTGGCTGCTGCCCATCTGACTGATGATGCGAATTCTTGGTATCGTTGGTTTAAAGCATCAAATCCTACACCATCCTGGATAGAGTTTTGTTCTCTAATTCGTGAGAGGTTTGGGCATCACAAGTTTATCAATCCACATATTGCATTAACAAAGCTGTCTCAGTCAGGTATTGTTCGCCAACTAATATCTGAGTTTGAGAAGTTATTGAATTTTGTCCACGACCTTCCTACACAATATCTAGTTGATCTATTTATCATTGCTTTAAGACCGGATATTGGCACTGGTGTTAGTTTATTTGAACCCAAGACATTAGCTGAAGCTTTCAAAAAAACAATCTAACAGGAAGATAACATTCTGGATGTTTCTTCTATCTCCAAACCAACTCGTTCAAATCCTCATCGCGCCACAACAATTTCTAACACATCATCTACCAAATCTGTTTTGCCTACTGGAGTTAAACGATTAACCTGGGATGAACAAAAGAAGAGACGCGAGAAGGGACTTTGTTTCAACTGTGATGAGTTATATAAACCTGGTCACTTATGTGTTAAACCAAGGTTATTGATTTTGGAGATGGCCCCAGCTGGTCATGATAGTGAAGCTCACGATGTTGATAACCGTATTCAGTTTTTGGGTTCGGATAGTTTGTTTCAACAGAATGACAATGAACCAATTATTTCCTTAAACTCCTTAATGGGATCTACTTTTCCAAACACCATGAGAGTTACAGGGTATCTGAAGGCTAAACCAATCACAATCTTGGTTGATTCTGGAGCTACACATAATTTTATTCACCCAACCATTGTCAAGCAATATGGTCACAAGATTTTATCAGATTCTTCTTTACGTGTAACTGTTGGTGATGGAGGTACATTAAATACACATGGAACTTGTTTTAACGTGCCAATTACTCTCAATAACTGTACTTTTCTAGTTGATTTTCATCTTCTGGAAATCAGCGGTTGTGATGCTGTGTTAGGAGTACAATGGCTGAGGACTTTGGGAAAAATCTCTTGGTATTTTAACAAACTCACAATGTTATTCAAGTTCAATAACGAAGACGTGGTGTTACAAGGAAATAATTCTTCAGTGATGCTTTTAGATGCAGCTCCAATGCAACGATCATTGATCACAGCAGAGACTTATGGTTTTACTTTGCAATTATCATCCCTAACACAAGATTCTTTTCCTATTTCGGTAGTCCCTCCCAACATTCAACAGTTGTTATTTGAATACGAAGATATTTTCAAGATTCCAACTGTTATTCCCCCTGAAAGACTTCATGACCATCATATTCCGTTACTTCCTGGCTCTGCTCCCCGTCAATGTGAGACCATATCGTTATCCTCATTTCCGGAAAGGATGAAATAGAAAAGATGATCACTTAATTGCGACAGGCTGGTTTTATTCGCCCGAGTTCGAGCCCTTTTTCATCTCCTATCTTAATGGTTCGCAAGAAAGATGGTTCATGGAGAATGTGTGTGGATTATCGAGCTTTAAATAAGATAACTATCAAGGACATATTTCCTATACCTATGGTCGATGAATTATTAGATGAGTTGCATGGAAAAACAGTTTTCTCTAAATTGGATTTTCGTTTTGGTTATCATCAGCTTCGAGTGCATGCTCCTGACATTCCAAAGACATATTTTTGAACTCATGATGGACATTATGAGTTTCTTGTGATTCCTTTTTGGACTCTCCAACGCGCCAGCAACTTTTCAAAGTTTTATGCATCACATTTTCAGACCATATTTGAGAAGGTTCGTACTAGTCTTTTTTGATGATATTTTAATTTATAGTAACAACCTAGAAGATCATGCCCATCATTTATCTTTGGTGTTTGATATTATTCGAACCAATAAGTTGTTTGTCAAAGAATCAAAATGTGCTTTTGCACAAAGCTCCATTGGGTACCTAGGTCATGTTATCTCTTCTGAAGGAGTTTCAGTCGAACAGGAGAAGATACAATGTATTCTGTCCTGGCTTGTTCCTACAACAATTAAGGAATTACGAGGGTTTTTGGGTTTAGCTGGTTACTATCGTAAATATTTTAAAGATTTTGGAAAAATCAGTGCACCCTTAACTCAATTACTCAAGAAGGATGCTTTTCTTTGGAGTGATAAGGCAACCACTACTTTCAAACAATTACAGCAAGCCTTAACCACGACACCAGTTTTAATACTTCCAGATTTTTCAAAGGAATTTGTGTTGGAATGTGACGCTTCTGGGAATGGTCTGGGAGCAGCGTTAATGCAATCCGATAGACCAATTACTTACTACAGTAAACCACTCTCTGGTAAGAATTTAAATTTGTTCATCTATGACAAGGAGATGCTTGTCATTGTTTCTGCAGTTCACAAATGACGTCCTTATTTACTAGGAAGACATTTTAAGATTTATACAGATCATCAAAGTCTCAAGTATTTTTTGGATCAAAAGCTATCTTCTATGGAGCAAAAAAAATGGTTGTCAAAGTTATTGGGTTACGATTATGAGATTGTTTTTCGTAACGGCAAGGAGAATATTGCAGCCGATGCACTGTCTCGACTTCATGGCTCTTTTTTACTTCTCTCTCCGCCTATTTTCTCTGGTCTTGCTGAAATTATTAAGGAATGCCATGATGATCCTGACTTGGGTCTTCTTATTGAACAGCTGAATGCTTTTGTAAGCCAAATTTTACTTATATAGATGGAGTTTTACGCTACAAAGGACGTTTGGTAGTACCTTCTTCTTCAGCATGGTGCATTAAAATTATTGAAGAATTCCATTCTAATCCCATTAGTGGGCATTCGGGATTTTTACGCACTTACAAGCGCCTACAACATAATTTTTACTGGAAAGGTATGAAAACTGCAGTTAAAACTTTCATTTCTCACTGCGATATTTGTCAGCGCAATAAAGCTGAAGCTGTATCCCCTCCAATATTATTGAGTCCTCTCCCTATACCGGCTGATATCTGGTTAGATATATCGATGGATTTTATCGATGGGTTTCCACTTTCACATCGCAAAAACTCTGTTCTTGTGGTAGTGGATAGATTATCTAAATATGCCCATTTTATTGCACTCTATCTTCCTTATTATGCCAGCTCTATTGCTGAGATTTTTGTGCGCGAAATTGTGCTTTTTCATGGCATGCCGCGAAGTATTGTAAGTGACTGTGATCCAATCTTCATGAGTAATTTTTGGGAAGCATATTTTTCTTTACAAGATACAAAGTTATGTCGAAGTTCTGCGTACCATACACAATCCGATGGACAGACTGAAGTTACAAATAGAACTTTAGAATGTTATTTGCGTTGTTTTGCTGGAACCAAACCAAGTGAGTGGTCAAGATGGTTGTCGTGGGTTGAATGGTGGTACAACACGAGTTTTCATTCTGCAATTCAGATGACACCATATCAAGCAGTTTATAATCGGTTGCCTCCAACAGTATCATCTTATTTACCAGGGTCCACATCTGTTAATGTTGTTGATACTACACTGCGAGGTAGAGATCATACTTTAAAACTTTTGAAATCACACTTACAAGCTGCTCAAGTGCGAATGAAGAATTATGTTGATGCTCACCGTACTGAGAGGAGTTTTGCGGTGAATGACTTGGTTTTTCTTCGACCTTATAGGAAAACCACAGTTGCAACTCAGGCTTACTCTAAGCTTTCTCCTAAGTTTTACGGACCTTTTCGTATCCTTGAAAAAATTGGTGCAGTTTCTTATAGGTTGGACTTACCTACTTCAAGTCGTATTCACCCAGTGTTTCATGTTTCACAGCTGAAACCGAAACTTGATTCTTCTGCTCTTGTGGATACCAATTTCCCAATTACAGTGGATTATGATAAGTGGGAACCATCTAAAGTTTAGGAGCGAAAGATGTTCAAGAAAGGTACTCATGCAGGCACCAAATGGTTAGTTCAATGGGAAGATCATCCAGTGGAGGAAGCTTCTTGGGAAGATGCTGATGACCTTCTCTTGCGATTTCCAGATTTTGATGCTTGAGGACAAACATTCTTTCAAGGAGGGTGGGATTTTTCATACCAACTCCTTACCATAGTATTTTCCTTATTTAGCTAACTAGTTAGTTTCCTTGTTTAGTTATGTTTCTTAATTACGTAAGTAGTTTTTCTTAATGGACAAGTATTGAGTAGTTATAAATACTCAACGCCTGAGTATTGTAAGGACACAACTTAATATACAAAACTCAGTTCTTAATTACTTCACAGCACTGGTTAATCCCCAGTAAAAAGGATTTTTATCTTAGGGTTCTTATATTTGAGTTCTTAACTGGTTGTTTCGGTCTAGAACCCTAACATACAAATCCCATCTGCAAGTTGAGCGCCATTTCAAACCCCTTAAAACCTACTCACTGTAACCACGTAACACCCCGTCGAACTCTATCTCATAGAGTAAAGTGAGTGTACGTATGAGAATGGATCCCTTGACCTTCCCTACTAGGGGTACAGTTATTTACAAGGTAACTATGAGAATTTAGTTCAAGGACAGAAATAATAGAACTGGTTAGGCTGAGTGTAGTGGAGAAAAAGATGGGGATGCGTGTAGTGGAGAAAAAGATGGGGATGATAGTGAAAGGTTGTAGTGAATGTAGGTCTAATAAAAATGGTTTGATTTTCTCTCTGCTCGAAAGAAGGGGATCTCAGCGGGGATTTAAACAGGGGCGAGGTCTAGGACGTCGCCAGAAAAAGAGATATAGTGAGGTGCTGGACATCGCTTTTCTTAAATTGAGCGATGTTTTGGACGTCTCTCCAAGGAGACTGGCAACACATCGCCCAGAAAGTCTTAGCGATTACACCCACCTCGCCTGTTTAAAATTATTTTTTTGACCTTTTTAGTGTTACACCTCGTTACACCCTCCGAAAAAAATTACACTCTGTTTATCTAAATCGTGCACTCCTCGTAATCATTTGCGTTGTAGTCTAGGATTATTGGTTCGGTACCCAGGTGAGTCTAAGGTAGGTTAACCATCATATGCGTGGGTTTTTATTAATTTTAGGAATGGACTTTATTGGTACATGTATGGATAAAAGAATGGTAAGCCTAACTCATCCAATAACATATAAATGTTCTTCGTTAGTATCAAATAAAAATTAAATGCGAAAGTTTAACGTATGGTATTTTGTCCAGTGTACTAAAAAACATTTAACTTAATTCATTAATTTGAAACAACAATACAAGATAGTTCATTTAGCCAATACAATGCCCAATGACAACTGTTATTAAACGGTGTAGTAGTCCTTTAAACCAAATGGTGTCCCTTTTGGACGAGTCGGGTCTCGGGATGATTTACAAGAGGTTTATCAACAAAACCTTAACTCTATCAGGAGTGGAATTAATCATCCGCATCTCTAGCTCCAGCTAGTTCACGACATATTTCCTCCGGATTGAACTCAGATATCCTTTGTTTGAGCAGTAAATAACACTCATAGAATCCGAATTGTCGGTTGGTGGCCTCAGAATATGTATGTTTCGCATGATTTTCCTTTCATAAACAAACCAAAAATTATTAGTGTTCCATTTAAATGTTTTTTTTTTAAAACTTGGTTACGAAATTAAAAAACCACTTACACAATCATCCATAGTCCACCCGCTAGGTAAGTTTTGGTATAAGGGTACCACAAATCGCAAGTATTGTTTTACATTTTCTTAATCGTGGTAACTCGGTTCTGTAAGAACTGAGCAGTTCTTTGGTTTGGATTTCCGTTTCTAACTGTTATATGCTGAACTACCAAATCCCATAGGTTAACTCCGGAAATATGATTTTGCGTAACATTTTCTGCCACAAAGACATTAATCCATGATTGGTTGTGAATTTTATCGCCATAACCAACCAAACTATGTACCCAAAAATTATTGAAAGGATATATGAACGAAGATGGTTTGTAATCCGTGTTGTTTATTTTTGGGTGGGGAATGAAGGTATTTATAGTGATTTTCTTGGTCTCGATCCACCATATTATATTACATCGAATAACTTTATTATTATTTTTTCATTCGTATATCATCTCACTGTTTTTTTCATATCCACCCACGTATTTGGTTTTATTTGGCATGAATGGAACTTTAATTTGTGGGGTCATATCTTTTACAGAGAATATGAATTAACCAAAAATCAAATTTTACAATCTACCACAACCAACGGCCATCATAATAACGAATGGTACCTGTGTTTTTTTGAAAACAAGAGAAGCGGGGCGATTGTAAACTTTGGTGGTTGTTAATCAAAAAAAAAATGACGGTGATTACTGGTAAATTAAATAAATTTATTGATCATGAAAACAACAAAGGGATACGTATGTTTCCATAACGGGCGATTACACAGATGTATTCACTCTACATTGTATGACGGGACTACGTCCTTTAAGAGCTCGTTTAATTGATCATACTTAAAAGGGTTCTTTGATTCTTCCCGAAATTCAATGCGAGCCTTTGTTTTTTGTATGAAAATAAAAACATAAAAAGAATTATTCTTGACATTGTATGATTATTTAGAGGTAATAATTACGGTGATATGATTACTTACACGAGCCTCATACGACCATTGAGGATGAAAAATGTTAACGTCCAGCAAGAATGTGAAAAAAGTTTTTATTTCGGACGTGATCAAATCAAATCTTTTTTTTACAGACATCTTTGTTCTCCCATTTTCATTTGCGGTAATATCTTCGAATGACTGAAAAACAAGGCGCCAAAAATCTGATTGTTCATTTTCACATTCTCCCATTGGACCTTGATTTGTAACTGAAATCCATGCACCCACAACCCCCAAATCTTCTTCATTACTAAAGCGCATTCTATAATTACGTACACAGTATAACTTTGTTTGTCTTCCTAATTACCGGAAAGGAATGAGTGAGTTTGTTGGCTTATAGAGTAAAAATGCGTGAAAAAAAGAAGACTGACATAAAGTATGTTACCGACCTCACCACAAATGTATTTAGTGGTATTTTAGTGCATAGTACAAATCCCACGCCAAAAAAAATTTTCTCTCGAGACAAACGGATTCCGATATATAGTTAGGCTAGATAGAGAAATACTTAGTGTCCCTGACTAACAGTCACTGACTTTTGGAAAAAGATTGGGTGAATTGAATAGAAGGTGGTTTGTTCGTAGTTGTGTGTTTTTTTGAACGGTGGTGGAATTTCCAAATTAGTAAGTTACTTTTATTTAGGGTATAGTGTGTTTATATCGAATAACTTTTTACTATTACCAATATCTTTTGTAATAAATGTTACACTGCAACCCCATGTGTTTAGTTTAACCACACAAACTAGAATTTTTTTCCATATTATAGATATTTTGAGAAGTCGCGATGTAGTGGTTCACGAAACACAGTAAGGGTCGTTACATAAATATTAAGTGTCCCTAGTTAACAGTCAATTACTTTTGGAAACTAGTTGGGTGATTAGAATAAGGCTGGTTTGTTGATAGCCGTGGGTGGTAAATTATTTGAGAAGTGTATCAATTATTTTCTCTAGTTAAATTTCCACCCTGAATTGTCTAAATTACACATGCATTATTTTGAGTTATCAAATCATTTGCATAGTTTTCTTATGTTTGCGACTCTTGTTTCTGACAACATACATATACATATTGGTTTCACACAACCAAGGGTCGTTCTAATATCTTTCCTATGCACGAGATTGGTCTCTCCTTTTCATCCAAGAGGTGTTTTAAACAGTACAAGGGATTTGTGATCATGAAAAGTTTATTGAAAAAATCTAGTGATGTCGGTGAAAAGCAAAAGAGTTTTTGTCTTAGAAATCGGGGATGTGTTTTAACCATTTTAACCTTAATTTGGATCCTATAAAAGTAGGGTTTACCAAAAGTACCTCCACACACCAGTGGTTGGTATCCTAGACAAATTTAAGGAATTTTATCACATTATTACTCTTTACAACAAACACCTATTTTCATACAACTTTCAAAACAACACCTCTCATAAGTCTTTGTACGAACAGAACAATGGGACCATTTGATTCAATTGAAGATTCGCAAATCACAAAAACATGGTACAAAGAATCTCGAATAGCATATCTCTCTCCTGTAATGCCAAAACCCTAAACCTTTTGGGCAAAAATATACAACCAATATAGGCGAGATTATGGGAATCCAAAGAGAAGAAGTCTTTAAGAAATTCATGATAGGTTCCAGATTATCCAAAAAGGCATTTACAATTTTGTATCTATTCAACACCGTCTCACCCGCCACGGCCGTATTACCATGCCATCCCAACAATTTGTAAATATTTTGTAATTTCTTTCGTCCAAAGCTAAACTAATTGATTTTAAATAGAACAATAATATTATGTCCTTGTGATGTTATAGCATGACCTCATTAAAGCAGGATATTTAAAGGAGAAAGGTGAAGCATTCACGTACGATGACTGCTATATTTCATGGCATCCAAAATCCCAGAGTATGAAACGCCGGACAATTCCTCTGCTTCTTCCAGTGAAGACAAAAACAATAATTAATGTTTGTGTAGATTTTGTGGGTTTATATGTTATAAACCCTCACAAGACCAAACTCGTCCTCAGGGGTAACCCCGGGGGTTTAACGGCTTGTTGCACGTGCTAAGTGTAACCGTGATTCCTGCGAAAGTGATTTAGGTTTTGAATTATGTTTTTATAGTCTACTGATATATTTAAAATGAAAGTCGTCATTTAAAAATGTGTCAATTACATCATTGCAATAAATATTAAAACCAGACACATCATATTCATTACCTCCTCTCCAATTTTCTAAAAAAAAAAAATTTACCACACAGAACATCCTAAACACCCTATTAGAACAAGATGTTGTTTTAAAGGTGAGAGCCAAAAAAAAATTGGCCACGAAATGTTGGAAAGGCATCCCTTGTTCCGCTTCATACATGGCCATCGCCCGAGAACGATTACCATTTGCAAGAACTCGATACTCCCTAAAACGACCACAAATCCTTTTCAGCGTGCTAACGCGATATCAGATACGTTGCCTAGAATACCAAATGCTATTGTTCCCAATTTGAATCAAAAATTCGTCCCTAACAACACACCAAAATGTTGTACCCATTATAGCATTTCATGGATTTGGATCCTGATCTAAAACCTTAAAATAACTTATGACAAGAGCGTTATCTTCATCCATTGAAAAACATGGCATCGTGATAATTGTTTTGGGTGGTAATTATATACGAATCTTCAAAAGTGTGTGTTTAAATACCGTCACACCTTCTGAGATAATTCCATAAAGTCGTGTTTTTCCAAAATTTATAGTAAAATTTTCTATGGGTTTAAAGGTAATTTAAAATACGGGCGAATAAATATATAATATCGATATTTTGCCAGCATGAGTTGTCATAATTTTCCGTGCATTACTTCGAGTTATCATGTCATCTTCTATAGCCTGTTTATTTTCCGTAAACATAGTACACGTTGTTAGTTAATAGTAAATTACCACACTTAACATAAACAACATATACTTCAAGTACGTATATATGCTCAAAAGAACTTCATAAACAACATTAACATTACATCATAACCTATTATTGACCATGAACATAAAAAAACCTCAAATAAACGTTAACATAAACAACATAAACTTTAAACCGGGTGTTAATGACGAAAAAAAAACACATGATTAAACATTACATCAGGAACACAAATTATAACACCAAACAATATTGATCAACATAAACTAGACTTAGTCGGCCCATTCCACCAACTTACCCCCAGGGCATTCCAAAAATGATGACCAAAAGTGTTGTTATCTCTAGAACGATGCAGTTTCATAACAAACTTACATCCCTCGACTGGGCATGACACCATATTTTCATGTTCAACCTTAATTTTCCCTTTGTCTTTTAATTTTTTGCATAGTTCGGTGATACTTTTATCTTCTTTGGACTTGATTGCATCTTCCAACCACTGAGCTTCTTCACGACAATTATCGAATTGGCAACGCAGGTACCTGGATTTTCTAGGTTCTGATTTGAGTAACAATTTGATGCATGTACAACCTATCTGCGGGCACTTGGAATATATCTAAGTGAATTACATGACTGAATGGTCATCAAGGAAACATAGTGGAAAAATTTGGTTTGCTTCTACACACATAATTTGTTTTCCCTTGCGATGAAAATTCATTTCTGACCGGGTGAATTTGAAGGATGGTTTTATGTTTGACGGTATGTTTGTTTGAGTGGTTGATGTAGTGCATTTATATCGAATTTTTTTTATTATTTCTAAAATAAATCCCCCTTACAAAATTTGGCCGATACAGTATGTTGATAAGGATACGGACATTTATATCCCATGTAGTTGTGACTAATAGTGCGTAGATGATTTGTTGGTAACTAGGTAAGTTTAGTGGTCTGAGTGTTTGCAACTATAGACTGGGCCATGAATACCAAGTCTAGATCTCATTTTTGAATTATTATTCTGTAACCTGGATATTTTTAAAAAGATACGTTATCTAATGTGGGGATATTTTTGAGTAACCTTACACATGTTTTTATAGTCTCATTAACAAGAGAAAGGGACGTTTGTGAACAGCAATTGGTTCAATATAAAGTTTGGGGAATTTGGCCAAAGTAAAGGTCATTTGCAAATAGTTGTACTACTCTTTCATATAAATTTCGTCCGATGGATGACACATCCTCTTGTTTATGGGGGATGACACATCCCTTCGTAATATCTTATAAATACCATATTACTAAATACCGCTAATTACATCATACCTATCAACATCATTACTTTGTATTGACGTCTAATACTTTACTTGAGATTTCCAATATGAATGCTCCATTCACACCGGAAGAAAATACCAGTATTGTTGTGGCATGGATCGTTGTAAGCGCTACTCAAGTTCCATTAAGACACGTCCTGCCAGAAGCGGTCTTTTGGACTAGAGTCCATAACCATTTTGTTACAAACTTTTTGAATCCTCGCCAAAGAATAATCCAACGTGTTAGAGGTAGGCTTTTGATGATAAACAGAGATGTAAGAGCCTATGTTATCATATTTTCTACGGTCCTCAGAGACATCGTGCCGGGTTCCAATACGACGGATGACGTAATCGTAAGTTTTTAAAGAGATTACTAATTTATACTAAAATAAAACTTTTGCTTCAAATAAATGGATGGATTGATAGTTCAATGCATGTAGGAACCGCTGGAAAAATATATATACTTTCAACGACATGGACGCAGCTTCAGGTTCGAGGGAAGTTATCTCCTTCTAAAGGCTGCCTTGGACGAGTAAAACCCGAGAGAATTGATTCTTCCGTAATGTAACAACATCAAGATTATTGTTTTTATGGGAGTACCTCTATGTAAGTCCTCACGAGACCAAACTCGTCCTTTGGGGTCACCTAGAGGTTTAAAGGCTTTTTTCACATAGTGGGAGCATTTTTTGTGTGTGCAAGAAACGTTTATGATTTACATTTGCATTCTGAATAAAATAAATAAACTTTAATGGCTCGTTTTTCCAAATTAATAAAATCTTCATGATATTCCCAAAAGTTGTTACTCCATTTTAGGCGTTTTGATAATACGTAAGGTTCGTTTGTGAACATCGACCAACATTATACATACTTTGATTATTACCTATGAGTCATTTGTAAACAGTGATAATACCCTTTCAAATAAATTTAGGTCATATATTGTTACCCTATTTGTTGATTATTACCTATGAAAAGCCTCAATCCGACCAATTAAAGGACACCAGAGTCTTGGACTAAGTCAAAGGCGTAAACTGTTAAAAGCAAATGCAAAATCAAACCTAAAGATAAGCTAATGATGCAGGTACCCAACTCTTGGAAAAAGTAAAAGGTGGTTACTGTTAATGCAATATAATCTATGAAACCGATCGTAGATATCCGACTCTCGGTAAAAGTAAAAGGCGTTTACTAATAAAGAAAGTGTTGAATTTCACACCTATAAATTGGCATAACTGTGTTTAAGTTTTTTAATTGCGTAAAAATATTTATCCTTTCACTATCATTTGGGAATTTTTTTTAAATTGTTTTTTCGTAGCATGGCGGTTCAGTATACTTCACAAGAGGACGAATCTCTAACACGGGCTTACTGCACTATATCGAATGATCCTAACATATTAACGGAAGAGAAAGAAAAAGAATTTTGGATCATTGTTGCCCAAATGTTTATCGAAATAATTGGCAATGACAACCATAGGACATGGAAATCATTAAAGTCCTAGGATCTTCACCATAAAGAAGGAGGTGAACGTTTTTGTTGCACTCCAGATACCCAACTATCGCAATGTGCCTGAAGGGTGGTCTGAAGATATGCATGTAGGTGCAAAAATATAAATACGTCTACCTAATTTAATTATAATTTCTCATCCATAACTTAACATTAATTAATTTTTATTGCAGGATTCAAATTCCCGGCATTTATACCTCCAACATTAGGGAAAGACATTTATGTATCACAATTGCTACCTCACTTTCAGGCATCACTTATCTTATATGGATCCCCAACTATTAGCACATCACCACAAAATAAAATTGGTGTTGTGGGTGCACCTCTATGTAAGCCCTCACGAGACCCAACTCGTCCTCCAGGGTCACCCGTGGGTTAAAAGGCTTGTTGCACGGGCTAAGTGCAACCGTGTGTCCATCGACAGGGACATTGTTATGTTATTTGTTCATGTATTATTTTTGAAAATAATACTATTTGTTTATTAGGTGTTACATCCAATTAAAAGCTTGCAGTGTGTCCCTTCCATCTTGATTCCAACCCCATCTACATTATTACACCTACTTTTTCGAATGATTGACATATAATTGTCACGTCCTACACAAAAGTTAAGAGTGCGTGTCTTATATTATCAATTTAAAATCAAGGGTCCCTTTATAGATATTAAACATCCGTGGAGAGTAGTGAATGCAAACGAGGGATAACAATTCCATTATTTATTCCTATAAATAGATTCGGGGTATAGATGTAGATTTCCAAACCCAATCTCGAAGATTGTACTAGCTTATAAAATGAGTGTCACCTTCACTGTTGAAGAAGATACGACAATCATATCTGCGCGGATTGTTGTACTGATGGCTCCGGTTGCAGTTGATGTTTTAGCACCACCAAACAACTTCTGGAACCTGGTCTATATTAAATTTCTAGCTAACTTCCATAATCCAAACAATATATCAAAGCAAGCTATAAGATACAGAGTTGGTAGTATCAAAAGAGATGTGAAAACCTATGTTGCTATCCAAGCCACGCTATTAAGAGTCTTGCCACCGGCCATCAGTACAGCGGAAATGACGATCGTAAGTAATTATTTGTTTTAATTTTTTTTTTCAAGAGATACAAAAATCTCGCTCATGTTTTTTTGGAAAGATAATAAAATTACATATACTAAGCTGGGTTTATTTTTAATGGCATGTAAGAAACAATGGCGAAGACAAAATTTCGTGAACAGAATGGACGCAGTTTCAGGTTTTATGAATGCTACCTGCTAATGAAGGACGGAATGGATGATTACAATCCAAGGAGGTAGTTTAGGCACATATTTAATCGTAAACAAGTTTTTGTTGGTAAACCTCTTGTAAACCATCCCGAGACACATCTCACCAGGCGGTGAGTTATGTTTTGTAGTCGAAAAAATAAGCAGTGTATCGTATTCACCCATGTGAGAGATTAATAAAATTAGTAGTTAAACCTAAAAAATGATAGTAGTTAAAATTAGTAAGCATTGTATGGTATTCATCCATGTTCGAAATACTTAAACATGGCTTACATCGTTAATTCTATCACTAAATGCAACAACTAAGGCTGTGAAAATAAACTAATACAACTTAAGGTTTTTAAAATTACAAACTTAATAATAACTTAATTAAGCCGAGACTATTGTTTAGTTATTGTCTGTTGACAAAGGTGAATTTAAGAGACAAACAAACACGTAATTAAAAGAAAGTTTCAACTCCTCAAGTCTCACGGGTAACTTGGATATTCATCTTCATCTTCATCATCGACCTCGTCATCGCCGTCATCTTCCGATGCCTGATAGTCGTGTGTTGGTAGTCTAAGTCGGGTCAGAACAGGATTCTAGAGTCTTTCCATGGCAGCTCTTTGTAACGCATGCATTCTTCTCAGGTTTCTCCCCATAAGGTTCACCTCATTTTTCTTCCTTTGTAAATCAAAATATTCACGAAACATTGCATCACCATTGGCTAATGAGGCTATTCTTACAGTGTGGTTCTCCCTTATTTGATCAGCAAGTCTAGCGTCTCCTTTGTCGACTATGTTAGCTTCAGCAATGGCCCTCTTCAGCTTATCCCTACCGGGGACATACCTCGGATCGTCTTCTTCATAATATCTCTATTGACTCCCTTGACTACTTATCCCAGAACCATCTTTTGTTTCCGCATTCAAATCAACGATCAATTCCGGATCAGTATCGGGAAACAGAGTTTGGGTCGGTTGAGACTAGGGTCGGTTTTCGTTTAATGTTTCCGGGTTCATATCCTCCATGGTGTCCTTCCATATTTGGAATACATGCTGAAACTTCCAAATTTTCGTTGGCGGTCCCATCTCATATTGCTTTCGACCAGCCGCATACTACAACACATAAGATTAAACGTATTAGTAATTGATTATATATATATTCTAAAAAACCAAAAATAAATTATAAACTTGATAAATATTTGCGGAGTTTAGTACCCATTTTACCTTTTGCTCAACATTTCAGTCGCTCGGTCCATTTCGCAGATATGGTGCAATAGCTCTGGCATACAACTTGCACTCTTTTTTTAGGATATACATTCGATGTTGTAGAGAACCTAGGGTTCATTTGGTCGGAACATTAAATTGTTTGTTGAATTCAGCCACGATTCTACCCCAAAATCACCTACCCGCCCGTTGATGTCCGACAACTCCATCTCTTGTGACACTGACAACAGCTCTTGCTAGGGAAACACCCTCTCGGGTGGAGTAATTGACCATCTCAGAAGGGAAACTATAATGGGTATTAGGAGAAGGAAGTGTGTAGATTTTCGAGTCTGGTGTGTTAGCTCTTGACAAACAAGACGTGTATATATAGCATCCAAAAATCAATATAGCCGTTGCAGGTGTTATCATTGTTAACAGCACGATGATTAATCCGTTGGGATCATATGGCTACAAATTGAAGCGATGTTCGTATCTTCGCTGAGCGATGTATAAGGATTCGCCAAGAAAAATCGACCGTTGAGGCATGGTCTTCTGGACGGTAGATATTTTCGCCCTTTGCACATCTAACGGCTATGAAATTAAGCGAGGACTCAAGGGTAGCCTGGGCGATGTCCAGAACCTCGCTTATCATTTATCCATTAGATTTTCAATGGCCAAAACTATCCGACGGTTCACCTATCCCCAGTTTCCAACCAGGTGCGCAATGCATATAAATATCGAGAACTATGTTATTGTTTGAACTACAATCGAAAACCAGTCTTCTTCAACCCCCGATTATTTATTTATTTGGTTATCTGTTTATCAATCTACCTTAATCATCAAATCCTAGTTTGGAAAATTTGGGTTTTCCATGGATTATTTCAGAACACTTATGAGAATGAAAACGGGGGCTAATTACGAAATGGACGATTCAGACAATAATGCCATGGTAGCATATCAATATATTGTACAAAGTGTTCATAATTTATATCAACTGGTGCCGGTTCAGGTAACATCCAGGGAAGTAGTTAATAGGGACCGCGTTGCCGCAGATGCGAAGATGATGCAAGACTACTTCAATTTCAATCGTGTTTACTGGAAGAAAAAATTTCATTGTCGATTTGGTATGTATCGACCATTGTTTATTCGTATCTTAAGAAAAATTATAGAGATGGATCATGAGTTCGAACAACGTCCCAATGCGGCTGGAATTATGGGTCACTCACCCCATATGAAAATGATTACTGTCATGAATTACTTGTGCAAGGCCGTTCCTCCGGATAGCATTGAAGATTATACCGCAATGGGTGCGCGTACCATCTACAGGTATCTTAAGAGATTTCTTGATGCATTGATGTATGGTTTTAATGATAGATACATGCGTCGGCCGACACAAGATGATACGATTAGGTTGTTGAGGGAGAATGTTGCGTGCGGTTTTTCTGGGATGTTAGGAAGTATTGATTGTCTCCACTGGCAATGGATGGCATGCCCAACTTATAGGTCGGGTCAACATTACTCGGGGCATAAGAGAGCACCCACGGTCATCCCATAGGTGGTTGCATCTTTCGATAGATGGTTTTGGCATGGGTATTTTGGGAAGCCGGGGTCAAATAATGATATTAATGTTTTACACCATTCTGATGTGTTTGATGGCATTAATAACGATGTCGCTGCTCGGTGTGAATATTTCTTAAATGGGAACATGTACCATGAAGGTTACTACTTTGTTGATGGTATATATCCAAAGTATAAATTACTGGTCGATGCTTACAAAGAATCAACCCTAAGACGAAAGAGAAAACTCTTCAACACATACCAAGAGGCAAAGAGGAAAGATGTGGAAAGAGCTTTTGGTACTCTGAAACGCAAATTTGCTATTGTGGGCCAGCCATGTATGTACTGGAAAAAATAGGATATGAAGTCAATAATGAGAGGATGCATGATAATGCACAACATGGTCGTGGAGAATGAGTATCGTGCACTGGATTAGTGAATGGTGGGGGAACTACCAACTCAACCGATGGAGGGTGAACTGAGAATGCCAGCCGGCGTTCTTGCGGACCCAATTACATGGGAAAGATTGAGGTTGGACCTAATCAAGCACATTTGGAAGCGTCATGGGGAGGGGTTCCAAGAAAACGCACCAATTGTTATAGATAACCCTGAAGACATGCACATGGATTCTGAAGACGTTGACCCCGAAAATGATGCGTATCCTCCTGAAGAAGTAGCTGAGTTATACGGGAACTCTTTCGAGTATGGAGAGTAATAACAAGATTTTACTATAATACTTTTATTTCTCTAGTTTGGTATGTTGCCTTTGTTGTTTTAGTATTTATTTTAATTTATGGTGCAGTAATATTAGGATTGTTATGCATTGGATGGAATATTAATTGCAAACTCTGGTCTTATAATGTTTGTTTTAACACTGCATGATTTATTATGTACCGCGGAATAAAGGATATGGATTGAGGTACAAATTACATAAGATGCAACATAACACTTTAATAAATCATAAGCCATTGTCGCTGGCCGCGACTGCACTTAGCACGTGCAGCAAGCCTTTAAACCCCCAGGTGACAATGGAGGACGAGTTGTGTCTCGTGAGGGCTTACTTAGAGGTGTACCCACAAAACCAAAATTAATTTAACTACTCCTCATCCGAATTTTGGGGTGTGTGATCAAGCCTAGGTGTTAGCTCCGGATTCAATTCCGTAAAATTGCCTTTTAAAATCAAATAAAAGTCGTAGAACTTAAACGGGTGTCTTTTCTCTTGCTCATATATTTGTTTTGCTAGCGCTTCCTGCAACATCATATGAAAATGTCAAATTACTCGGTGTTTTGAGCTACCAATGAAAAGAGTTTTGAGAGAAGAAATAATTAGGACTTACAATGTCCGCAGAACTTAGTCGAAGGGATTGTGAACGATATAAATTAATTTGAATGCCTACATAAGCTCTGACCGCTCTCTTGATTGTATTCACCCTACATTTAATGGAAGGGCTATTTCTCTGGTGGTTTGGTAAAGCCTGTGTAAACAATTTCATAACTCGGCCCCAAAACACGTTATTGGTGATTAATAGATTTATGTAATCTTGATTCTGTGCAATAATAACCCACGAACTAATCAAGGCAATGTCTTCTTCCTGGGTATAGTTAGGCATCATTCTGTTGGAGCAATAAAAAAACTAAACAAATATGATAATATACGGGGGAGAGTATATGAGTATATTTTCTAACTACAGTAAAACATCTATAAAATAATAGGCTTGGGACCACCCAAATCCTATTATTTTAAAGAGATATTACTTAACCGATAAAATAATAATTTATTATCTTATACATATAATAATAATATATTAATTTAAAGAATAATTCTTAATTAATTTTTATGTTTTTTTGGAAAAATCGAGAATTTCCATATTAAAAAAATAAAAATAAAGTATCTTAAGATAAATACTGAAATAGATTTTTAAAAGTGGAAAATATAGAAAAAGATAAAAAAACATCAACGGAAATATTTTTGGAACAACATGCATTTGTTTTTAAAGTAATAAATCTTATTAATTTCCATCAAAAATGATTTTTATACAGAATTTTTTGTAACATATAATTTACAATTCAATTTAGTCACAAATAATACAAGCTTCTAAATCACTAGGAGGTCTTATTATTTCTTTGATTTGAAGAAAAACAAACCAACATTGAATCATATTTTGAGAAAATTTAATGTGTGTGAAAATTATTTTTTATTTTCTAATGGAATTATTATTTTATATAATATTTGGGACCTATTAATGTTTAAGGGGAACTTTTGAAATGTATTATATTATAATTTTATCGAATTTATTATTTTAGCACCAAGGGCCCGATCGGGACTGGAAAATTTTATTATTTTAGCGAGACTATTATATTATCGAGTATTATTTTAAAAAAAAAATACTGTAGAATAGAAGGATGGCTCGGTTGGATGTGTGTTATTGTTCCAAAAAAAGGATCTTATTTATAAGGGTTTATGAATTATTAATGACACTATGTTATGACGTGAAACCTCTTGACACCAAGATTTTCATCTACACCATAAGGACCAAATACGACACTATGGATTAAAACAAAAAAAAAATACATATTCTTTTATTCCAAAAAAAAAATATGAAAAAAAAAACAAGAAAAAATTATTAAAATATTCCCTTGTCGCGGTGAAAACAGTTGCACTTAGCACGTGCAACGTTCCTTTAAACCCCCATGTGTCCATAGAGGACGAGTTGTATCTCGTGAGGGCTTACTTAGAGGTACACCCGCAAAACCTTAATTATACTAATACATCGAGATAAATAAATTAAAAAAACAAAACAAAACCCTTTTTACATTATTTGTTATCAAATATGAGTACCAAAAAAGACGTTTGGGCCAAAATGTGTAAAAGGATGCTTCCTTTCTGCTTCATAGAGGGATAGGGCAACCTGCTGGTCACCATTTGCGAGAGACATACAATTCCTAAATAACTTATAATTTATTTTGAGTTTTTTAATGCGACACCTCAGAGAGGCCAACGGCCTCTGGTTCTGGTTCCCGTTGACGAGCACAAAATCATCCGTAACTTGATTCCAGAATTGACTAGCATTCTGGTTCATTCCTTCCATTGGGAACAAATATATAACTTTGCAGAAGCTTCTAGCGAGGTCATTATCTTCCTCGTTTGAATATGCCATAGCAGCGAATGTTGTTGAAAATTTTGTTTATAAAACTTGTCTAGCTTGGGGTGAGAAGGTATGGTTGTGTCTGTGTGTTTATATAGCATTACCACCTTATAGGACTACCGGGGGAATTGTATAAAGTTGTCATTCCCATGTTCATGAGTATCGGGCAACGCAATAATAGAAGGAAAAAACCAAACTACAAAAGACGTTGAATTAATTTCAACATATAATCCATGGATATAAAGCATTACTATTTTGAGGGCCATACATTTTTATGACAACACAGTGTGACACATCACCTTTAACGTACTGACAGTGCAATTGTAGAGTTCACCAGGATATTATGCGTATCTTATTGTTTACATGTTAAAGATATAGGAAAATATGTAAAACAAACAAACAACTGTTTATTAAACCAATAAAATGTATTTCTTATAGTGAAGAAATACTCTGGAAAAAAACAAGACATATTTATTAAAATATTCCCTTATCGCAGAGAAAACGATTGCACTTAGCCCGTGCAACAAGCCTTTAAACCCCCAGGTGACCCTAGAGGACGAGTTTGGTCTCGTGTGGGCTTACATAGAGGTATACCCACAAAACCTTTGATAACACTAATACACAGATAAAATAAAATATACACCCACACAGACACGTTCAAATAATTTCTAGATACGAGCACCAAAATTTTCATTCGACCCAGAATGTGTAAACGGACATAATTCTCCCACTACATACAAGTCCATCGCCATATCTGTATCACCATTTGCTAGAACAACATAATGCCTAAATAGAACACAAAACCTCATTATAACGACAATTTTGTGTTGTAGTTGGTTAAGGTTCCTAATGGTATCACCGGTAGATGTACGGTTAAAATCGGCGGTAATTCGACCCCAAAATAGCCTTCCCATTTGAGTATGTCCTTCATCATAAACAATACAAAAGCTTAGGACCAGACAGTATTCCTCTTCAACTGAAAATGCCAGCATTTTGGAGGTGATTCTTACTTTAATAAATTATGGAACAACACAAGTTTGGGATGAGGACGTTTCACTGATTGGTTGGGTTTATATAGATGCGATGCGGCATAGGTGATACAGAATACGACTTTTTTTGAATTATTAGAAGGACACAGTGGTGACCGACACCCATCACAGCTTTACATTTATATACACATGATACGAAACTTACAAAAATGGTGGACCACAACTGTAATAGGAAAAATATAAAAGATTTATAATAGAGTGTCTCCCGACAAAATAAAAAGCAACGATAAGGGAAAAGACATAAAATTAAAGACAACTCTTATAATAGAGATACTCGTTAAAGACTTAAATAAAAAACTAATCTCTTAAACTGATTAGCCCGACCTAGCTATTTTTGGAGGATCACAACTTATAGCTTCGGTGAGGTTTCTAAACAAGAACAATAATAGACTAGGACGCTATTTTAATATAAAAAAACATACAATCATATATATCTATTTGTTATCGCGCTCTTGAAAAATAAGGGCAGCCTCAAAATGGTAAAACGGTTCTTTTCTCCAGTAGGTATAAGCCTCCCGGGCCGCAAACCGGTCATCTTTGTGCCTTTTGAGAAACTCATTGTACTGGTGCACAATTTCCTAACATGAACGAATCTGCCACAGACGTGGGAAGATTCATAATTAAACCGTGGTTCTTTTCGGTTATCGCCCTACCTTGGTACGAAAGGACCATCCCTTACCAGGCCCTAAAATAGATTCTCGTGTTGATGTTCTTCCGGGAGATCTTTGACTATGAAAATATTTCTTACACATTCCGTCTCTTCCTCAACCTTCTTTATTCTTTCCCTTAGGTGGAATTGGTCTTGACCGCATTTCTTCGATGCCATTTCCTCTTCGCGTTTTTTATAGCCTCCGGCGAATTGATGCCCTCATAATTTTGAGGATGGCGTTTGTTACGTGATAAAGAAGAAGTTGCATCTGAAACTGTAGGTTTGCTTCTCTTCTGTATCTCCGCGTCCATTTCAGCTATTGATTTGGTGGTTCGCTTGCATCATCTAAGTATGTTTTCGATGGTTGATGATGATGGAGTTGACATCTTCAAATGAAAAAAATTAACAATGAAGATTTATTTTTCTACTAGTAAGGTAGTGTATGATACTTATGAGGGTATCTACTTTATAGACACTTTTTTTTTGGTAAATCCAAATTGTATTAATAAATAGCAATATGTACAATGAAGTTACAAGAAAAAGAGGTCAGAAGACCCCAAAAAAACTCATAAACTGCAACTTGAATCTAAAGTAAGAAACATTAGGATTCTCAATACAAGAAAGGAAAATAGGTCGTTCTGCGTAACTCAACCCTTCACCATTTCTTAGTAAACAACCTCGCTTAGCCATAGTATCAGCTGAAAATTTTCTTCCCTATAAGTATGCTAAAAAATGATTGAATCATAGTAAGTTCTAACCTTCTCCAAACGTTGTTTTATTAGCCAAGGAATATCTGAAGTAGCAAAAACAAGGACTACACTAACTGAATCTGAACGCACAATAACCGGACGCCAGCCCCATTGCACAGCCCATTCTAATCCAACCATGATGCCAAAAATTTCCACCATGTAGCTATTTTTAATTCCCAGTACAATACTCATAGCACCAATGACGTTGCAATGAGTGTCTCTTGCAATAACTCCCCCACCAGCTCGCCCAGGGTTGTCTTTCGCAGTACCATCACAACAAAGAAGCAAGAAGTTCCGAGGAGGAAGCTTCCAGCGACATTCAATTGGTTGTATATGCTTCACCATTCTATGCTTCACTCTAAAAAAATTCAGAATGCACAAATCTGAAGCCGTATTATGCATATGGATTTTCACCCTCACCGAATGCTCATGGATTAAATGGAAAACCCTCTTCTTAAAAAATTCAAGGCTTACTGTCAGATTATTAAAAACAATCTTATTTCGAGTTAGCCACAAATCTGCTCGAACAATAAGATTAGTGATCAACCACAAATCCTTGACAATGCGACTCCTTCCTATGGCAGCCTTATACGAGGAAATAAGATTAAGATGTGGCACTATATTAAAGATGTTAGAAATCCATTCCCATACCTGAGTCGCAAACGAACAGTTCCACAGAATGTGGTCTAAAGATTCTTCCTCCATCTTGCACAAATAGCATTTATTCACAAGACTGATTTTGAACTAGCTTTGAACCTTGTCAAGGGTTGCACAAGCACCACGCTCAATTTTCCAGTTCTGAGCCGCAAGGTTTGGGTGCACAACCTTACGCCAAATGAGTGAATACACCTCTGCATGTGCATACGTCTTTCTAATAAGGTTCTTGGCTGAACTGACCGTGAAGTTACCCTTCAAATATGACATCCAAATCCGAAAATCATCTCCTCCCAATGGCCTTGGAAAATCAGCCAAATTCACGCCAGCATTCAGTAAATTATGCATGTACAAATCAGGTATTACCCATTCATTGTTAACAAGCAAATCACTGACTTTTGCCTCTCTATCTAAACCATCTTCACCAATAATGTCAACTATTGAGGTGTATCCATACCAAATATCAAAATAAAGAGAAGTAGAACGACCATCACCAATCAAAACTTTAGTGTTACTATCAACCTCTTTATAAACTTGTTTAATACCCGGAAGAATGGAAGAATTGACCCCATACTCCTTAATTCTACCCATCTTGGTTGTGTATTTAGCATAAAGGAAACGAGCCCATTTCTTCTTAGAAGACCAAATGTTCGACCAAAGCTTCATAAGAAGAGCCTTATTGGTAATAGAAAGTTTGGTGATGCATAAACCACCTTCCTTCACCGGGCAGCAAACCTTATCATAAGCTACAACAAATTTACGACTCACCTCAGCGTCCCCTGACATAAGAAAGTTACGTATAACTCTCTCACATTGATCAATAAACTTGCGAGGCCATTTATAAACTGCCATGTTATGAATTGAATATCTAGCAATAACTGAATTAATAAGAACCACCATGTCCTGAAAAGAAAGTAATCTCCCCTTCCAAACCGAAAGTTGCTTCTTAATTTTGTCAATCACATTACAAATGTGCATATACTTAACATCCCCAGGCATAATCTGCATACCCAAATAACGATCTAGAAAAGTTAAAACCTCCATACCTAACAAATTTGTGATAGTTCTACCCCGACTCAAAGAATTTCCACCATAATACACCTTACTTTTTTGATGACAAACTGTCTGCCCATAAGAAGCTTGATATTTACCCAGTAAATCGAGTAAACTATACAAACTCTTCATATTGCCCTTGCAAAAAATCATAATATCATCAGTGAAAAAAAGATGAATAGGGGAAATACCTTTTTTTGACAACATAGGAGTCATACTCTTGTTTAGAAAAAGATTGGTAAGATTTCTACTAAGAACATCTTCAATCAGCACAAAAATAAGAGACAAAGGATCGCCTTGACGAAGCCCCCTATTAATACTGAAAAAGCCTTCAGGACTTCCATTAAGAAGAACTGAAATGCGAGCTGAACTGAGAATAGTCAAAATCCAAGAACACCAATTTTCCGAAAAGCCATATCTATGAAACACATCCAAGACAAAAGACCATCTAACCGTGTCAAAAGCTTGGGAAATATCTAACTTTAGCCCCACGTTACCATCTTTACGCTTTCTTTTTAACTCATTCACCATTTCAGAGGCTACAGTAATATTCTCATGAATATTTCTACCCTTCATGAAAGAAACTTGCTCTTCCGAAACAAGTCTATAAAGCACACCACCAAGACTTGTAGCAAGAATCTTAGTAAAACATTTAAAGAAAAAATTACTAAGACCAATGGGACGAAAATTATGAAGCGTATTAGCACTTCTTACCTAGGCCAGAAGAATCAAAAGACTCGAGTTATACCCCTGAGGAATAATATTATTTTGCCAGCAATAAGTAATTGCACTGAAAAGGTCTTGTTGAATCATATCCCAACAATGCCTGAAAAAATAACCAGAGAACCCATCTGGGCCAGGCGCACTATCAGCATCCAAGTCAAAAACAACGTCCTTAATTTCCTCCAAAGAAGGAATCCCATCCATCACCACACACTCCTCCATAGAAATGATCTCATGATCATAATGAAAAAGACTATCATCAATAGGTTGCTCCACTCCATTGAATTTAGATTCAAAAAATTGAATTGTATAGTCTCTTATTTGGTCATAACCCGTAATATTATTACCATTCCCATCAACTAATTCAGAAATCACATTACTACTCCTACGAGTTTGAATGTTAGCATGGAAAAAAGCAGTATTACTCGCACCCCTCAACCAACCACTTGTTCCTTGATTTCTGTTTCATCATAATAGCATGTTGCACACGGACATTATCAAGAGAAATTGACGCCTCCTTCACAGAATTCAGCTTAGTTTCATCTGTCGGGTCTTCATCTGACACACGCAGAGCAACTTTCAATCTCAGCTTAGCTTGTTTTAAACAAGCATTTACATTACCAAAAACCCTCAAATTCCAGTCCTTAATAGCAGACTTAAGCCTTTTCAGCTTGTAAGGGAAAATATAAGTAGGAGAACCAATCACTGGATCATTCCAACTATCCGTCACCATGCACATGAAATCAGGATGTCTAAGCCACATCTTTTGAATATGAAAGGGAGCATGATTAGGCCTTGAGTGAGCAACCGGAAAACCAACCAGAGCGGAATGGTCGGAAACTTCTCTTGGAAGATCTTTACACCGCAAATTCTCAAATTTTGCTAACCAAGCTTCATTAATTATAGCACGACCCAGTTTACAAAGAATTCTACGCACACCCGATTGACTATTATCCCAAGTATACTTAGAACCCAAAGAATCAGCCTCAAAAAGGAAGTTATCATCCATCCAATCACTAAACTCATTAATTACTGAAGTTCTTGGCTCACGACCACCTTTTTTTTCATCATTGCGCAAAATACAATTAAAATCTCCCATAACTAACCAAGGATCATTATTGGCAAAAGAAGAAAGTTGCTGCCATATCCTTCTTCTAGTAACTTGAAAGCAGCTTGCATGAACAAAGGAAATATACACACCTTCTAGCTGAATTGAAATAGCTTGTCTGCTAGAGTTTACAACCACCGGAGTAGTTAAATCTTCAGACCCAAAAAAAATCCAAATATTACCTTTAGAAGACCCCTCAGAATTATGAATGACATCTTTTTTGTAACCAACAACATGAAGATTTTGCATAAAACGAAAAGTAAAATATACCTTAGGTTCATCTAGACAAAAAACTTCAGGCTTAAAGTCCTTAATCAACTCCTTCAACTTGCACTGGGCATTGAACTGTGCAATACCATTGATATTCCAATACATGACATGCATTAAAAACCAATTTTGGAAGATTTATTAAGTAACTTCGATTGTTCACCAGGCCTTATACGTGGTGAAACTCCCTTTGAAACTCGGTTTCCCAAAACAGAATCCTCAGTATCCTGACGAGATTGAGAATTATTTGGTGCTTGAATCCCAGTTTTCTTATTACCAGGCTTATAATTCTTTTGCAAAGATAACATCCGGACCATAGACATATCAGTTAAGGCCCCAGAATCAGCAACACCAGTAGCCATTCCATCATCAACAATTTGCAGAACATCAAGTTTATTTTTGGATAACACTTGGTCGGCTAATAACGCATCACAGAGAGGAGTCGGAGTTGACGCAAGAGACCTATCAGGATTTGGAATCTTAGTTCCAACCAATCCTGACTTAGTCAGAAGTGTTCTAGTTTTACCCACCACACCACTTTGATCTAACTGTATTTGAATCTACAATCTGTTTAGTTCTCGCCAATTCAACAGAAGCAAATTCAAAAGCAGCTTTGGCCTTGTCGAACTACTTTATAGACACACAACAACAAGGAAACAACGGTAATTATTTTGAAATTAAATTTTTTTTTTAATGCTAGAGCGATTAATGAGAAAAATACTATATTTTAAACCAGTACTTTTATTGGGGAAACTAAAAATAATAATAAATAACTACATTATTTTAGGAATACGGACAAGCTATAAAGGCTGAAGGAGACATACATATACTTGTAACACGGAGAGCCAACACTTTAATTCGTTAACCGACAAAAAATATATTTGGTTCTTATGCAAAATCAACAAAGCAAATTTGAATTATTTATTTCCATATTCTGTTGGATACCCTGCAAAAACTATTAAAGGAATCATTGTGAATAAAAGAGATTTTGAAACCCGAAAAACGCGGAGAGCCGTCACTATTTTTGGGGAAACGACAACAATTAGGGTAGTTTGAATTTCCAATCCAATATAACATGTATGCATTATTGAGTACAGAAATGTGTTGGATACCCTGCAAACACTATTAAAATAATTACATTGATTTCAACTTGTGAAGAAATCAGTGGCCACAACCGCACACAAGAACAACTAAAAAGACCCCTACCACAAGGTGAATGACAAGGTTATTATACAAACACCAAAATATCAAAAAATGTGTAGTCAACATCAAACTAAAGATGCCAAAGAAGAAAACTACAAATATATAAAGTTTTTTCTTTAACATACAAACATACAAGTTTTAACAAACTGATTGTATCACTCGAACCTCATTAATTACGTTGGGTATCCAATACCATATCAAAAGTGCCATCCAAAGAAAGACCAATTTCAAGATTCATACCCGCCGGAACATCATCACCCAAATTGATATTCATACTTGCATAAGGGTCTGATGTATCTTCACTTGGAAAGTAACATTCTTCGATATTATACATACCAGACGGTTGGGAATTGACGCAACACCTTGTTGTTGAGCAAATGTGTCGTGTATTGTATGTACCTCTGGGAATTAGGGTGAACTACTATAAGTCGGTGTCCCGCCCATGGTAAAACCGGAAGAAGAAGAGCTCCCACGAAGGCATTACTTTCTTGTATGCTCCCAGACAACTCTTTTACTTTCACTAATATACACTTGTTACTCGAATAACTTGTTCAACAATTCCTCCTAACAATAAAAAAATATATATATATAATCAATTTTCACTCAACAAATATAAAAACTATTCCCGGAAATAAGGAAAAAAAATTTATAATCAAGGTAACATACTTACCCGAGGAAGTGTAATACCATCAAAATTATTGGGATAATGTGTAGGCCTCGGCACCACCAAGTCCGTAAGATCACCATTCATGTAAACCGGGAAATGCCAATCGATTGGTCATTGAACGACTCCTCACCGGGATAATATCTATAGGACTGAGGCATCATGTTAGGCGGTGGATGAGATGGTCGGCATAGACGTGAGCTATTAACTACATCATGGTTATGTACGTGTGTAACTCCATCACGATACCAAGTTCTGAAACTCTTCTCCTTCCACCAGGCATGGTAAAAATAGGGATCACTAGTCCAGTAGTGATGTACGGCTTCAACGGAAATCTCCTGGATAGAATCAATATTTGGTGGATTAGATGGAATACCTATTGTACCAGTTAACTAACGCACAAATCTCTCACCAAGGTACATGCTCAACCTCTCACCCTTGCAGCCATAGAATACTAGTCTTTTCTTCGATAAGTTGTTGGCCTCCACAACATCTGGAAAATAACTGTACTCATCATCTAACCACGACTGCCATATTATAGCTTCTCTACTTCTCATGTCTATCTGTTGTCGGACTGAAGTAAGTGAATACTTGAAGCTATCAAACTGACCACGAAGATTATTCTTATTAAATAATGAAACGGCCGGATACATGCACTGACTAACGATGAAAGCACCGTTTATTCTCAATAGTGGTTGGAAATTGCGGAAATAAAAGTAGTACCAGTACTCTATAATATTCCACATACCGCCCATTTCAGTACGCTCAAAAGAGTTCCATTTGTCAAGGAAGTCATAAAAATTTCCTAATGATGCGCTACCCCAATCATAATGCCCCACATTATCAAGATTCCTCAACAGTTCTAATCATCCCTTTTGTACTCTGGTCGTGGTGTTCCCTATTAAAAATCTACCAATGCATCATAATAAAAATATCCTTGTCAATTCTTCCCATACAAGCCTATTGTTTTGGCATTCCCTACTATTAATGTAGTGTGCAAGAAAACTAATTGAGATGGCACTAGCACAAGAATCCCACTTACCAACTTTCTCACCCTTACCAACTTCTCTAATCAGTTGCTCAGACGCAAGTGCTCTTGCATCCCGGTTTTCCTTCACTCATGCAAGATACGTGCTATCATATCCTGCATAATCTGACTTATTCTAACCGGAAGGTATTTTTGGAAACAGTCATCCACCACCAATTGGAATACGAGTGAGCCTTACAAAATATAATGGTGTGATGCCTAACTCGAACTCGTGGAAATGAAAAGAACTAGTTTTCTTCCACCATCGCTCCATAAGTGCTTCGGTTAATTTACAATCGGCATTTGATAAATCCAAGGCAAACAATGAAAAAAAAAACCACATTTCTGTAATACATCAAATGCTTGGATATTATCATCCACAACAATGTCATAAAATTTCTTTACCACACACCAATTTGTTTTAAATTGCAAACCCCGATCCGGTGCATTGGGTGTCAAACTTACCTTGCTTACATGACCTTCATCACCCCTCCTAGACAAATCTCTCGAGTATCCATGGAAATTCACTACAATTAAAACAACCAATATATGAATTACTCCCTTTCTCCATTCATTCTAGAAATTTGTCAACAAAACTTATAAGTTCAAAAAGCAACCAACCATTACATTGTAAACCATTATCAATTCTTTCATTTATATCCAACTGAATTTAGACAAGCATTATAAATCACCAAAAATTATTTCATCCCAACAAAATAAACTTAATAATAACTCCCATTTTGGTGTTTGGAGTTAAAAATCAATAACAAGATCAATTCAAATAAAAAGAAATCAAAAAAATTACAATATGATTCACAATCACTACAAATATCATTAACAATCACCCCAAACACCGACAAAAAATTTAAATTTCATCAAGAACAAAACTAAAATTACAAAAATCATTATATTGTGCGCAAATTATTATTTTCAATCTCCATTACCGTTGTTTACAATTCTAAATCGTTAACATTATAATCAAAATATCAAGAACAATTCTAATCAATTTCGAAATTACTCCCATGCTTCATATAACCCTAAAACCCTAACATACAAACTACAATACAAAATAAAAATTCGTACAACATGCATCAGTGAAACATCAACATATTACTTACTTTATAAACGATTTTAATCAATAAATACTACAATCAAATTCATAAATTAAATTGGGGTTGAAATGCATACCTTTGGTTCAATGTTAATCAAATTGGTTAGCACCATATGTTCACCATCCGTTGATGAACATAACCCAAACGACAAAATCCTTCGAAGAGAAGAAGAAGGAAACAAACTACACTAAAGAAGATGAAGGAATTTTAAAACCCTAGAAAATACGAAGAACACACAGGGGAAAAAGAATTAAAAAAAGTCGGAAGAAGGAACCGGAACGAAGGAGATTTCCGCAGAATAGAATAACTCTGGAGCGAGGTGGTAGACGTCACTTTTTTGGGCATTGACCGGTGTTTGTGGGAGAAAACTACTTCTGCAGGCTTAAGTAATTTTGGGTGTGTGTGGATGAGAAGTGAATTTAAACCTTCAACAAATGTGCTGCACGATGAGCACTTTTGATTCGAGATATAATCTGTACAATTCTGGCCTAAACCGAAGACACGGCCGTTCCAGATTTGTTTCGGTCACAGGTAAAGGATGTGAGGTTGATCTTAGGGAGGGAAGCGAAGAAGGTGTTGAGAGTATGAAGGTGAAGGCTATTTGATGACTTGTTAACAGAAGGTTGAGCAAGCTAGCAAATGTTGCATGCAGGCTCTGGGTGTTGAATACGATGGTATTAACGCTTGGTTCTTTCTGTGTTGTTGGAAATAGGGAGGAGAACCTATTTATACAAGTCGATAAGCCTTCATCACGTCTCTCGTGGGAAAGTGGAGGAAGTGGAGTTGTGTGTTAGTGTCACACGGTTTCTTTCCCACTTCTCCTATCATCGCTAACTGCCCATGTTTCCCTGACACGATCTTGTGATGGCGTGTTGCACGCTGCACGCTATAAACCGCCAGACTAATACCCCAGTTTGTATCCCCTAGTTGTGACGTGATTAACGTCTCGAGTGAGTCATGGGACCCACATAAGGTAGCAAACGGTTCTAGGTAAAATAATCAAGGTGCTTGTAGGCGTATATTGTATGCATGCGGTGCATTAAATATGCTTAACATGCTTGAAGCCTACACAACCTTGATGAAAAGATTGCAAGTTGAAGTGACTCAACTAGCTATGTTCAGGTGTTGTTCGGAGGTCGCATGAGCGGGACCCACCTTGGCCGGTTATGCCATGGGGAAGTGTGGAAGATGGTGATCACGGTGATACCTTGTTTGACACCTAACTCCCTTCCTAGGCTATTCATCCAAGCATGCGAACTTGGAAGGACGTGATTGATGGAGGAATAACCGTTGGATTAGGGTTTGGAAGGCTTGCAAGCCTCCCTTTTCACCCTAACGGTTTTCAGTCTTGGGAGGCGTGCATGGAGTGTCCGATCGGTCCAGCAGGTAGGCGGGATGCCACTCCACATGCCCATGCTTGTTGGAAGTCAACCAGAGCAATCTAAGTCACTCGTTTCAGCCTGCGATGATGGACAGCCGAGATTAGAAGGGGGCCGTGCATGCTACCTTGGGCGCGCAAATCGAGATGGCTAGATACGTGCTATCATATCCTGCATAATCTGACTTATTCAAACCGGAAGGTATTTTTGGAAACATTCGTCCACCACCAATTATAATACTAGTGAGCCTTACAAAATCTAATGGTGTGATGCCTAACTCGAACTCGTGGAAATGAAAAGAACTAGTTTTCTTCCACCATCGCTCCATAAGTGCTTCGGTTAATTTACAATCGGCATTTGATAAATCCAAGGCAAATAATGAAAAAAAAAAACCACATTTCTGCAATACATCAAATGCTTGGATATTATCAGCCACAACAATGTCATAAAATTTCTTTACCACACACCAATTTGTTTTAAATTGCAAACCCCGATCCGGTGCATCGGGTGTCAAACTTACCTTTCTTACATGACCTTCATCACCCCTCCTAGACAAATCTCTCGAGTATCCATGGAAATTCACTACAATTAAAACAACCAATATATGAATTACTCCCTTTCTCCATTCATTCTAGAAATTTGTCAACAAAACTTATAAGTTCAAAAAGCAACCAACCATTATATTGTAAAACCATTATCAATTCTTTCATTTATATAAAACTGAATTTAGACAAGCATTATAAATCACCAAAAATTATTTCATCCCAACATAATAAACATAATAATAACTCCCATTTTGGTGTTTGGAGTTAAAAATCAATAACAAGATCAATTCAAATAAAAAGAAATCAAAAAAATTACAATATGATTCACAATCACTACAAATATCATTAACAATCACCCCAAACACCGACAAAAAATTTAAATCTCATCAAGAACAAAACTAAAATTACAAAAATCATTATATTGTGCACAAATTATTGTGTTCAATCTCCATTACCGTTGTTTACAATTCTAAATCGTTAACATTATAATCAAAATATCAAGAACAATTCTAATCAATTTCGAAATTACTCCCATGCTTCATATAACCCTAAAACCCTAACATACCAACTACAATACAAAATAAAAATTCGTACAACATGCATCAGTGAAACATCAACATATTACTTAATTTATAAACGATTTTAATCAATAAATACTACAATCAAATTCATAAATTAAATTGGGGTTGAAATGCATACCTTTGGTTCAATGTTAATCAAATTGGTTAGCAACATATGTTCACCATCCGGTGATGAACATAACCCAAACGACAAAATTCTTCGAAGAGAAGAAGAAGGAAACGAACTACACTAAAGAAGATGAAGGAATTTTAAAACCCTAGAAAAGACGAAGAACACACAGGGGAAAAAGAATATAAAAAAAGTCGGAAGAAGGAACCGGAACGAAGGAGATTTCCGCAGAATAGAATAACTCTGGAGCGAGGTGGTAGACGTCACTTTTTTGGGCATTGACCGATGTTTGTGGGAGAAAACTACTTCTGCAGGTTTAAGTAATTTTGGGTGTGTGTGGATGAGAAGTGAATTTAAACCTTCATCAAATGTGTTGCACGATGAGCACTTTTGATTCGAGAGATAATCTGTACAATTCTGGCCTAAACCGAAGACACGGCCGTTCCATATTTGTTTCGGTCACAGGTGAAGGATGTGAGGTTGATCTTAGGGAGGGAAGCGAAGAAGGTCTTGAGAGTATGAAGGTGAAGGTTATTTGATGACTTATTAACAGAAGGTTGAGCAGGCTAGCAAATGTTGCAGGCAGGCTCTGGGTGTTGAATACGATGGTATTAATACTTGGTTTTTTATGTGTTGTTGGAAATAGGGAGGAGAACCTATTTATACAAGTCGATAAGCCTTCATCACGTCTCTCTTGGGAAAGTCAGGTAGGAGGGACGCCACTCCACATGCCCATGCTTGTTGGAAGTCAACCAGAGCAATCTAAGTCGCTCGTTTTAGCCTGCGATGATGGACAGCCGAGATTAGAAGGGGGTCGTGCATGCTACCTTTGGGCGCGCAAATCGAGACAGCTAGATGCAACCGTTCGTGGCCGATTGGTTAGCTGTGTAGATGGGCCCACAGTGGATATGCTGGTATGGTCGGCCAATTAATCCCGCATTCCTTTGGCTTCCGTTCGTTTGTCTCAAAGTGGTTGCCTGCGACCACTTGATGCAAACCCTAATTTAGGGTTTCCGACCGGTTACCTACATCCGACCCTCTTTTGGTGAGGTCGATGGTGCGAGGGGAATGTTGGGACGACGGTGAGCATGTGCGTGCATGCTACTCGGTCCCGTGCGTGATCTAGGCCGTCCAACCATGCCCGCAAAGTTGGACGGATGAGATCTATTTTTGAATTTTTTTTCAGCAGGTGAGACTAACATGGGTAGTCTTGCATGCGTTCAACGGGGCTAATATAACCCGCCGTCAGGTAGCCTATGGGTGTTTGCATGTCGAACACAAGGCTTTGAGCAGGGCATTAATTGTAATGCTGCAAACCTACAGAAAATCGGGATGGTTGCTACATGCTCCGCTCTGGGTAGGTTATAATTCTCAGGGATGGTTGCACATGCTCCAATGAATTATCATGGTGAGAAATATTCATCACCTGAAGGCTTTATCCTTTGAAGGACGTCAGCTTACAAAAATTGGCTTTTTACAATTTTAGCCTTTAAATAGAAATCCACCATCAACATTAAGTCCCCTGCCTAGCATGCAATGGTTACACTATTGTAGGGTAGGCATGAGATTGTGACAATTTGCATACAAAAATAACTAAAGTCAGAGTAAATACATGTTTACCGCGTGGGAGAAGGTATGTCATGTGTGTTAAATGCCTTGGAGCTGGTTGAGTTGATCCTTCCAATGGTAAAGCTCGGATGGGGAAGTACAGCTTGGTGAGTCGATCCACCTTGGCCTTCCTATTTTTGTGTGCCTTCTCATATGCCTAGCAAGCATCGTGCATTCGATAAACATTGTTGATCACAATCCCAACTCAACATCCTCAGAAAGCGGCAAAGGTGGACTTCTTTTCTCCTGGGGATCTTGTTGGATCGTGAAGCATATAAAAAAGTTTTCATGTATTCTTCTCATTAGGAGATCGTCTTCTTCAACATCTCAGGTATTGCTCCACACGTTGATTTCTTAAACGATTGGCGATAGTTGTGATTAGAATAATTTTTATGTGCCGCCGTAACTTATCTTCCTCTCTTTTTTGCAGTACATCATGAAAGGAGTTGGTGATGATCACTCTGCAGCTTCTTCAGAAAAAAGTTTTGAAGTTGATAAACCAGAAGCTAACGCATATGAGGAGGTGATGGCTAAAATTGATTCGCCACTTCGTGAAGTCGGTCATGCCATACAGGGCATGTCTGTCTTGCATTTAACCATTGTCAGGGGGAGGCTCCATGCTCTTTCAGTTGCAATCGATATGGAGGGGAAACAAAGACATGAAGAAGTATTGCGAGTGAAGTGGAAACGCGAGGCGTCACAAGCACCAGTAAGATCGAGAGCTGAAAGGTTTGCGGCTCGGTTGAAGAGACGGAGGGTTGAACACGAACGTCTTGCGGGTGATGGGAAGTGTGATTACCCAATACATGGTGGTGTGATAATCCTTGACCCTGAGACTGATGAGACTGAATGTCCTAAAGTGATTGGTACGACTTCCAAGGTTGCAATGGATTCTGTATAAGGTGCAAAAGATACACATGCTGAAGATGTTGAGGCGATAGCTGCTGTGCCCGAAGAAGAAGTTGAGGCGTCTCTGGAGAAAGCGGCACAAGATGTGGATCCCAACAGTGATGAAGATGCAACCAGCAATTGAGTTTCACTGTTATTCTTCTTCGTAGTGTTTTTTTTTTTTATATATATACTCAGTGGCGGCTGAGTTTGAAGTTTTCTTCTTTGCTTGCTTGTCTTGAACAAAGTTTTATTCAATGTTGCTTTCGAAACATGCATATTTTTTCTGCTTGTGCCCCCTGACGTGAGTCTGGCTCTGTTGAAGTAGATCATGTAGGATACCTTCCTCCTCCCCTTTTTACATGTTTTATTCCTCCCATATTACCAGGATGGTATGAAGATTTGGTATGAGGATTTAGGGTTTTCTTTCTGGGTAATGGTGGTTTGAAGGTGACTCATAACTTTGTGTTATTTTATGAGAAATTATAAAAGGAATGAAATCTTGATTACTTGAAGAAATATTGAAACCCTAATAAGTATGAAGGCAAGCGGTGCCATCATTTTGAAGGAATTACAAATATTGTGAAAAGGAAAATTGTTGGAGGAATCCCCCTGGGGGGATTAGAGAGGTGATGTCGTGTATTCAAGTGAGGTAGGGATTGAGCCATCGTGAGTGAACAACCACACCTTCGAGTTTGTCTGCATTGATTATATTACAGTAACCGCCCAAGATAACATCTGCCACTAAGAATACTTCCTCTTCCTTTGCAGGCATATCAGGCTGGGCAGTTATTTTTACTGCCATGTTTTCAACTTGGAACGTGGTTACCTTTGCTACCATATCTCTGATTTGAAACGGATTTGGATTTGGTATAACAGCTTGCTTCTGACACGTGTCGTTCTTGACTGCTTCCAAACTTTTGGTGAAGCGCTTAAAGGGGCCAGCACTCCATTCAAATCTCTTGGTGGTGGCCCGCCTGTCAGGTGAAACAGTCCCCTGTGGTCCAGCAGGACAATTATCCACTACTTGCAAAGAGGGTTGTTCAATGAGACTTACTTGGGCTCGAAATATCTTGACGTAGGACGAAGGGCTTTCACCAGGGAGTTGCGTTATGCTTGTGAGTTATTGGTATGGAGGCAACAGGCAGTCTTCGAGTCTCCAAGGTTTGTTGAAAATCATCGGAGCTGGCTTGTTGGAGGTTCTTCCAGGTACTGAGATTGGTAAGGAATGCGCCTTGTGTACCCACGGGCGCCCCAGAATCATGTCGTAATCTGGATGTTCCTTAATTATATGGAATCTGACTTGTGTTAGAATGTTACCGATCTTGATATCAAGGTCAATGTATCCGTAGACATCCACAAACTCTCATGCTGGGCTCTTGATCACAGTCTTTGAGATTTTCGCAGCTTGCAGGGTCTTGATAGTAACGATGTTGAATTCAGAAGCTGCATCAATTAATGTGCTATCGAACTTGACATCTTTCAAATGGGTGACGGTCAAAAGTCCCCAGTTTCCTTTGTTGGCGCTATCTTCCAAGGAGGCTTGAGATGCTGGAACGACTTCTTTTTCTGGGTATAAGCGCCTGCCTGACACAATACGGTTGAGGGCCATGAATATATCTTGACGGTGTACCTTGGAAAGGTACAAGATTTCACACAGGTGTTCCATCATGGATTGTGCAGTCTTGCGCACAGAGTCTCCAGAGATCATGCAACTTCGGACAGGAAGAGGGTCTCTGTGAACTCCTTCATTTCCCAATTGAAGCTCTCTGACGAGGTGTTGAACTCGCAAAAATAATATTTCTCTACTTCTCTTTAAACTGGCTAGTAGTATACGGATAAGAAGGTTCGTTCCTAAGGGAGAGTTGAGTCTAAGTTGTCGATTCAATTTCTGATTGAGAAAAAGGCAAATGATGATGAGAATGATCAAGGACTTCTTCTAAGTCACAAAACATGAATCTTAATGATATAGCTAGTTTTTGCAAAGTACCCATTACTAATAACCCTAGAATAATTAGTACGCTCAATTATTCCGTTATATCTCCTAAGTTCACCGGACACGGAAGCACTCGACTACCGGATTCTATTTGCCAAGTTTCCTAGAGGTACGCTTACTAGGTGTGACTCAATCAAATGCAATAGGCTCCGTGAGATAGGCTATTCCTAGTGACAAACACATAAGCTCGATTCATCTACTAATGTCATTCAATACATATGATTATTTAACAAAATCCCATCGTCAATAACCATATAGTGCTACTTGTGTTCGGAACATCTAGACAATTACGGGTCGAAGAGTTCTCGAATTAGCAATCGAATCATCCGTAAACCAATTTAATTTGTAACTTAAACGATTCAAGAATAATTCATAAACACTTTTGGCACGGTAGAGAATAAACAATAACGAAATAAATTACAAGAAACAAGCTTTTTAAATATCAATTCGAATTCATGTTCGGACGTTGAAGTTGTCCTGAATCAAATGCAATTAGCTACTGGAGTTCATGGTGGAATAATGACAAAACAACAAATAGATAGCAGGAATACAAAACCAAACAAACAGCAACTGATGGTTGTGGTGGAATGGTGTGAATTGGTACTGCCTTGGGGCTGTATTTCCTGTGCTCCCTGCTGCTTTTGTTGTGCTTTCCAGGTCCTGGTACTGGTACTGCTGCAAACTGGTGACTGAGTTGGTACTATATTTCCCAGCTTCCTGCTGCCTTGGTGCTATGGAGTAGAGGTGCAATATGGACTGTATGCAGGTGGAGATGCAAGTGAAGGGGTGGTATGCAAAGAAGGTGGTGAAGTGCAGAACCGGTGGATTGATGTGGAATTATGCAGTGGATGGATGGGAGTAGTTATGCATATGGTTATGGAGATGATGGGTGTATGATGTGGATGCAGGAGATGCAGTTGAGATGGTGGTGATATGGATATGCAAAGTGAGTTACAGGTGATATGCAGGATGATATATGAGAGGTTGTAAAGGTGTTGTGCTGATGGAGGTGCAGTTGGAGTGATGCAGATGGTAGTGGGATATGAATGATGTTGTAGGGTGTATGATGGAGATGAATGCAGGTGGAGTGATGTATGGAGATGCAGTTGGGAAGGGTTGGAGAGGAGAAGAGAGCTCCTCTCTGTTGGTGATGGTGAATGCAGTCGCAGAGCGGGTATGAGAGCTCCTTCCTGTAGGTTTAGGTCTTCTTTATATATCTGCAACTTCCTGCAAATACGTGACCTAAACAGACCCAATAATCCTGGCCATTCAACCTTCTAAACCGACGGCCAAAGCACCTTTTGCTTAACTGTTTTCATGGCCTAAAGCTCTATCCATTGCCGAGACTGATTGGTGCCCAGGTCTTCTTTCCTTGCTGCAAAATCGAACCCCAGTTTCCTAATTTTGTATAAACTCTATTCAACGCTCAATCTCTTCCATCCATTCACTCATAGATCGACGGAAACAACCTTCCTTGTGAGCTGTATTTTCGGCAGGAAACTGGTACCCAACGTTCCTGATTCTTTCTGAGTTTATTGACCTAGACATTATATCTCCAGCTGCTTCTAAGCCTTGTCTTCTCAACTGGACCTAACCTGAACCCTTGGAAACAACCCATAAATCCTATGGCTAGCTGCTGGAAAACAAACTGGACGGTGACATCTTGGCAACAGTGGTGCAGGACTTTTAACAAACACCCGATGTGTGTCTGGCAAACTAGCCATGATTATGCACTGGTTGTTCATGTGAAGTTCACAGCTCCTTTCCTGCAACAATTGAGATACAGACAACCATTCTCATAAACCTTATTAAACACACGACATTAGTTGGTCACAGTTCTTCAAATTAACAGTAGTGATTTCACTTTCTCAACTGGTACTGAACCCAGCCATTGGCAACGACTCCTTCCGTGCAACCTCGGCTTGAGCTCTGTCAAGAATGGTATCGCATAGAAACCCATCTTTCCTTACTCATATAAGAGCTCAAATCTCTTCTGAATCACCTTAAGTATCAACAACAAGATTAATGTTCTTCACCTGATTTGTCACTGCAAAAACAAACCCAAACCATATCATAATACTAATTTTATCTCCCCCTTGGCCTCGATCTTTTTCTTTGCAAGCACCCATCGAACCTGTGGTAACCGGTGGCAAGAACTTGGTGTTGTTGAGGTTCATGACTGAGCTGGGATGAGACTGAATTATGAATAAGTCTCGACCTGGTGTTATAAATGGGAAGGTGTCCATTAACGTACAGCATCCTGTCTTTAACAATTCTATCAGCAGATTACCCCTTATCCTCAACTGGGATCCAAATAACACTTTCCTATGAAATGACAATTTTTTGCTCCTTTTGCACGTGTTTCTTCTTCGTTTACACCAATGACTCCAAAATTCCTACAAAATGCAAAACAAAGCGTATTATACAAAAATACAAGAGAAATAATCAAATAAAAGCAAAAGAAATAGACATTCAAAAGATGTATTTTAGGCTCTTATCACTCTCCTGCTGCTATCTTTTCCCTGAATATTTCTTTCAACTTGTTGCAATCCTTAGTTGGGTGGTGGAAAAACCTATGATAACGGCAGTACTTAGGGTCTGCCATGTCTTTCTCAGTTGGTGGACGTCTGATAGGAGGTAGCTTGATAGCTTCATCCTGAATCCATGCCTCCGAGAGTTCCATTACCTCATTTATCAGAAACGGGAAGCCTGTGTCTTTAGTGCACTGTGCAGGATCTTTGCATGTTCCCTTTCGAGGCGAAGCTTTATGCGTTTGAGCCGCATGCTTGGGTAGTTGTTCTGCCGCCGCTGGAGCTTTTCTCTTTCCGCCTTCGCTTACTACACTGACAGAAGGGCTAGTATTATACTACTTGTTTATGAGGTGCATGTTTCCCCGATTATCTCGTGAATCGTTGCTCCGAACGATCCTGGTTCTTTCCAATAATGCTGGGGCGGTAGTGGCTGAACGTTTGGCTGCTTCATGGAGCTCTGAGAACGTCTGGAATCCCAAGTTTTTCAGCAGGGCGCGATATATGGGTATCATTCCGTTGATGCATAATTCCACCAGTTGTCGTTCTATGACATTTGGTTCATGTCAGTCCAACGCTTGTGTTCTGAACCTTTTGACAAAATCATTTGGATGTTCGTTGTTCCGTTGGGATATTCTCCCCAAGTCTGAGAAAGTAACTTGCTCAGATACAAAGAATTACTTCTTATAAAACGCACTGACCATCTCACTCCAATTGGATATGATGTCGGGTGCGATGTTGTTGTACCACGTATAGGCTCTCCCCGTAAGTGATTTGGAGAATTCCTTCAGGCGGAGAACGTGATTGTATTCGTGTTCTCCTAAGGATTCTAAAAATCGAGAGACGTGTTCACGAGCATTACCGGTACCATCGTAAAGGGTGAATTGAGGGGAGGTGTATCCCCTGGGAAGAGGAATCCGATGCACGTCTTGTGGATATGGAAGCAGGTGTCGATACGCGTCCATCGGATTTTATTTGCCACGATTTTGGAGGAGTCTCTCCAGATCTTCACGTGTAATAAAGTTGGATGATCGTCTCCTTTCCCTGAGACGCTCCTGGTCCCTTTCTCTTGCGTGGTCAGCAGCATAAGACTCTTCGTTCAGGTAGGCTTGTGTAACTGAGGCACCTGCTCCATGTGTGTTGAACATATTTCTTTTTGGCCCTTGGGGTTGTCTCGACTCTTGCGGTAATCGATCGGTTAATGTTTTAAGGAAGGTGAGTACCTCCTTCTGAGTGGTTGTCATGTCTGCCTGAGCTTTAGAGAGGGTTTCTTGTCTCTCCATCAAGTCCACCATGGTGATAGTAGGTTGTCCTCCTTTGGGTCCTCCAGATCCTGGTCCTGAAGGGGGAGTAGCAGTCGTTCTGGTGACGGACGGAGGTGTCATGCTTGAGGAAATGCCTGGATTTGCAGTCGCTCTAGATCTTGTAATGGGAGGTGTCACACCTACTGGAATGTCCGCTCCTGCTCCGCTGGTACTGATGGTAGAAGACGCAACTCCACGGGACACGTTGGTTGTACTGGCGGGTTGTATAGTGACACCAGTAATTGGGATATCAGCGTTAGAAGTGCTGTCGGCACTACCTCCCTCGGGATTGGTTGCTGATCCAGATCTAAGATCCACCATTCTTGAAAATTGAAATGGTATTGAAGAGATCGACTTCACAACCGATAGATTAACCTCCCACTGTGGTCGGCAATTGTTTGTGGGAGAAAACTATTTCTGCATGTTTAAGTAATTTTGGGTGTGTGTGGATGAGAAGTGAATTTAAACCTTCAACAAATGTGTTGCACGATGAGCACTTTTGATTCGACAGATAATCAGACACCCGGCATAAACCGAAGACACGGCCGTTCCAGATTTGTTTCGGTCACAGGTGAAGGATGTGAGGTTGATCTTAGAGAGGGAAGCGAAGAAGGTGTTGAGAGTATGAAGGTGAAGTCTATTTGATGACTTGTTAATGTAAGGTTGAGCAGTGCTAGCAAATGTTGCAGTGCGGTGTGTTCGGGTGTTGAATACGATGGTATTAACACTTGGTTTTTTTATGTATTGTTGGAAATAGGGAGGAGAACCTATTTATACAAGTCGATAAGCCTTCATCACGTCTCTCGTGGGAAAGTGGAGGAAGTGGAGTAATGGAGGAAGTGGAGTTGCGTGTTAGTGTCACACGATTGCTTTCTCACTTCTCCTATCATCGCTAATCGCCCATGTTTTCCTGACACGATCTTGTGATGGCGTGTTGCACGCTGCACGCTGTAAACCGCCAGACCAATACCCCAGTTTGTATCCCCCAGTTGTGATGTGATTAACGTCTTGAGTGAGTCGTGGGACCCACATAAGATAGCAAACGGTGCTAGGTAAAATAATCAAGTTGCTTGTAGGCGTATATTGTATTCATGCGGTGCATTAAATATGCTTAACATGCTTGAAGCCTACACAACCTTGATGAAAAGATTGCAAGTTGAAGTGACTCAACTAGCTATGTTCAGGTGTTGTTCGGAGGTCGCATGAGCGGGACCCACCTTGGCTGGTTATGCCATGGGGAAGTGTGGAAGACGGTAATCACGGTGATACCATGTGTGCCACCTAACTCCCTTCCTAGGATATTCCTCCAAGCATGCGAACTTGGACGGACGAGATTGATGGAGGAATAACCGTTGGATTAGGGTTTGGAAGGCTTGCAAGCCTCCCTTTTCACCCTAACGGTTTTCATCCTTAGGAGGCATGCATAGAGTGGTCGATCGGTCCAACGGGTAGGCGAGACGCCACTCCACATGCCCATGCTTGTTGGAAGTCAACCAGAGCAATCTAAGTCGCTCGTTTCAGCCTGCGATGATGGACAACCGAGATTAGAAAGGGGTCATGCATGATACCTTTGGGCGCGCAAATCGAGACAGCTAGCTTCAACCATTCATGGCCGATTGGTTGGCCATGTATCTGGGCCCACAGTGGACATGCTGGTATGGTCGGCCAGCTAATCCCGCCTTCGTTTGTCTCAAAGTGGCTACCTGCGACCACTTGATGCAAACCCTAATTTAGGGTTTCCGACCGGTTACCTACATCCGATCCTCTTTTTGTGAGGTCAATGGTGCGAGGGGAATGTTGGGACGACGGTGAGCATGTGCGTGCGCGCTACTCGGTCCTGTGCGTGATCTAGGCCGTCCAACCATGCCCGCGAAGTTGTACGGATGAGATCTATTTTTGAGTTTGTTTTCAGCAGGTGAGACTAACATGGGTAGTCTTGCATGCGTTCAACTGGGCTAATATAACCCGCCGTCAGGTAGCCTACGGGTGTTTGCATGTCGAACACAAGGCTTTGAGCACAAACCTACAGAAAATCGGGATGGTTGCTACATGCTCCGCTCTGGGTAGGTTATAATTCTCAGGGATGGTTTCAGATGCTCCAATGAATTATCATGGTGAGAAATATTCATCACCTGAAGGCTTTATACTTTGCAGGACGTCAGCTTACAAAAATTGTCTTTTTACAATTTTATCCTTTAAATAGAAATCCACCATCAACAACCGGTCAAGCGACGTGGTAGACGTCGCTTCTTTGGGAGACGTAGTGGGCCTTGCCCAGGAGATGTCTTGCACCTCGCCCATATTGAAATTGCTTCCCCCACCGCTACGCTTAGTGCTCTCTTCCTGCTGACATGTCGACACTGCTCAAGGGAATACTCCCCTCCTCCACTTCACTCATCCTTAGGAAAACTAGAAATATGGGATGATGTTCCTCTTGTGAAATCATCATACATTGAAAATACAGTGTCTTGGCTTCCATTTTGTTTCTCAAGGGAGACTCAAGTGCAACTACGTACTTGAACTTTTGGGACTTCAGAAGACATGACAACAATATACAGGACAGGAGGTCGACCCAAATGGACACTGGCAAAAGGTGGAGGGAAAGAGGGTGGTAATCGATATTTTATAAGACAAAATTAACCAACTTCACTGGAGATCTGTGATCCTGACCGATTTTTGAAGCTTGAAATGGTTTTTAATTTATTAAAACAAAACCCAGAAGATACCATGAAGAAATTAGAGAAGAGGAATCTACAGGAGGAACTTGAAGAGATCGAGTACATCCCTATTTTTATTTCAAGTTAGGAGGGATAAACAGATATGCTGAAGACCCTACTGTCTTCACAGAAGGAAAGAGATGATGGAGACAATCCACAAAGCCCTCTTGTATAATGTAGTAGTTTTTCTCTTGATATAAAATTTTCATGAATCGAAAGCAAACCACCATGGACAGAGCATATAAAATGGAAGTTAGGAAAAGCTTATATTTTCAGGTGATGATGAGACGACCATTAATTTTTCCTAGATTTTATGCGTTAGAGAATAGAAAAAGGATTTCTTTTCTTCTTCTTTTGGAAAAGAAAAAATTAGATACTATTATTAATAGAGTCACACAACATATTTACATGCCCAAATTGGCTATTATCTTGAGGATTATACCTAGTATTAGCATTGTTCGTAATCATAGAATTCTCTTTTCCTACTTTTTTGCTCAAGCTCTCTTTTTCATAATTAGAATTCTTGAAAAATCTTCTTTTTGTGCCATCCTTTGCACTATCCACGCTTTCCTTCCTTCCATTACCATTCTGATCATGTATATCTTTCCCTCATTCACTGAAAGTGTTGACATCTTCTAGAACTTCGTAATCAAACTCTTCTGAACTTCCCCCGCTGAAACCATTATCCCTATTTATGTCTTCTATATAGCCTTCATCTTCTTGAAAGAAACTTAATGTATAACTTGTTTTTTCTCTGGACCTATTCATCATGTCCATAGCGTCAAGCCAGTTCTTCATATTTCTCTCATATTTTCCTGACGACGACCAATCCTTTTCAAAAAGAACCCTAAGTCTAAACATTCCCATTAGAATAACATTTACTTCTATATTATTATTTATATTTATATCAAGGGATTTAAAGTAATCCTTACAACTATTGAAATTCTTATCAAGCATATACTCCTCCATATTCACCTTTCATACCAACTGATTAGATTCACCAGAGGACTCATTCATCTGCCAAGTTACTGCAACACTTTTGCATTTGATATATGTTAACCACTGCATCACAATAATCATGGTCTTATTCTTATCTTTGTTGTTTACACCATGGGGTGCACTGATGCACCTATCTCCACTGAACATATAATCATTATTATCATTGTTGTGTGATCTGTAGCAAACATATAATCATTATTATCATTGTTGTTACGAAAAACAGTAAAGTAAGCTTTTCCTTGTCTTTCTTCTTCAAACCCATAATTCTGAGGAACCTCCAACTTCTTCATTGCCATTATATGTGTCATAATATGAAGAGCTGTGTACTTGTAATTAGGTTTACTACCATTAAACATAATTTCACACCTAGATTTCCAAACAAACCACATAGTAATGGCACAAATTTTTTCCCATCTAACCTCATCATGAAGTCGTTTTTTTGATTTGTTTTGAAACCAAGTTTTAATCCAGTTATGCAGTGTGTTATTGTGAGTTTTCATTGTATCAGAATTGTAAGGTAAGTGATTCCATACATTTCTAACAAACTTGAAGTTCATGAAAATATGATTCAAACTTTCAACAGACTCATTACAAAGAACACATACAGTTTTTATATCAGGCATTATTTTATTGATTCTTTCTCCCAAAGGGAGTATATCATGTAAACATTTCCACAAGAAAACTTTTATCCTAGGCATCACTCCCATGTTCCACATTCTCTTCCAAATACTAGAGTTAACACCAGTTGTGTTTGGCCTAATCTCATAATCCACATTAAGTTGTTTGTACATGGACTTTATTGAAAATTCCCCATCAGAAGTCAGACTCCACCTGAGTTTATCTCTTTTGTTAACATTAAACCTGATTTTTATAACTTTTTGTATAGTGCTATCATCCAACCATATTTTAAGCTTATTTACATCCCAGTCAGTAGCTTCTTCATTAAAGAGGTCACCGACTTTAACAAGTCCATGATCCCCAAAGGAATCAAGAGTTTGAATAGTATCCTCTTCTCCTGGTAGCCATTTATGAATTTGGATATCAATATCCTTTCAATTATTGACTTCCCAAAAACTATACTTCCTAAGATGTTCAAAACTTTCGCTATTCCTTTCCACAACCAAGAATCAGTCACTTTTGTTTTAAATTTCTTATCCAGAATATCACCATTTGGAAGATATTTCAGTTTAAAAATAACATCCCACATTGACTCAGGGTAAGACACCAATGTCAACCCTATTCTAGTTATCATAGCATCATTCATTATCTGAATGTTTCTTAAGCCTAGCCCCCCTTCCAGTTTTGTTTTACAAATAGGATACCAACATTTCAAGTACAAACCTTTAGACTTACCATCCTTTTTACCCCAGAAAAAATCACGCTGAAGAGCAGAAATATTTTCTAAAGTATATTTAGGAATCCGAAAAAAGTTCATTTGGTAATTAGGAATTGTTTATACATTTCCAACCCTTCAATCTACTAGCTATATTCTCCACAATTGGTTCAAAACAGACTATTTTTGAGGTATTAGTAAACAGCGGCGATCCCAGATATTTATCATTCATTTTTATTTTTTGAACTTTTAGAATTTTAATCATGATCCTTTGAAATTTGTTGGGAACTTTACTGCTAAAGAAAATCCCAGATTTCTGAAAATTAATGAGTTGCCCTGAACCTTCACAGAATTTATTGAAGATATTTAGAATGTTTTTCCTTTCAGCTAAGTCAGCATTGCCAAATATGAGGCAATCATCCGCAAAGAGCAGATGATTGATAGGCGAGGAATTATTGGTGATTTTAATACCATGCATTATCTGTAGTGCCCCCTAAGCTAGCAGCTGACTAATCCAAGAGATTAACTAAATAAGAGGCACTAAAAACTAAAACATTTACTTAAACAATCAATTAAGAAATCTGCTACAAAACTTAACCCAAAACTAGCCCCGCTCAGAAATATATATATATATTTTTTTTTTCTAAATCATGAAATATATTACACAAAAAAAAATCATTTACAAAAAGAGGCTAGCAGACTAGGCCCATTCTAAACAGGGCTAAAGGCCCAATGAAAAATAAAAAAAATCAAATGCATTTTTCAGAATACAAATACTAAGCAAATCTAAAGTAAACATCTCCTTCATTCTCAAGTCTTCCAAGAAAAGCAGGCTTTGCATCATAATAAAGAACTACACCTCTGTTTAATCCCACACCCTTCTTTGTCATTGCATCAGTAGAGAAGTTAACCTCTCTATAAGCATACTTCAGTTACAAAGAAGGAATCTGTTGCACAATTCTTTCTCATCTACTTTGCACAATCCATGGCATCTTATTACTTGAAACAACAGTTAAAACAGCCTTTGAATCTAGCTGAAAGCATACCTCAATAAGATGTTTACTAATAGACCACTCACCTGCCACTATTAATGCCATAACTTCAGCTAAATAATTTGTTGCCACACCCAATCCACCTGAAGCATCTCCAATACAATCTCCAGAATCTGCTCTTGCAACAAAACCAAGACCTGCAGCACCAGGATTTCCTTTGGAAGCTCCATCACAACATATTAGCACTTGGTTATGCTTAGGAAGTTTAAAGAAACATTGAATCACACTTGCAGTTTTAGATTTAACACCTGAAATACCAAAAGTTAAAAGAATATGTAGGTCATATACAGTTCCCCACATTTCCCCTCTCATCCTCAGTCTGCACTCTTTTGCAACTCCCATTATTTTGTGCTTAAACTTCTCCACATTATGAACTGTAGCTTCATACATCACAGAGTTTCTAGTAAACCAAATTTCAACCATTGTATTGAATGCACAATTGTACCACACTTCTTTTATGGCAGAACTTTTTCCTTTAGCAACTTCCAAAACATCAGCAAAGCTTTTAAGACAACAACATTGAAGGATTCCACTCAACCAGAGCCAGATCTTTTCACTGAAGCAACAAGACCAAAGTAAATGATCCATAGTATCTTGATTAAGCCCACATAAATAGCATTTTGACACAGTTGAAAAGCCTTTCTTTCTGACAGATTCCTCAGTAGAACGAGCCCCTCTCAATATCTTCCAAAAATTACAAGAAGTATATGGGTGCACACAAGGGTGCCAAACATACTTAGCCTAACTCACTTTTGCAAATTTCTTCCTTACCATCTGAGCTTCCCTAGCCACAGTAAATGCACCAGTTATATCATTCTTCCAAATCTTTTTGTCATGCCCCTGCTTCTGAATAGGTAAGTCCTTAACATCAAAAAACTGAAGTATTGGTAATGGAATCTGCCACTGACCATTATGTATTAAATCCTTGACCATTAACTCAGTATGTTGTTGTATATACTGATCATCTGCATGAATATCAATAATAGCATACTCTTTGATCCATTTATCTTTCCAGACAGAAATTTTATGCCCATCACCCACAATCCATCTACTACCCTCTTCCATCTCACACATCGCCCATTTAATACCATGCCAAATTGATGATTGTTTATGATATTTAATTCATTCACCTTTTTTATCTTTGTATTTTGCTCTCATAAAAATGGTCCACTCCTTATCCATATTTTCTATCTTCTACAAAAGTTTCAACATGAGAGATTTATTCATTACTTCAAGTCTTCTCAAACCCAAACCCCCTTCCTCCACAGGTGCATTTACTTCATCCCATTTAACAGTGATTAATTTCTTCACATTTGGATCCCCAGACCATAAAAAAATTCTTATTATCTTCTCACAAGCTAGAACTATAGCTTTTGGCCACTTTTATACTGCTATTGTATAAATTGGTAAACTTCATAGCACATGTTTAACTAGAGTTAACCTTGCTGCAAAAGCTAACATCTTGCCAATCCATCCTGCTAACATTTTGTGCAATAATTCAACCATCCCCCATATGTGATGAGTTTTAACTCTACCTGGTTGTAGCATAACACCTAAATACTTATCTGGAAATGAAGAGAGTTCCATTTGTAATGATGCAGCTATCTCTTATTTTCTGATTTCAGATACACCTCCCACAAAACATTTACTTTTGGTTTTATTCACTTCTTGCCCTGAGTTGTCTTGATATTTCACCAATAATTTCATCAAATTCTCCAGTGATATCTTGCTACTATTGCAGAAAATAAAGATATCATCTGCAAACATTAAATGAGTAGGTTGACAGCCACCTCTGCTAACCATTGCTTGCATTTTTCTTTCATGTACCAATTTGGTTATATTCCTACTCAACACTTCTTCTGCCAATACATAGAGAATAGGGGAGAGGGGATCTCCTTGCCTTAACCCTCTTCTAACTTCAAAAAAACCATAAGGACCTCCATTTACAAGAACTGAAATCCTAACTGATTCAAATATCTTATATAACCAATTAATTCCAACCTCAGAAAAACCAAATCTTCTTAGAACTTCAAAAAGAAATTTCCAACTCAAGGAATCATAAGGTTGAGTAATATCAATTTTAAGCCAAACATTTCCACCTCTTCTTTTACAATCAAGTTCGTTGATCAACTCAGAAGACAGCACCACCTTTTCATGAATACTCCTACCTTTGATAAAAGCCCCTTGCTGCTCATAAATTAGCCTACCAATGACCTGTCCAATTCTATCTGTTAAAATTCTAGTGAGGATTTTGAAGCTAAAATTAGCAAAGTGTTCAGCCTTCTTAGCACCTTGAATTTTGGGAAGAAGAAATAAAAAATTTGAATTGAAACCCTTAGGAATAAATCTGTTACTCCAGAAATATTGAATAGCCTCAACTAGCTCAAGTCCAACCACCTCCCAAGCAAATTTAAAAAAACTACCAGACAAACCATCTGGACCAGGGGCACTATTTACATTCATGCTAAACACCACTCTATTAATCTCCTACTGAGAAGGTACTACATCAAGAATAAGATTTTCTTCATCAGTTAATACTTGTGGAATGACTTCAAATAGTTCTTCATCAAAAGAGACTTGCTTCTCTTCAAACTTCTTATGATAATGAGTTACTAGAATACTAGAGATTTGATCATGATCAGTTATAATGTTACCTACATTGTCTTCCAATTCAATAATATTATTATAAACCTTCCTTATTCTCATAATAGAGTGAAAGAAAGCAGTATTTTCTCCACCTTCCTTAACCCACTGATTTCTTGATTTAGCTCTCATTAGTTTATTATATTGTTGAGAAGCTAAATCATGCTCACCCCTTGCAGTTACCAACTTATTTAACAGATCAATATTCTCAGGGTCTGCATCTGAATCAAGAGAAGCTGAAAGAACCTTGTTTTCTGTGGTTTTCACTTTAACTCTTAGGTCACCAAAAACTTCCCAGTTCCATTTCTTTAAAATCACCTTCAGCCTTTTGAGCTTACTCATAAATTTAAAAGCAGGATTACCATAACAATCTTCATTCCAAGAATCACTAACAGCTTTCATAAAATCAGGATGAGTTGTCCAAACAGGTTGGTACTTAAAAGGAATATTCTTTGGTTTTTCAGTAGAAACTGGACCTCCCAGCAAAGCTCCATGGTCAGAAGTTCCTCTGACAGTTACCTTATAATTCCACCCATCAAACCTCTCCAGCCATTGCATGTTGAAAAAAGCTCTATCTAAATCACACAATATTCTCTTCTTGCCCACCTTATTATTGCACCAAGAAAATTGTATCCCAGATTTGGGTGCTTGAACCAAATTACAAGATTCAATACATTCTGTAAACTTTTGCATTGAAATTCTCAAAGGAAGTCTACCACCTTTTTTCTCCTCAAAAATCATTACCACATTAAAATCTCCTATGATCAACCAAGGCAATTACAATTCCTTTATTGAAAGTAACTCTTCCCATAAATCTCTTCTGTCTATAGTTAAACAAGCAGCATGAATACCTACCTGTAACCAGAACCTCCCCAACTTGAACAGTGATTGCATGTTTTGTAATGGAAATAACCGAAGGAGTAGTTAATGATACATGCCAGAAAAGCCATATATTTCCTTTTGAAGAATTAAGAGCATTATGTATAATCATTTTATTCATACTTGGTAACTTTAATTATCTCAAAAAACTTCCAGAAGCTTTAACTTTTGGTTCTGCAACCTATAATAAAGAGGGGCTAAAATTACTCACTAAACTTTTAAGTTTGTCTCTGGATTGAATTCTCCTCAAGCCTCTGACATTTCAATATGCAACTCTCATTGAGAATGAGGTATTTGGGAATTACTAGAACCCCCTTTGTCCAAAATGTTTCTAACTGAATTATTAGCTTGTTTCTTAGTTACTACATTAGGAATTCCTTTAGATATCTTACCTTTCAAAGGCTTCTCAATTAGTTTAGAAAATTGACTATGTTTCTCTGCAACCTCAACAAGAGCATTGAATTTACTTGGAGGAACCAAAGTCTCAACCCCATCATTTATTTTCCTTGCATTTGGAGCTTTACTAGAAGCTTCTTTCCATTCTTGTTGTTCCTCAACTTCAGACTGAATAGATGATAAGACCTGAGCAGAATTTTCCACTTCCAAATTCACCATTTGATCTAGTAGTGGAGGGATACTCTGACCAACTACAATAATTTTCTCCATTGATAATTCTGGGAATTGATTTGGAGATTCTAAAATACCAATAAAACCATTGTCATCTTGAGATTTAAAAGTTGATGCAGCACTACTTTCAACTGGTTTGCCTCCAACATTTGGTGTTACATCATTTTGCTGAGGAGAGCAAATGTCAAATCCAACTGAAATTTTTGATTGAGGCTTTTTAGGAGTGTATCTCCATTATTGCTGATGAGTATTCCCACCATTCTGATTAGTCTCTCTTCTCTGTATACGACATTCAGCAAAAAAATGACCAATTACTTTGCAATGATTACAGAACTTGGGGAGGTTATTAACCCTATCTTCTTGTTCGAATTTTCCATACTTCGACTCTACCCAAATTTTGTTAGGTATTACTCTAGTTAAATCCACTTCAACCAGTATACTTGCATAAAAACCATCTTCCTTCTTCAAAGTAGTTTCATCAATACGAATAGCTCTTCCAATTCTATTTCCCATTGTCATGAGAATGTTATCTTTTCAGTATTCAATACTTAATCCAGGAAATACCACCCAAACAAAAGCGCTAGTTACTTTTTGTATCTCAGGTCTAAAGTTTCTCTCCCAATAACGAAATTTCAAAACCTGAGAAGCAACTTCCCAATACCCCTCATAGATCATCTTCATATCTTCATTATTATCCAATTTAATGATAAAAAAACCTTTAACAATTGGAATGAAATTGCAGTTACCTTTCAATATCCACAGTTTCCTCAATTCTGATTCAGCAACTGCAAATTTAAGGTTGACTAAATCTAGTCTACCAATTAAACTATAACGCCATTCATCTAAACTTTCATAAATAACCTCATCCGGAATAAAAACTGAAGTGCTAGCATTTGAATTACCATTAAAATTTTCCGATCTGAGATTATTAAGAATCTCAAACCCGGACTGAAGCTTGGAATTTTCCGACATCATCTTCAATTCCAGTATTTAATCATCATAACTAATAAAACTAGAAACACCTGAAGGAAATGATTGAATCAAAAAGAAAAATCACCTAAAATCAATGCATGTAATGAAAATTTATTGGTTTTAATATATTCAGTGTTTAAAATCAAAAAAAAATCGAGAGAAAAAATTGACTGAGTTTGTCGCCCGATTTGCAGAGCACAACTCAGCCCGATTTGCAGTAAATTTACAACCAATATATATATATACAAAAACTCATCTCAAATGATACATATACAATAGTCATTTGGATTACAAATACAATATGCAATATAATAAACATAGTAAAAGTTATGAAATCAACCCTTGAATCTTTCGTTGCGCAACTCTGATCTGTCTCTGAAACTGAAAGTGGGAAGGGGTGAGAACATCATCCCTAAAAGGGGTGCCCAGCAGGAATAACATTTAACTTTCAAGTAATCATTTAAAGATTTGGAAAACAATAATGTTTTCCCAAACATTAAAAAGTGACCAAGTCACTGAAATAAACAAACATGTATACGGACAAACTCCTTCTTCAAACAATGTATAATATTCGTTCTAACCACACTCATTAACTATTGATATCACCAAGACCATGATGACCCACTCTAAGCATAAAAGTTGAATTCATGTATATATAAATGTGAATGAGCGTATCATATATACTATAAGTGGAAATTCTCATTTCCCATAACAATTCATAATGACAAATAAAACATTACAAGTCATTTCCAAATCATGGAAAGATTAACAGAATCAACAGAAGTATAGTAAAGCAATTCAAACAAAGCATGGAATGCACACTAGACAATGCATGAGTTTAATAAAAAAAGACTTTTGTAAAAGAAACAATAATGATTACAAAAGAGTAAAATGTATTCCCACCTCTTTTGATGACAGGCCACGCCTACCTTGAGATCCACGATCCACTGGTCCATCCTTTGAATCGATCGTTGTTAATATAGACTCACTGTTAATCACACAAGAAGTCTAAGAATCTAGCCAAAAGGTTCACACATGAATCATACAAGTCTTTCTAATGATTCTTGGCCCAATTAAGGTTCTACATCTTTTATTTATCTATCTTTAGCATAGCAAAGGTTTACTAATTGAATTAGGTTGGTTATATAGTATATTAGATAAGTCTTGTGAATATCTACAACTTTGTAGAAGAATTCAAAGGTTAATTAGGACCATGGGTCCAAATATTCAAAATATGAATACTAGGTCTAAGCCTAAGTCCACTAAACTAACCCCTTAATCTAAGGCCCAATCCAACTAAGTCAACTAACGGTCAAAGTGACGGTCAAGGGTCAACTAACAGTAAACGTCAGTCAACGGAGTCAAGGTAAGGTCAAAGTCCAGTGTCAAGTCAACTATCTAACTGGTCTGGTCAAGTCAACTATCAACATGTCAAAGTCTAACTCGGTCAAGGTCAACTCAGGTCAACTATACGAATCAAGATCACTGAGTTAGCACCGGATTGACTAAGTCAGCTAGAGTCAGATACCTGACTAGGCTGAAAGGCACAAGGACTAAACCCTTGCACAGGCCAGAGCCATTGCTCAGGCCAAAGAATACAAGTGCACAAACATTGTGCAACATAACTCTAAAATGCTAACTTCTTCTTCATTACTTCAATTTCCAGATTATACAACTTCATTTTGAATCATTTCAATCATACATTCAAAGCATATAGACTTCATGACTCCATTTAAATTCAAATACAGTTTACCTGTAATTGCAGCTTTAAGCTTTCACAACAATCTAACTGTTCTTTACCCTACCAACTCGCTCTCAGTTCACCTTGTTCTCTCAATTCAGACACACATACATTCATCTCAAATAACATTGTACCTCAACTCAACACACCACCACTATAACCCCAATTTCTTTTACACTCCATCTGTACATTCATATTCTATCAACTGCAGAAAACACCACCATCCTTAAATATCATTCTAACTCCAAACACATTCTTTTCTCAATCACCACCAGCAATTACAACTACACTTCATCTTTATCCAGTATTCAGACGACCACTATCACCAATCTACAGTTCATACACATCCTTTGAACTTCAGCATCACGGAAACTACCACAGCAACAACAACACTCGGATCAATCTTACATCCACCTAGATCATTCATACAAACTATAACTTATACCACCAACACCCATACTTCAGTTAAAACCACTTCCATCATAACTTACAGTTTCACCTGCATCTATCAAAGTTCACAACCAATTCCATTCACAACACCTGCAATATCAACACACATACAACCACCATCTCAAAATCTCATACCTCACCAAACCCATACTTCCTGCCATATCACTTCTTCAACTGAAATCTCTTTTCAGTTCCTCTTGAACAACAACACTACTAACTCAGGCAATTCTACAAACTCAATTTGAAACCCAACAGCAACATCATTATCACTTCAGGAAACTCATAACTCGCATTCATCAACTCAACAAACCTCACCAAAACACCATTCATCCCAAAACTATCATCTGTAATCAACTTAACATTCATCTAACTCTTCTCCCTGTGATTTAGCACAATTCAAACCAAAATACAGCTCAAGCACATACTCAACAAATCCATTTCAATTCTTAATTCATTAAGAAACTTATAAACTTAATAATGAACTTGAAAAGATTTACTAATAAGAACAATTACCTTCTTAATAGCAGAACCAAACCATAGTTCTTCATCAGTGTAGTTGCAGGAATTCCTTCACTACACCCCATATAAGAATTCACCATGATCAACACATATTTGGAGATTAAGAACAACACTTTATTGATTAATTCTCAGAAATGTTATAAAAAATGGAAGAAATCAAGAATACAATCGCTCACAAAAAATTTCTCTCTCCTCAAGACTTTCTCAACACTCTCAAAATTGATCTCCCCCTTCTGAGTCTATTGGCTCTCTTTATATAGGGTATGTACACAGTGGATGATAGCTAAATTTTCCTTTAATTTCGGATCTGTCTCGCGGTGCACTCGCAGCAGTTGTAATGCTAATTCTCGCAGATGATGTAATCTTCGCAGGATCGTCATGCTCTTCTCGTGTTTCTGCTACCGTCATCCGCTACGTTATTCTTTGAGTTATTCTGCGACACTCACATAGTGTTGTTGAGAGGCTCGCAAAAATGTTGTTAATCAACTTTCGCACGAATATTGTTGTGGCAATATTCTAATCCTACATCTTGCCTCTTCTCATGTCTTTTCTGCAAAGGAGAAAAGATCATGAGAATTGAATCCTTTTAAAATGCCGCAGCTGTTTATCTTTTTGCATTCTTCTGTTCTGACACATTTCTGTATTCTTCGCCAACTTTATTACACGTATCTTTTCTTCCATTCAATTTTTGACACGTATTTTTTAACCGCTGCGCTTCAACCATTCACGTCTCTTCACATTTAATGCATTTACCTTCCCAAAATTTCTTATACTCTATATATATCTTCTTTAGTCCTCTATGTGCAATTTTACTGTTCTTCTGCAATTTCCGCACCTGCTACTGTTGTAATTTTTTTTTTTCTATTTCGATCTTTTCTTCATTCCCATACTGAGGATGCCTCCTCCTGGCCGTAAAAATCTTATCGCTTACGAGCAACTACAGAAGAAACTTAAAGACAGAGGTTTTGTTTTATCTACCATTCCTGATCAAAACCCTAAAGCCGAACTTTCCATTAAATCATTCTATGATCATCCGTGTTCTCGCAAGAAAATTATAGTTTCGCTAGGTCAGCTTGAAGCTGGCCTTCCCATTTCTCTTTATGACCCTGAACTTCCTTTATTCTTCGAGATTCTTTCTCACGCAAATTTCTCGCGGGCTGTATATCAATTGAGTCGAGATTGCATTCGTTTGATGATTGAGTTTTCTACTCGCAGTGCTGGTAAAGAATCTCTTTATCCTCCTTCTGCGAAGAATCCTAAATTCAAAGATGTTCCTATTATTCCTGCGAAGTATGTTGTAGAGAATTTCTTCACAAATTATGATATAATCCCCATGAGGAAAGATAGCACTTATTGGGGTGTCCGCATACAAAATAAGGATGACATTACTGAGGATAAAGTTCTCATGTTAGATATTGACTGACATCCAGGTAATAACCAAGGTCCGCGTTATTCTAGTGATGATAAATGGTGTATTTTCCCACTATTGCTGCGAATTTCTCCAGCTTCTAAGGTTCCTTGATGAATAGATTTTTTTGCTTCTATCTGTATAAATTTGAGAACAATTCGTTTTTGCAATATGATTAATCAACATGATTATTAATTTTTAACTATCTGTGTAAATCTGCCATATAAAGATGAATAATAATTTTATCATTCTGTGCATTCCCATACTTGCCTCTATTATTCATATGCAATATGAAAGATTGAGCAGATTAATGTTGAATAAAATCTGTTTGTAAATTTTGCCTCAACCCCTGCATAAATGGCGCAGGTCATGTCTGCATAATCTCATGATCTCTTGTGGTCTTATTTTGCCTTCCTAGTTAAAGGTTTTATTTAGCCACTTTTTATTTTTGGCGACAAAATCGCAGGACGTCCTTACATTCGCATGTAAAAACCCGTTGATCTTGTCTTATCCTTGTTTTTTCAATTTATTGCGACAATATGACAGGCCTAAGTTCTCTTGCGAGATCAAAGCCCCATGACATTGCCGTCTTGCGATGAAATCACAGGACGTCTTTACACTTTCATGTAAAAACCCATTGATCTCATCTTAACTTTTTCTCATGGCTTGTTACCTCTGTAAGGTATTTTTTACGCGACAATATGACAAGCCTAAATGTTCTTGCGAACGTAAAGACCCATGACATTGCCGTCTTTAGACACTTATCAGCTCCCTAATGGAGGGTGCCGCCCTTATCTTCCCCATGGTTGCCCCTTCAAGGAGGGCACATCGGCCATACAAGACTAGATCCTCCCATCTGGTCTTAACAATAACCAATTGTTTTCGCAGCCTCTTATCCTTTTTACCTATAAGCCTTATAGTTACGAGACTGCACCCTAAGCGGGGTTTTCTTCGGGCCGAGTTCATCATATCCAAGACTTGCCAAGAATGGCCAGGGTAGTTTCGTACGCCCAGGGCACCCTTGGATCAACCATGTACCTCGGCACCTTGGTCATACTCTGCACTCTTTAGGATAGACCCTCGGTCGTCCATACAGGGTATAACCTTATATATATATATATAGTTGGAAATCCATGGTACCTCTCCTGGATAGGTATCTCTCATGGAGATGGACCCCAGCTCTCCATGACTCAGGTTCCAGCAGCGATATAACCTTATCCCTGAGTCATGCAAACAGATACCCCCTTATATGACATACTTTAGGTCTTACATTTGCCTCTTGCGAAATTTTATTCACGAACTAGGGTGTACGCCATAAAGGTTCGTCCTATTCTTATATGTCATTATTCTTTGATTATCTCTTTTTTGCATTTCAGCTCTTGTATGATTTTTTAATTTCATCTTTTTCATTGAAATTAAATATTCTTTTGAAACATTTTCTTCAACAAATCATTCATACATTTCTTAAATTTCACGATTTGAGAAATTTTACCTTTCTACTTACTACTTTCTGCTCCTCCCTTTTTGTTGTGCTTTGTTATTTTCTCTCCATATGCGAGGCGCTCGCCATCAGTAGTTTTTAGTGTGTATTGACTTTGCAGCATTCCATATTCTCACCGTTCTATTGTATCAACCATTAATTTGTCACTTCTTTGCTTCTGTTTGATGTTATGCTTCCAATCTCTATTCCTCGCAGCTCTTTCTTCGCAAGATTCCATGTCAATTTCATAGCACTTCTTTCCCTCAGTCCAGTCCCCCTTTATGACTCCAACACCACTGGGATGAGGAAATTTAATGCACTGGTGGAAATTTGATGCTACACCTAAGATCCCATGTAGCTAAGGCCGGCCAATCAAGGCGTTGTATGGCAATTCTACGTCAACAACACAGAATTGAATCTTAGAAGATATTCCCTTCAAGGGAATTCATATTGTAATTTCCCCTTTGGGATTGTTGGCAGTACCATTAAAACCATAGATTTTATAAGTTGATGGTATTAGATCTTCGTCTCTTCCTCCCATGGTTTTGTAAGTATGATAAAATAAGATATCCACTGAACTTCCCGTGTCAATCAATACTTTATTAATGGCCCAAGAATCTTCAGTTTCACCATCCTCATTTTCTTCATCTTCTTCTTCTATTTGTTTTGGATTTATTTCTCATCTTACCACTAGTGGGTTGTCATGCATCTCGCCAGGCTCTAGTACTTCTTGCACAGTGAAAAAAATAGTTTGCTTTTGCCACTCCTCTAATGGCGAGACTCTCGCGATATTCATTATCTCTCTTCCATCTGTGTCTCTCGCGAAGACTCTGCTTAGAACGTTGTCGTGGAAATCCTCAATAGTCTTGTATGAATGTATGATGGAATTACAGAACAGATTCTTCGCCTTGGCTCCAACTTCTATCACAAATGTTTCTGCTCCTTTTGCGGTATTCACTCTGTGAATATCTGGTGCTGGTGGTAATTGCTGAGGTTGCGGATGTCCTATTAGAAAATGATTCAACTTTCCCTGATTAATCATCCTCAAAATTATTCTTTTTACATTCCTGCAATCGTTTATTGAGTGGCCGTGAAAATGATGGTAAGGGAAAAATTCTTGATTTTGATTATTTGGATGTGGCTCTTTTCCCATATTCCAGGGTGATGGTATATTTTCCATCAGGATGATAGCCTCCCAAATTTTCCCTATACTAGCATTTAAAGGTGGCATCTTAATTTCTTCCCATATTATCTTCTGACTTCCTTGCCCTCTATAATAATTTTGTCTTTGACTGCCATAAGTTTCATCTGCGATTATAATAATTCCTTTCTCTTTCAAACTCTTTTTGATCTCGACTTCCTATGGCTACTAACTTTTGTTGACTATCAGTCACTACTTTCTCTTGTTGCGGTTGTGAGGTGCTCGCCACAGTGTTAATCATCTTAGGAAGTAAGCTTTCATTCGCTGCTATTGAACTAGTGTTTGCGATGGGATAAGATTCCATATCATTCTGTTTCTCCTCCAAAGAAATGTATTCTTCCTGCAATTCTCGCAACTCAGTCATTGTGATTGTATTTTTGACTCTGAAAACTTGAATATACAGCAGATTAGTTGCGAACATAGCGTTAATGAAAGATAAAATGAGGTATCTCTCATCTACTCTTATGGTTAGACATTTCACTTCACATTGTCTTCCATCTTATGGTTATATGTTTTAAACTCTCGCCAATCCTATGCTTTAGCCCAAATACATCTTCAATACCGGGTCGCGAAGAATTGTTGCTTATATACGCCCCCAAGAACGTGGTTTGTAGATAATTGAAACAAGTTATAGTATTCTTGGGTAACCCTTCAAAGCTTCGCCAATTAGGCTGGATGCAAAATATTTGCACAATACAGCATCATGGTTTTCCCACTGCAGCATACACCTAACATAAGCCTTGATATGTTGAATAACATAAGTAGTACCATCAAAAATACTAGTTAGTGATGGTAAGTTGCACTTTGGGGGTATTCCAACTAACTGTACTTCTTAGGTAAATGGAGTTTTCGAAGCTTCTTCAGTGGCCTCATCAAGTTGCCTTCTGCCTCATTTTCTTCTATTGTTCAACATTCCCTTCATTTCTTCTAACTCTCTTAATATTTGTTCATTCTCGCTTGAATTGTTCTCCATTGGCCTTTTTAGTGCAGCTTCCCTTCTTCTGCGTTCATGTCTTTCTTGCCTTGCGAGAGTTTGTGCTTCTTCTTCAGTATTTTCATTATGCATTCTCCCGCGATTTTCTTCTTCACCTCCTTCTTGAATTCACAACTGCTGATGTCTACCATTGTCTCCCCTGCGATCTTCTTCATCTCTCATCATTTCTCTCCGATGTTTTTCTATTCTCCTTTGTATTCTATCATATTCCTCATTTATATTATCATTGTTGCGATTTCGTGCGCGTCTTATTTCTCGATTGTCATGATTATTTTGACGTATTGCTTCTTGAAATTCTTGTTCTTCCACCTCTGCTCTCAATCTTTCTCTCTCGCAAGCTAGACGTGCTTGTTCAACATAATGTCTCTCAATTTCATCCTCTATTATTCTTCGGTTTCTTTGGATTTCTCACTCATGTAATATTCTCCTTTCTTCTTCTGGATTTTCTCCACCATTTTGGTTATTTCCATCCTCTTGATTTCTATTATCACGTCTACCATCCAAAGTTTCAATGCGTGGAACGTAACGATCATTAACCATTTCTTCTTTTCCATAATATTGTTCTCCATTTGGATTCTGCATTCCCTCTTGAATATTTTCGCCAATATTTCTTATAGGGGAAATTCATCTTACATCTTCTTTGAATGACCGTGAACTTGATCTTGAAGTACTTCTTGATCTCCTACTTTGCAACCTCAAATTCTCCATTCTTAACTCGTGATTATATCTTGTTAGATTCACACTTTCTTCCGCCTACATCCTTCTTTCCTCCTATCCTTCTTTCCTTCTCCATGTATTAATCCTCCATTTACTTTTTGATTTCTTCCCTCTCGTCTTTCGTCTCTTAATTTTCGATCTTCTGGTTCTTCCATTGAATCTGATCGCCAAGTATGCATGCTTACTCTATCATAATCCACAGCTCTATCTTGCATTGGTGTTTGTTGATTTGGATGTCGAGCCTGATTTTCTCCATCATTCCTTGTTCTATTTCTTCTTGTTCTTATCCTTGAAGATTCTCCCATTTTATTTGTTTCTCCACCTGCAAGTCTTTTACTCCTCCTTACGGTTGTTGGTGGTTCTGATGTATTTCTTCTTCTTCTAGCCATTAATCTTAGTGAACTGTTGAAAATTGCGTAAAATCCTTCACTAATTATTCCAAATTCCTTCCAATCTCAATGTCACTTTTTACCTTTTTCTTCAAATAATCATCAATTCATCCCTATTTCGGGTGCTAAAATGTAGTTGTAGGAAAACCTACACTACACCCTTCACAAGAATCCACAATTATCAACACATATTAGAAGATTAAAAACAACACTTTATTATTTGATTCTCAGAAATGTTTACAAGAAATGGAAGAAATCAAGAATACAACCGCTCTCTTGGATTTTCTCTCTCCTCAAAACTTTCTTAACGCTCCAAAATTCATCTCTCTCTTTCTGAATCTACTGGGTCTCTTTATATAGGGTAGTTACATAATGGATGACAGCTAAGCTGTCCTTTAATTTCGGATCCGACTCGCGGCGTTCTCGTAGAAGTGATAATGCTAATTTTCGCAGATGATATAACCCTCGCAGAATTGTCATGCTCTTCTCATGTTTCATCTATCATCATCTGATACATCATTCTTTGAGTCATTCTGCGACACTCACACTATGTTGTTGAAGAACTCGCAGACGAATTCGCAGAAGTGTTGTAAATCTCGCAAGAATAATATCATGGTGATATTCTGGTCCTACAAGAATTGAATCCACTTCCGGATCATTTGAGTTTTGTTTTAAACCTACTTTGAGTTTTTCACATGATTATCGTTTGTTTTTGCTAATAAGAATGTTTATGCTTGATTGATAGGTCGTTTAGGTGACCGACTAAATTGATTTGTTAATTGATCTAAAGCTAGTGAAATTTAGGGGATAAGTAATCATTTCTTGACTATTTACATAAGTATAAAACACGAGACCTTGCGGAGGGATTCCGTGGAGCAATTGTGTGTGAAAACAACGTTATCAAGTGGACCTTGATCTAAGAGTCTAACTACTAATATCAACCTAATAAATTCATAAATCTTAATGCGTTTAACTAAATTACATCTTGAGTGATCTACTACTAGGTGGTTTGGTAAATAGAATCCGGTAGGCGAGAACTTCCGTATCCGGTGATATAAGGGATTTAGGGGTTAGCACCGATCTAGCTGTTATATCTACGGTTGGTGATAATCTGTGACTAATAAATAGTGGAAAAGAACATAACTTGAATCATTGTTTTGCAACGAAGAAGGATTCCTTGATCTAATCTCTCTTATTGATTTCAACTTACACTTTTGATTTCTTTATTTACTTTCTTTTTCTTCCCCCCCCCCCCCCCCCCACCCCTTGTGACAATTAAACAACTAAAAACTCTTGCTCCTCGTGGGAACGAACTTGACTACCCTATATTACTTGTTAATTAGGTAGTAAAATAATAATTAATTTTTTGTGGTTACGACACACATCAAGTACTACATCAACGACAATGGTGACAAAGGTTACACTATCAAGTTGAATAAAATCAACTCCGATTTTCACTGGGTTTTATATTTGGATTGAATTATGACTAGGTTTAGGTCATTTTTGAGTTCCGAAGTACACAAATATAAAATGTTTTATTATTGACACAAACCGGTCAAATAATGTCATGCCCAATATGATTTCATTATCAGAGATGATGTTAGGTTTTGGGAAAGTGGTTACAAGTTTTCAGACCTATTTTGCGTTAAATAGAAAGTACATCACAGAGAGGATGGTTTTGGATGCATGGGCATTTCTTATGTTTTAAATGATCAAAGAAAAGGCATCATTGAACAAAGAACTGGAGACAATAAAAACACATAAATGCTGAATTCATACTGCAAACATTATATCATATGCATATATCAGCAAATCAAAAATCCATCAAATTGGTGCCAATACCAATACAACTGGACTACTGGAGAACATTTGCCCTTTCGGCATAAAATTTAGGCTACTTGAAACTTTCCGAACATAAGAAAGACAAATTATTACATGTTGATGGGTAGCACCTAGCCCTACTTTTGATTGTATTTTTTGGGCAGAACACCCTTATAACGATCGCTTCCTAATATCAACTTGCTTCACTTTTTTGTTGTTGTAATGGAAGAATAATTAGTAGTGCATATTGTCATTCCTAACAAAAATGGAGATATCATAAGAGTTTATATATACTTTGTTTTGAAGCTACTTAAGAGACAAAGCTATCTTTTAAATAAATTAGTAAATCTTCGTGTTCTGCAGCAAGTAGATAAACTTCTGCGGAAGTAAAAGCAATTCGATACACTTCATTAGTTCATAATATAGAAGTTTATATCGTGTATCTACTTACTTTAATTTTAGATAAATTTTCTGAATAGGTTAGCCTTTTAAGATAAGTTTTTGTTTTTAAACGTTAATCTGATGATGTTTTGAGCAGAGGAGGACAAGTAGAATCAATGCAAAAAATAAAAATGAAAGCTTTACGGAATCGAATTCCTAACTGTAACAAGGTAATTCATTTGTTTCTTTCCTACTACTACTCTTTTTTTTTCCTGAATTTTTGATTCTCTAATGTTTTATATTTGAGATTTTAGGACAAGTTTGGATTTTGCAGGATGTGGGTTCTTCATCACAAAATGTCAGAGATCCTTTAACATTGGTTAGTCCTTCGGATTTCTTTGCAATTAGTACGATGGTCCTAAGGCAAACAACGATTTTGATTTGTATACGTGGCAGATGTTTGGTTAGATATAAATATGTTGTAGACGACATGGTGCCGTTCCATTAATGAAGGTTAGATATATAGGTGAGTAATACCCAAGCATGTTTAATTTTTATGCTTAATTACCTTCCTGCGAGGTGAATGTGTATATGACTTGCTGAAGTTGATTGAATAATGAGAGGTCATAAGAATGTAGTTAGATTTTATTGGATGTGTTAGCTTCTCAATTACATGATGGTTCTAAATTATTGGCGTAATTTTTTTTTCTTGAACCATGCTTGGCTCTACCATAATTGGACAATTGAAATATACCTGCAGTACCACAGTTACGTTTCTATTTTAAACACCAGTATTGAAGGTAAATCATTCTTCCTCCCATCAATTTGGAAATGATCTGTAGCGCAATGGTAGCGCGTCTGACCAAGCGTCAAAAGGTTACGTGTTCGATTCACGTCAGGTCTATTAGTTATATTTAACTACACTTATAGCTGCAGCAAGGGTAAGACCCAGTCACTAAGTCTAATTTTCTTGCCAGTTTGATTAACTAGTAATAATCAAAAAAAAAAAAAAAAAGGAGCGACTAGAACCGTAATTAGAAGAGCTAGGTAAAGGAAGCAGAACTTATCCGTGGCAACTCTCTCATCAATAGTAACGCGTCATTTACTATTCAAAAGAAGTTGGATGACGATGTGGTTTTTAAAAACCAGACTCGCAGTGAAGCTCCAAAAATTTTGCACAGGTATATAAAGTACGTTTGTCTTAACATAAGCAACAGTGTGGAACGGATGAGAAGCAGAGAAACCTCAGGAATACTGCGTGAGTGAAAACCATACATGTTTGGCCTAGCTCCTTAATGCGCATGCTCAACCAACTTTTTCCTTTCATCATATGGATTTTTGAGAAATCAAGCAAATGAACAGTAAGATTGTAAGACAAAATTGACCAACTTCACCAGAGATCTGTGATCCTGACCGATTTTTGAAGCTCGAAATGGTTTTCAATTTATCAAAACAATACCTCCAGGTTAAAACGTTTTCAATCTTATCTTATCTTATACTAATATAAAGAAAATAACTCTTTTTTGTAGGAGACCCCCTAAATTACTTAATTGTCCCTATTTTTTACATATTTATATAAATATCATTGTTTTAAAAATAGATCAACAATTTTAAAAACTTAATATCTTTCAAAATATACACCGGATTTTTTTAAAATTTATATATTTGAAAAGCTCTTTCAATCATCTACGTAACGAGTACAAATAAGAAGAGTAAATTTTTGTTTTAGGAAAAAAAATTCATGTCTTTCAAATTTAATATTGTTGGATGAGTAAAAATTCAAACATGTGCATCGCACATGTGTCCTTGCTAGTCTCCACTCCTTTAAAATGCTAAGTCATATAAGCTCCCACGTTGAACGGTAAGTATGACACCCCCCTCAAATTAAATTAGATAAAAGCTTTGGGCATTAGTAAACCTGGAGGGGACACTTGGCGGGACTCTATTGGTTGGGACATTAAAACTTGGATTACACTCTGTTTACACCCTGTATTTAACTGGCCGTTTGTAACCCCGTTAGCAAAAACGTGGGTAGACAAAACTTTTGTCAGAATTTGTGCCTAAATAATTTGTTACACCCCGTTTATACTGAATACTTAACTGGACGTTAAGTAACACCGTAAAAGTGTATGATACTCCCGTGAAAAACCAAACCATTTGTTTTGAGTTACACAACCCTTAACTCGATGAGATTTCCTCTCATTCACTTGAAACCGAAAATGAGAAGAAAAGAAATAAAATCAACGGCAGAGATGAAAGTATCTGCAGAGATGATCGGGATTTGAAGAGTCGATGAGTTGAGTTGAAGAGCCGGAAATAATTGAAGGTTTGGTTTGATAACCGAGATGAAAAAGTATGAGCTCTTTACTACAAAACCCTAACCCTATTTTGCATTTCTCATCATCAGATTGCTTGTAGTTTGTTTTAAACCCTAACCCTATTTTAAACAAACTGAAGAAAAAAATCAAGACCTATCAATTTTGGTAAATCCTGACCCTATTCTTCATTCATCAATTTTTTTTTATTTGTGTTTGTTATGTTTATTTTCTCCCTTTGATTCAATTGTTTTTTAAAGTTGGGTTCTGATTTAAATTTTGATGAAATTTTTGGTTAGATATTCTGTGATTGATTTGGTTGATTCATTGGGTTTCAATCCAATTCGATTTTGCAGGGAATCAATGGGTTAGTGTCATTGATTCATGGTTGTCAATTAATTTTTGCAACAAAGAAGGTTTTTTCATTAACAACAAAACCATCAAGTTGCAAATAAGGTGTTCGACGAAATTCCTATACAACCAGTTTAGTTCCTCTACAGTTGCAATGGGTTTGGATTGTCTTGCGAATTTGAGAGGAAATGGATCTGGAGTGGTTTGAACAGCAGGAGCTATTTCAGGTAAAAAAAATTATGAAAATGTTTTGGCCCCAGAATTGAAGTGTTTAACTGAATCGTATGGAAGCCGCATAGACGCTACCTCTGTTAATATTATTATTTCTCTCTATTTTGTGGGCAAGTTACAATGGGGGCTTTATTATTTTGTTTGTATTGTATACATATTTGATTCTACTTTGAAATTGATTGAATTTGATTTTTAGTGTTATGAAGTAGAAGTTTTTTTACTATAGATTTGTTAGATTTTTTGTGTGTTTCATATAAAGTACACAATAATGCATTATCCTTTTAGTTACCATATACGAATAGTTAAAAACAAAATCACTTATTCTTATTCTTAGTGCAAATTTACCACATTGTCTTATGCTTAGTTGCAAAATTTTACTTATTACATTGTCCTAAGTTCAATTTTCACTTCCAGTCACTATGATGGCGACTCGGGAGCATCGAAAAGATTAGATGTTGCAACTGATGATGAAGTACTCAGAGATGAAAATGGGATTGATTCAATACTGTTGTATAAAAAACAACCTTTCCAGGTATATTCATATATATTTGAAGTTTTAGTACTTCTATCTATATGCATCATAATTTTAAATGATAATCTGTCAGATGGGATATCTTCTAAATGCAAGAATGCATACTGACTTCAAACTTCAAAAAGACCTAATTTATTCTCTACGTTTCCATATTCTCTCATCTTTTTCTCTTCCCTGGTCGCTGTAACTAATCTAAACATACCCTAGAGAATATTATGTAGCAAGCGACCTTCAGTACAGTAGGGAAGGTCATCTAACGACTTTCGTTTGCACTCCTAAACAGGTACTGTTTTTTCACTGGCGTGTACCACTGGAAGAGGAAAGAGTTTATAATACTATAGCAGTCAACTAGCAGGTATTATTATTATTATTGTGATAAGATTATTAAACTGAAGAGTCCATTATCCTGATGAGAATATTTGAAGAAGATTTGTAACAACTGTTCATGATGTAATCCTCAATTTTTATTAAACTATGTTTTATGAGGCTTCTTATGTGATCCGATAACAACTGATAAGTATTATTATTGTGTGATGTTGGGCTCTACAGCTAATTTGCACATTACAATCATCTCTTGGCAGAAAAGCAGGTATACAATAAACCTTTATCATCTCTTTGATGGTTCAAATTTATGTAATTATCATCTCCAGCATCAACCAGCAACTTCTAACACAGTTGCTACTTTGATGAGAAGAGAATTGCATGTTCACTTTGATTCCCAATATGAGTAAAGTGGTTGGCTTGCTGCTTAGAGGGTGTATCATCCATGGGAGGAGTCGAGAAAGCTGATAATGAATGTACATTTGAGAAACTGTGTAACATGACCAGAAACATAAGTACTCTGAAGGAATGTGACAATTGAAAATTCCGCCTCAAAATAGTGTTGTTGCAAAGGCAAGTCTCTATCTCGATCGGACATGCGAACCTGATTGTATATGTTATCTGAGAACACGAGTATGTGGAACTTGAAGCCTACGGCAACCATCCAACTCTAACCGTATTGAGGACAAAGTGCAAAAGGATGTGCTCATGGAAGAATTTCATGGACAAACTGACATCTTACTATATATATAATCTATAAACATTATAGTCCATCTCGATTCACATGTCCTGAATAATTAACAATGGACACTCAAGGATTAGATATATGAGCAATGGATTGTTTTAAGATGAGTCGGTGTGGGCGAAACTGTAACGTATGTTAAATACTACAATGTATTTAACAAATAATATTGATTCTTTTGCAAGAGAAAACGACATTTGGTTTATACAACAATTAATAATTGTAAATAGGAAATACTCAATAAAAGAATAATTAATAATTGTTAGATGTGTCGTTTAACTTGAAAGCTTGGAAACAACTGCTTCTTTATGACTTAAAACTTAAAAGACAACACCAAATAAAAAATGCATGGGGATGGGCGAGGCGAAGCCAAGCCACACACCAAATCAAAAATGCATCCGGACGGAGGCGAGGCGAAGCCGAGCCACAATAAATTGAAAATGCACAAACGGGGCGAGACGAGGAGAAGCCACGTCACAACAAATGATCAAAAATATGGTTAAAACAAAAAAAAAATATATGATGGTGGATGTTTTCGAGTCCGGCCGGTGCGTAGCACGGGCTCAAAATCTAGTTATCATAAAGAGGTTAACGAAATCAACAGCAACAATCACACACTCTTTAGTCAACAGTGATATTCTGCCAGATGACATTTCTAAAGGTCTGGTATGCTTAATTAAGCAACTGCCAGAATCTTCAGATACACAAGGTTCCAAATCTGGCAAAACTATCAGTTCATGTAAAAATGTTTGTTAAATCTTTCGTGTTTCAGCTTCCTTACCTTTTTTTTTGTTAAACTCTTTTTCTTTTTATTCAAAACGAAATTTTATTGCTTAATGGATTGGGCTACAGATGTGCATCTTCCCCGATTACATTGGCAATGAAACTTGGTGGAAAAACATACCAAGTCTTACAAACTTTAAAAATTCTGGCGTGTTTGGCCAGAAAGTCCGCTTGCTTATTGAATTTTCTCCTAATAAACTTGCACCTCCACGAAGGGTGGTTTCAGCTTCCTTACCTACCATACCAATACGCTCGTCTCAGGTTGTGTTCAATACGTTGGCTGCTTTTAATATACTAATTCTTTGGGGAGTCGTGTAGCCTCTTTGACAATTGATGCAGTCAAGCTCATAAGAAACAACTTGATTTCGCATTAAAATATGGACTCAATGATTTTATTATTACTCGGGATTATACATCAACTATAGAAAAGAAAAGTAAGAAGCAAAACAATTACTGCAGAGAATTAAAGAACAGAATCAGTACGACGGAGACTCCAATGATAACTGGAAGAGCGGTAACCAAGTACAACGCACCAAATCCCTGCATGACAATTAGCTAGCCTGGTTACGTACTCAAAAAGAGCCTTGTCAAAGCAGAAAAGTGAAGTTCATAGGGTTAGGATTAGGTGTCGTAACTAGTTTAAAAATGTAGAGCACGTGAATATTGGACTAGTGACATACTTCCTCCGTTCCATTTTACTTGATATTTTAGGGTTTTTTTTTATGTTACATACAGGGGCGGAGCCAGAAATCAAGAATTGGGTGGGCACCTTATCAATTTATGCATGTTTGAGGGGGTGCAAAAGGGTTAAAATGACCAAAAATTGGATAAACTAGCTTAAATTAGGCTTGGGAGCTCACATTTGAGGGGGGCAAGTGCACACCTACCTCTCCATGTGGCTCCGCCCCTGGTTCCATAATAGATGAGTGTTTTGATTTTTTTCCCAAATTCTCACTAATTTACCCTTGCTTTGGAATCATTACCATACCATTAATTTTCATTGAAATCAGGAAATGAATAATTAATCTAATTTTTAAATCCACTCCATGAAGGGTAAGTACTCTATCCCAAGTAAATTACAACGGGATTCGTAATTTACATTAAATATAGAAACTAAAAACTAGGTACTTTAAATTTTTAGAAAGCTATTAATATGGGTAAATTTAGAAAAAAATTACTCTCTATGTTATTTCTTAATCTGCGTGAAAAACTCTATAACATCAAGTAAAATGGAACGGAAGGAGTATATATATGTCTAGTTTTTAAGAATAGATATAGGGTGTTTGTGGTCAATTGAATTTGATTATCATGTCTATGGGTGGGAGGTGGGGGTATGTTTATGTGGCTGTTCCAATTGGAAAACTGGGCACATCAATTCACACCCTCTGAGATTCTGAGTACGCACTAAAACTTGGAAAAAATTGCAAGAAGCCCGAGAGAGGAGATAAGAAAACAAACCACGGCGGCGGGTACGTCTACTTGGTCACTATCCTCGTCGTCGTCAATCTCTGCAGCTGTATCCCAGTCAATTTTGAGTCTTTTAGCAGCCACTTTGGGATCAACACCAGTGTTAGTTGCCTTGGCATATAGAGATTTGCTAGGTTTTTTATTAATCGATTGAACCTATTGGACAAAACAAAGTAAGAAAATGAACAATTCTCAAGAAACATAATTTGATTCAGTCCAACACCTCTGAACTCCATGTTTACGGAATCCTTAGCATTGTTTGCCAAATGAGAACATGTATGCACCCCAGAAGATCTGATGGGCACATTGTACAGACCCAGTACCCCAATAAGATTGGCTAATAAATAATACTCCCTCCGTTCCAGTTTAGATGAGTGTTTAGGGTTATTTTTTTGTTCCACATTACTTGATAGTTTTCATATTTTCACTACAAAACTACCCATAATACCCCAACATTTTGTCTTGGAACCATAAGTTTATTTTTAAATACACTAATAGCAATTAATGTTTGAAGACTTTTCTTAAGGGCATAGATAGAATTTTTTTATATCTCTCTATTTCTTAATCTGCGTGAAAACTCCCAAAACGTCATTTAAAGTGGAACGGAGGGTGTATCATAGATACATCATACGTATGTTCCCTAGTAAAATGATAATAATAAAACAACTACTAAGGAACTAAATCAGTGCTTCATAAAAGACCGGCATAGTGGACATTACATTGGCAATGACTTTAGGCCATTCCATTAGGATAAATTTTGGGTAAAGGCAAACTGTGAGAAACAGCCTTTATAATGGTGAAGCCACCCAACCGTTCTGCACAGCTTTAAAGCATTGAGTGGACATCTTTCAGTATTGAGCTTCTAATGGAAACGGATGGGTATTTCTAACAATCAACTAATTTGACATATCCATGCTTTTCCTATATCCTACTAGAGTACTAGTCTACTACCTTATTTTCTCCAGATCTCCGAAGTTTCTCTACATTGTATATGTAAATAAATAAAAAAAACAAATTAAGTCTTCCCTGGCTCTCATCCTTTACATTTCAAGACCTCATATCATTTTTATGGAGTATGAGAAGTAGCCCTATATGATGTAAATTGATGTTCACATGGTGCTGTTACTACAGGTCTTGCTACTCTTACTTTTGTGGCTAGTCGCTTCCTCACGTGTCATCTTAACAATATCAGTACCATTAGCCCAGTTGGCCAGGAGCCTGACTCTCAAACAAGAGGTCAGCGGTTCGAGTCTCCGTTCAAACACTAACAAACTAACATTAACATAACATTCTTTACCAATCAAAAAAAAAACGATAAAATAGACTTCGCAGAGTAAAATAGAAGGCTGCTATTTTGAAATACACTTAAGTATTTTCTTCTGCAATAATTTGGATATGAGGACATTGAAAATCACACATGTATATAGCGGACTTAAGGATGTACAGGGAACATGCATGGTATCAACCAATAGACAGCACAACGAAGAAGAACCTAATTCCACATCATAAATATAACATCTACATCTCACTTAACAATAAAGTGGTCTAATAAACTACAATACCTCTACATTAGGCCAATCACGCATTTCTTTGGCAAGCATTTGAAGTGCAACACGATTTTCAGGTACTCTTCCTTCATTTACCTATAGTTTCAGAAGCCAATGTTAACCATAGGTAAATATAAACGAGTGACTTCAACTTGAGTGCATGCAGGAAACAGAAATACAGCTAACAAGAGAAATTCCCATACAGGATATTCGAGATTGATGACTTCAAGGGGCATAATGTAAATTGTAATCTAATTTCAGACCAAAAGAGCTGGACCCTCCAGGGTACTCTGGATATTTTTCTAAGGTAGTGAGGGGATTAATTTTCTCTCTCGTTGAATCTTCTATACCATGAAATACGTCTTGTCAGGGTTGGGTACTCAAGACGGATTTATGGTCTTGTACTAAGTTTTTCCAGAGCTTAAATGCAAAAGGATCTAAGCTAAGCCAATGCTAATAATTGTGAGGATTAATCCAAAACTACCAATAGCCATAGCTATCAAATAGATTCCTCCCCCTTGATTTTCTTAAATCTGAACCTATATCTGAAGTTAAGGAATATCTTTATTCCTGCCTATATCTTCTATCACTTTTGATTACATACAATAAAAAAAAATGAATGAAATTGAGAGTAAATACCTCATCCAGTGCCTCAGCTAAATCATCCCTAGTTGGAGTATCAGGATCATCAATACCGAGCAATCTTCTACGCTCAACTTCTCTTGGGTCTTCAATAGATATGGTTAACTTAATCTACACAATTTTAACAAACACAAGAAGGATATCAATTGCGACATAAATCCTACTGCAATTTCAGTTTAAATGTACAGGGTAGGGGAAACAAATAAATATATTACCTCACTAAAGAGCATATCCCTGTTTTTCTTCAGAAGCTCAATCACCTTAGCGTTCCCAAACAAATTCAAAGTGAAACTCAAAATCAAATGAAAAAATAAAAGAAAAGAAAAAAAATAATTACTTGAGAAAGATAATGTTTGGAGGGGGAAAAAAGGAAGAAGGAAAACCAACTCTTTTGATTTGTTGCATATATTCTAGTTCTTCAGGAGTAGCATCTTGTGGTAGTGGTGGTTGATTATCGTCTTCTTGAGTGGTGGAGGCACCAAGTTCAGCATTTTCTTTACCAACTAATAATAGAATTTGTCTGGAATTATTTCGTTGGTGGCGGTGGTGGAGAGAAAGTGTAGCTTTTGTTCTGTAATTCAAAGGTAGGTGTTGGAAGAAGAGAAACTCGGATCGAGTAGGAGTAGATGAATAAGAAGATGAGGAAGCCAAAGGCAGTTGAGACAGTTGAAGAGCCATTTGATTCTGAGAGAGAGAGAGAGAGTGAGTGACTCACTCACTGCTCTTTTTCTATCTCTACTGAGAACCGAGTGGTCATTGCCACTGATTACTGTTTGTCAAAAACAAAAAAATTATCCTCACCAGTCGGCTTCATTTACTGTTTGCCATCCCTATATTTACTGTTCATTAATTAAGAGGTACTTTGGCATCTGTTTGGTATTTGGCAAATATTTTAAGGGATATTTAACGTTTGGTACCCAGTAAATGTCCAACACCTAGCTTTGGTACCTAATATTTGAAATATTAAGGGTTGGTACCTAAACCAGTTAGAGATTGTCGAGTCAAACGGTTGACTTAACCTTCTGCTACTCTCTGTGACATATAAAGAAATAAATTCGTTACACCTCTCTGACGCCTTCTCTACCACGATTTTCTTCTTTCTCTCGAGCTAAAAAACAAAAAATCCATATCCAAAGCAAGTTCTGGACCCGACACCATCATAAGCCTGCAAAATTTCTTCAGCTTATACCAACAACACCAGTACAAGCACCATGGTCGGATACACAGCAACTGAATAATTTCTCCAAATCATCAATTCATAATTTCCCAAATCATTCAGTACTAACGGAATTAAATTTCATTCAAAATTGAAGTCAACAAAAAAAAAAATCCCAGAAAACTCAAAACTTGATAGAGCAGAAATAACACCAACATGAAATTTTCCCGAAAACAACTTTCACTCATCTTCACCACCACCACTAACATCCACCAGAACTAGCAACCCTCACCATTAATCAAGCAAATGAAATCCCGGTAAAACCCATCTTCCATTTCCTGAAATTATACTTATTTCAATCCCCCATTAACGAATTAACAATCAAATTAAAAAAAAAAAAAGTACAACCATTTATCAATTAATATCTCCACTCAAACAATCAATCAGATAAGGGTAGCCAAATCCAACTAGAATGCAATCAATTTTATACACATAATTAGATCAATATCCCCAGTAAGATCCCCTTTTTCTAACTCAATCAACAAATCAATAATCCAAAATATTCAAAACCTAATTTCCTCGATTAAACCATGAGAAGATTCAGCAAATCTCAAAAAATATAATCAAAACCATAAACATATCACCACTGATAATAATCGAAATCAATAATTAAACCTACCTTTTCACCATTCATGAAGTTTGGTTCTCGAATTGATTTGGAGGTCATTTCTTTTTTTGAGTCGCAGAGACGGACAAGTAAAGAATGTAATGGGATTAAAACGGAAGTTTAGTCTTAGGGTTTGAATAGAGAAGATTTAATCGTGGCCCTTTATTTAGGTGCCATGTTTATGTTCAGACACATGTAATAACGGGCGTTAGGGTATACATAGTTATTGTTAATCTTTTTTAAGGCTATTATGGTAATATGGAAGGTTCTGTCACTGTAATACTATCTCAGTCAAGTCAACCTGCTTACTTCACGGTCAAAGACGGGTCAAGGTACCAACCCTTAATATTTTGAATATTGGGTACCAAAGCTAGGTGTTGGACATTTGCTAGGTACCAACCGTTAAATAACCCATATTTTAAACGTTGCTTGGAATTGCAAAAACAAATATTTTAGGTGTGTATTAATATTCCCATGAAAATATTATTTTACCCTTAGTCTTAAAAATCAGTTAAACGCTAATTAACTACCCTAATCAAGGCCCCTAATTTATACCCTAAACAAAACCTAAATTCTAAAATCAGTTTCACTTCTTTTCTTTTCATCTTCTTCCTCTCCTCCTCTTCATCTTCTCCACTACCACCATTAACGACTCTTAAAGAAAACGATTTCTTCATCTGATTCATCGTGTAATCGTCGATGATAAAACTTTGATCGACGATTAACTTCTTCTACAATCATGGCTCGCACAAAGAAGACCGCTCGCAAAGCAATTCAACTCTACAATTTCGTCGAAGCATTGAAAGGCAAGGTTAAGCAGAAACCAGTCTCAGTCCCCAAACCCGAAAAATCGAAACCCAAGAAACGCATGAGCGTCGTTTACTCAACAAAATAAAAATATATTTCCCACTAATTAAATATAATATAGCGGTAGTAAGAGATCGTTCCCACGAAGAGTAATGCAATTGTTATGTTATTAAATCGGCGAAAATATAAAAGAATGATAAAAAGAAAAAGATATTGAAGAAATCCTTCGCAGTTACTAACCGTTAACTCAATATTGTACCCGTTTATCTCTTGTTAGACTCAATTGTCACCAACCGTAGGAAAGAAGGTACGCTTAGCAATCCCCAAAAACTCCTTGCATCACCGGATACGGAAGCGCTCGACTACCGGATTCTATTCAAAAGAACCACCTTGACACGGAAGCGCTCGACTACAAGATGTAATTCCAAGAACGCATTAAGATTTGTGAATTTAGGTTTGATCCCAGTAGTAAAACTCGGAACGCTCGGTCCACTTACTGGTGTTGTCTTTACTCGCAATTGCTCCACAGAATCCCTCTATAAGTTCTTGCGATTTCTACTTGTGTAGGAGATGAGAGACAATTATGGGTTGACTCAACTCTCTAGTAGCATTAGAATGATTAATGAACTAATCTGGTTGCGCACCCAAACCAATCATAAACCTTCGATATAGTAAAAACAATCCACAATGAATCAATTTAAAACTTGAAACAAACTTGCAAATAATTGAGCTTCACAATTAGAACTTTGAATTCATCCTTACAATAAAAAGAATATAGAAAAGAGATAGTCATCCCCCTAAGGGGGAGAAAAACGGTGAAAAGAAGATATCTCCAGATAATAAAATTGTGCCTAGGGTTCTCTATATATAGAGTTTTGTAACCTCTTCTTTAAGAAAACTAGAAAACCTAGCAAAAATAGGAAAGTGCACCTCCTCTTGAAGAAACTAGAAAACCTAGCAAAAATAGGAGAGTGCACCTCCTTATATCCCGTCAAAATAGGTTGCAAACCCTTGCCAAAATCACAACAAAACTCACGGCCAAGGTTGGTCACCAAAGTCGTCAAAATCCCCAAAGAGAAGTCAGGTCCAAGCTCTTCTCGTGGGAAATAGTTGCAGTTAGCTTACGGGCCCAAGTAGGTAGTGAAAATCCAGTCCACCTCTGTTCGTGCAAAATGTATTGGCTATATAGCCTATTGGGCTTTCGCAAATGCATGTTAAGTTCAGCCCACAACACCATTAGCCTGTAAATGGCCTGTCAGTTCCGTGGAACTGACAGGGTAAATTTTATTCCTCTTTTCACGGCCAACTTCTCCCTGGCTTCTTGTTTCTCCTACTCGAACTCCATCTGCTTCCATTCCTTGTCGGTGTAGAAAACAGCGACTAGCAATGCCAAACACCCCTTGTACATATCCACCTGACCCATGGCTAGCCGGCAGCAAACCGTGGTTATATGGTTAAGAAAATACGGCTTACTAACAATCTTTCCATCCGTGAAAACTCGAGTCCGACCAAATGGACCATATCTGTAAACAGCATCATCTCTTTCCTTGAAAACCAATCAGCGTTATCACTGTCTCCATTAGCATCGACCATGATCACCCATCGAATGAGCTCGTCATCCAAACTGCATCAGGAGTTCACTACATTTCCATCCACCACTGTGCAACAACATCACAGCCTCCACTGAAATATCCACACCGTGGCATCTGTTCACAGCTCCGACCAACAACTCCCAGTGCCTCCTTTATCGATCATGGCAGCAACACCATTCTCAACCAACTCCTTTCAGCGATCATTGCCAATCATCAGTCACCACGATAATCCTTACTACCATGGTTGGCAACAACAGCAACTCATTCAATACCCTTCTCGACTTCAGGCTTCTCATTAATCTCCATCTTCCCTGGGAACTCAAATTCATGGCAGCAATGATATAGTGGCTGGCATTTTATCTTCATTACTCTTCTCCCTGTCGCCTTCTTTATTCGGCCATACTGCTCCCGGTTATTGCTCGAGCTAACTGCCTTTTACCAATTCGACAACAGCCAACAACTCAACCTTCTTTCTCGTTTTCTCCTCATCCTTCTCCATTTTAATCGTTGCTACCAAACCACAGCTACACCACAACTTCCCTGAACTGTCGATCTCTTTCATGACCATCACTATTACTGCCATCGAATTCTCGAGTTCAACTCAATTAATAGCAGCAAACTCGAGTTCACAGCGTCATCTCAGTCAACTCCGATGCATCAATGGCAGCAGGTGATGTTCCTTGTAAATGCCAAGCTCGAGTCTCGTCGACCATCAGTCATCACAGTTTCAACCAAACATTCCAGTCTCAACTGCCATCTTTAAAACTCCATGCAAATGACCCAAGTTCTTAACTTCGTAATCCATCTTCTGACCCTTGGAACAAAGCCAGCAAACCCATGGCTCGAACTACAGAAGTAAACTCACTTTCCCATTGACTTTTAGGCGTAAAACTTTGTCCCAAAACTTCGCTAACTGAACTGCAAGCTCTGTGTTTTTCTCGTTTTCAAACACCCATCGAACCTGGCTAGAAACGACGGCGACTAGTTAGAACACCAACTCACGATTTGAAATGGCGACAACTTAACCTCTTTCTGCGACTTTGGTTCTAAAGAAACCTAACCTGAGTCTTATTCCCTTGGAATGCCATCCCAGGCACGTGCATACTACTGAGGTGAACTCCACTTGTGGTGTAAATAAATTGTTGAGCTAAGGCCCATGAGTAATCATCTTAAACTGGTTTCTATAGTCCACCAACATCAGGAAAATAAAAATTCTCTTTTAACTCAATTGGCGCATCCATCTTGTCTTGGCTTCCAAATGCGTGCATTCGCTGACCCGAGTTTCGAGCATCCGATATGCCCACACGACTGCCCGTAGTAGTTTGCAATGACAATTCTGCCTCTTTTGTAGCCAATTGGACGATTCTTTGTTCTTTTCGGGAATAAGCTCCAAAATTCCCATAAAATATAAAAGAAAGCTAATAATACAATTTTGCAAGAAAACTAGCTAATAAAGCATAACCAATCGATACTTAGAGAGGTATTTTTACACACCTATCATCCCAATTAGAAGGTATGTGAACTAAAACCCAACTTGTATTCCATATTTTGGTGTGTTTTTGGTGTGTTTTGATTGTGAAATCGAGTCTGATAACCGAAAACTGGAAGTTACAGTGTAAGGGTCGGCAGTTTCGTAATGTTAAAATCCTAACGACCCTGTAATTGCATGTAAAACTTATGAAAAATCGTTACGTTGTTAGGTTAAAGATGACGACCGTTTTTCTGAAACTGCAATTCTGGTGACCTAGATTAGAGTCGTTTTGGTATTAGTATAAAGACGACGACCCTTTCCTAACGACGGTTCTTGTACGTTAACGACCCTGTTGGTATCCACCAAACGACTCTACCTAATACACCAACGACCCTACTGGAGAAAATGACAGACTCTCTGTCCAAAAAAAAAAGAGTCGTCACCCACTATATAGAGTCGTTGGTGTGTCTTAAAGGGTCGTTTTTAAATTAACGACCCTTTAACTTAATACATGAATAAAACTCCCATGTTAGTTATGTTCTTTTATGTGTATGGGCTGTAGTGACAAGAAGGCCAAAGACAAGGTTAAAATGATGATAACCCCTCCTTCCAAACTTCCCCGAAATGATAGGTACTTAATTGCCGGTGCATTACGCGGAAGAAAACCGAGTGAGGTAGCCTTTTCTATCATTGAACCAAGAGACAAAGGTGAGGAGTCGTCGGATTCGTCATGTTCATCCTCTCATGTTATTTCTGCTGAAGGAAGTGATAAGGAAAAATAAGTAGAAGAAGAAAAAGAAGAAGAGATACAAGAAGATGATGGTAATGGTGATGGGAATGGTGATGGTAATGGTGATGCTGATGGGGATGGGATGGGGATGGTGATGGGGATGATGATGGTAATGGTAATGGGGATGGGGATGGTGATGAGGATGGGGATGGGGATGGTGATGGTAATGGTGATGGGGATGGTAATGGGGATGGTGAGGAGGAGTAAGAGGATGAAGAGAAGGATGATGATGATGGTGGTGATAAGGATGGTGAAGGTAAATATGGTGATAAGGAGGATGAAGGTGATGATGCTGGTAAACAGGGCGGTGAAGAGATTGAACATCCGAAGACTAAAAAGAGGGTAAAGAATGATGGATCGGACATTGCACCTAGCGCGAGACACGTTCCTCCAATAGATTTGCATCTGACTCGTCTTAGCAATGGTAAAGCGAGAGGGGAACCTAGGGATGGATGTAAAGTTCTATTTGGATATCGGGGATCGTGGGCTCGTACCATCTATGAGACAATCCTAAGTATACCATCTTTGCTTGTTATTCGATTATTTGATATAACTTTGTAAATACATTCTAATTATGACTTGTTTCTCTTTTGTAGGATCATAAGAATGCCGTCCGTCCTTTCAGGCACCAATCTTCTTTTGGGAAAATGGAGATGTGGCCTTTAGACAAGAAATGTGAAAGAGTTAGAGCTTATGTTGAAAACTCTGGTTTGTATACTGTCGTTCAGAACTCAGTGATTGATTATGATAAGGTTGCAGTATCTACTCTATGTGAAAGGTATTACCCTGAAGTCGACACATTCCAATTCCCATTTGGCGAGATGGCAGTTACTCCTGATGATGCGGAACAGATATTAGGGCTGCACGTCTAAGGTAAATCCACCAGTGAGAATTTCACGAGAAGGCCTGATTGGGGGGATATCTATGGGTGGACCAAGAACTTGTTTGTATGAGATCAAGCCACCACTGATGGGCTATTTGAGAAGGGAACCAACTATAATAAGAAAGAGTTCAAACTTGTAAAGATTAGGGAGATGTTTGCTGGGACATTGGAAAAATAAAAGGAGGGTCTCACTGATTTGGAATGTCGTTACGATGCAGGCGCGTATTTTTTTTACGTACTTGTTTCTGCTATATTTCCCGACAGCAAAGGTAATAGGTCTAGCGCCAACCTTCTTCAGCTTTTGGATCCTTTGGAAGATGTGAACAAGTACTCTTGGGGTACTGCCATAGTTGCATATTTGAATAGTCAGCTTTCCAAAGCATCTCGGGAACAAACCTCTCAGATCAATGGCAATTTGGGTCTACTCCAGATATTTTGATTGATGAAAGTTGTTTTGTTTGTCTAAATTATTTTTCTTAAATCTTTTTATGTTTATTTCATTGTTTTAAATATAAGTGTGGTTTTATGATCATTTCTCGTCACTGATCAAAGGTAATGAAGATGTGAAACCTAACAAAGATTGGAAGCAAGATAATCCAACAGGTGCATGATATTTTTTCACCGGTTCTCAGGGTAAGGAGCAAAAAGAGGCGTTGGTAGCAATGCGGGAAAAGTTGGACAACATCAATGTGGAAGAGGTAAAATTTAATCCGTATGCGGAGAATAGAGCTGGCACAATGGAACCTGTCGTGTTGTATGATGGCCCTTTGTTTCACCCTTACGGTTTCTCGATGTACAATCCGATGAGAGTCATGCGTCAACTTGGATTTATTCAAGATATGTACCTTCGTTCAAGCATAAGTTGGATAAGTGTCTGGCTGACGAGTCGAACATAAAGGTGTTTTATGACCCTGAACCCAGTTACACCCATTGGAATGCTAGACACTCTAGGTTATTAAATGTCACAACTTGGGCGCATGTCAACGAAGGGCACGAGGCAACACCATATTACCTTCTCGCATGGTCGGGTTATTCAGATTGATCAAACTAAGAGGACCAATAGAGCATCCTCCTCTTCTTCTCAAGCTGACCCTAGAGATGATTCTACAATTCTTAAACTAGTGGTGAGTTTTTATTTTTTATATTCTGTTATTCATCTAAATCCAAATATAATCTAGTTAACGTTAAATTAGTATTTGAATGCATATAGAGGGAACAAATGGATCTTTTTGTCAAGGCACTATGTTGCTCGGCTGATAAAGGGGAAGTATTTGATCCTGAAAAGCAACGTCGTTGCGCTCAATACATGGAGCACATTGAAAATCCAAAAGCAAAGAAGATGTTTGATGAGCAAGAGGAGCCGGAAAACACGTGCACAGATGGAAGAAGAACGTTCTCAGCAGGGACAAAGTAGCCACCCCAAATGAACAAGATGGTGGCGGTGCAACTCAGGGTCCTCCAAAGAGATAGAAGACAGTCTCTAGATCAGGGAGGACGTAAAGAGGAGGTGGTCTTCGTTGCAAAGAAGTTTGTTAACTTTAAACTTGAAGTTATGTTTTATAACTTTTCTTAGATATAACTTATGTTTGGATGGTTTGTTTAAACAACTTTGTGTGTTAGGTTTGGATACTTTAAACTTGAACTTATGTTTTATAACTTTTCATAATATTTTGGAACGATGCTTAGAAGTACATGTTTGCCAATATTTATTTTACAGAAGGGTCAGTAGTTTATTGTTTTAACATGTGAACGATTCTAAGAAAAATGCTTATCTTTTTCTTGATTAGCAGAAGGGTCGGCAACATCCATTTTAGCAGACGAACGACCCTTTAGTTGATGCTTTGGATTTCAATTCCCAGTATTAGATTCGTTTACTATAAGTGTATCAACACGCCGACTCCTTATTCACAAAACATCCAGGAGATCCTAAGAAATAAATGGATAGGGTCGTTAGTGTGTTTATGGATACACCTAACGACCCTTCTCTAGAGCAAAACATCCATGCCAGGCCATATAAGAACAGTTACAGGGTCGTTATTGTTATTTGGAATACACCTAACGACTCTATGAATGCAATACATCCAGGAAAGCCTAAGAAATAGATGGCTAGGGTCGTTGGGTTGTTTATGGATACACCTAACGACCCTTCTCTAGAGAAAGACATCCATGACAGGCCATGTAAGAACAGTTAAAGGGTCGTTGATGTTATTTGGAATATACCTAACGACTCTTTATATGCACAACATCTGACCAAAAAAAAGGAGGGAATTGATTTCAATAAAAAAACAACATTACATAGAGTGTAGCATTATAGAAAAACTAGTAAGGGTAATCAAGAATCCGGCGCATCAAATGTTCGTCAATAAACCTTCTTGCTCATCGATACAATGTGGTATATTCTTTGTGGTAAATGAACCTAGTTTCCCCATTATGAATTGTCCATAACCCAATGAAACGTTCCTGCTGAAATAATATAGGAATTCTTACATTAGTAACTTTTAACAATGAATAAGGTATAAATATTATTGGATTACTCACCTTTTGTCTTAGGGGAGCTTGAGGATAATAGTTATACACCATATTTCTAACTATTACGTACTCTCGCATTGCACCTTTCATGTAGTTTAATCGAAATTCTAAGTCCCTCCATTTGCGGTTATTAGGATTCCCGGTACGCTCATAGAAGAACTCTTTAACTCTCTTCCAAAACATTGAATATATTTCATTTGGACGTTCACGAAACGTATTAGCAAACGATTTTACGAGACACAAATCCTCATGCCTTTCCCATTCCACCATTGCCATAAAAAGATTGAGTATTTTGGAAGAGAGTTAAAGTTTCTGGCAATTTTATCAACATGTGAGGGTTGTATTATATAGAAGAATCCTCCAACGGTCTTTTTTTTTTGAAATTCGCAACAAGAGTCGTTAGTCTATCAAATTAGCAGAAGGACGACTCTTGAAACTTAATTAGAGTCGTCAGTTTTGTGGGTATACTAAGATGGCGACTCTATATGAACAAATAAAACTCCAATGAATTGAATTCTTGGAAATAATAACATTAGTAGTCTAAGTAAATTTCAAGAAGATATTACATGTTAACCGCTTTTACTACTGCGAGATTCCACAACCATGGCGGCTTCGATGTGATAAAACGGCTTTCCTCTCCATTTCTTATACGCTTTTTGGGCCGCATGCCTATCCTTGTTGTTCATAGAGAGAAACTTGTTGTATTCGGAGCACAATTTCATAACATGAGTAACCCTTGAAGAAATGTGCGCACTATCATAGTTATGGCGTGGTTTTTTGTAGTTTTCTCCCATCTTCACAAAAGGATTTGACCAAGACAGTCTCATCTTCATGTACTCTGACAAGATTCTTCAATATGTAGTAATTTTTGAGCCATTCAGTCTCTTCCTCCACTTGTTTCATCCTTTCCCTTAGATGAAATTGTTCTAGACCCCGTTTTTTGGCCTCGCGCATTTCTTCTTCTTCCTTCGTAGGATATGGCGATTTGGTGTATGATTTTTTGGGTGGTCGCATGTTTCTTTTGCGTATCTCTTCTTCTATTCCCAAAATCGATTTGGTTGGACGTCTACATCTTCGGAGTATGTCTTCAATAGAATTTCTAGTTGACAAGGGAGTTGTCATTGAGAAATGATTTTTCAATGTTGTTTTCGATTGAGCTAGGGGAAAATCAATGGCTTCCTCTATATATAAAACACAATTCCAATGACTATTTTTTTGGGGAAAAGTGTACACAAAAAAGATTTGTTGGGATTCTAAGGTGCATAGAGAATAGAGTCGTCAATGCTTATGTATATACACGTTAGCGACCCCCAGTTTCAATAACATCCAGGAGACCATTGAAATTTAGCCTTGAGACTTGTTAATCTTTATGTAGTTGTACGCTAACGACGCTAAGTTGAAAACACATCCAGGAAACCGTTGAAATTTAGGAAACATAGTCGTTAACCTGTATGTATATATACGCTAACGACGTTTAGTTGAAAAATACATCCAGGAGACAATGAAGATTTATCCTTAAGATTCGTTAGGGTACATGAATATACTTAGTAACGACCCTGAGAGTCGTTACCCACGGATTCCATATATGTTAACGACTCTACAATAACAAAAATAAAAAAACATATAAAATCATTATGCCGCAAGACTAAACACATTGTATTCATTAAGCATTCTTCAAAATACAAATATTCGGGTTCAAGATACACCCACTTACAAAAATTATGCTTAAAAATGCAATGCAAAGGCCAAAATAAACGTCTTCACTCACGATTCACCGCCCATGTCTAGGTAAATCGGGGTTGGGTCCATAGCATTCCAAATGTTTATTCCATACTCATACTGGTTTGTCCACTCCTTGGTGTACTCTCCCCAATCACCATAGACCACCCGCGGTAGAGGGCATTCTTCGAAAATCTTCAAACCTATGTAATGGTTATCGTTCACATGTGCCATTACAATTCTTCTCTTCTTTATCGCCGCCTCACACTTAGTTCTTGAGGGTACATACATACAAGAGCCTCCGAGGAAGCCTTTACTGAATACAATTACAACACAAGTGAATGTGTCCGCTAAAAGTTGACCACCAAAGGGCATTTGCATCCAAAACTTATAACCGTCCTTCTTCGACCCCTTCCGCCATTTCACGTTAGATAACAACTCCTTGAACTTCAGTTCTATCTCTTTTGAATCTCCTTCCATGATCATGGTTAAATAGAGTTGCTTGTCCTTGACAAGTGTAGATGCCATTTTTGTTCTTGCATATTCGATTTGGGTGAGCTTTAGTTCGTCGGCCACCTCGAAATGCCCCAATTGTTAGGTTGCAACATGATAACCACAATTTCCATCCGCATCAACGTCGTCGGTGGATATAAGCTGATCTAAGATGACGTATGGAAGTTGTGCGGTATACTCTTCGTACAAAGTGTAAGCAACACGATGTGGTCTTCCTTGTGAATCCCTTGGTGTTCGCGGATTCCCTATTTTACCTCTTATCATCACCATTACACTCGATTGGCTCTGTTGAGTGTCGACCACATGCTCTCCAACATTCATGTCTCCCGTATGTATAACCTTGCTATCATTTTGTTTTAATTCTTAGTTTTTGTCCCGACTCCTTTTCTTGGGAAGGAGAGACTTCTCGTACTCCATATATTACGCTTGTACTTAATCATGACGTGAATGGTTACTGGTGCATCTCTCCGCATCATTCACAGTTTGTCTAAACGAATTTTTAGTTGTTGGTCTTCCAGGTGGTTTTTGTTTCATTGGCTCTTCTTCTACTCCCAAGCACTTACGGGAAGTCGGCCATAAATTAGAAACCAGTATTTGTCTTCCCACATAATTTGTTCTTCGATATTTCTCATTGATGTACTTTCCAATCTCCAAATTTTTTATCAGAAGCTCCTGAGAGAGTTGGGTCAAACGAAAGTTGCTTCCAAAAAGGATCAATATCTCCGAGAGGAATAAGCTCCTTATACCATCCAAGCTTATGTCTACAAGGGAGACCAAGCCAAGTATCGGTTGTACAATTACATGTAAACACTTTTCCTTGGGAAGCTTTCTCTCGGAATCTGAATAGTTCAGCCATCATATGCTTTATTGCCCATCATGACACTTGGTGTTGAACCCCCTTTAGAAAATCTTTGTCTGGTAGGTATTGCTTCAAAAAACGGTCTTTACTATGCTCAATCTGAGAATCAATCTTGATAAGATCATTCTCGGCGTGCTCGTGAATAGCTTCTTGTACCGTAACCACCCCACCATTGTTGAGCTCAAGAATTTTTTTCAAACTCCCGTGAGACTGTTCAGCAATACTCGTTGACTCATTTTGGAAGTGCTTGTACTTATTGGTCCAATGCATAAACAAAATTCTCCTTCCAAGGATTCAACCACGTATCTAGGCAATAGTCGACCACCTTCTTATAATCCGGGCTCCAATCATCAATAAACTTCAGCGATCTAGCATAGTACTTCACCTCGGTTTTTGAATGAACCAAGTAGTCCCACTCTGTACAGAAATCCTCCCATACATCCCCCTCTTCGTCGTATTTTTCCTAATCTTTCTTTCTCTCTGCCACTCTCTCTTTTCTTAAAAGTTTACTCAGACGCTCGTCTTCCTCCTCGGATTGTTGATTACCCTTCGCCGGTTTGATTTTTTGGATCTGTTTCTTGCAATTTTGAAAAATATTTTGTTGGATGTGCCGCGTACAAAGAAAATGTTGAGCTAGTGGAAAAACCTGACGAACGACACTCATAACTGCAAAATCTCGATCCGTAAATATAACCCGTGGTGTTTGTTCGCCTTGGTAGATCAACCTCACTTGTTCCAATGCCCAAACATAGTCCTCTATTTCTTCGTATTCCATAAAGACCCACGTCACGGTGAAAGATTGTTTATCCGAAGTATGACTAGCCACGTTCAACATCGGCATGTTATACCTGTTGGTATTATAAGTGCAATCTATGAACAATACTTGGTAGAAACATTGTGACAATGCCACCATCCTAGGATGGGCAAGAAAAATATGAGTCACTTTGTCGCCCGGACCCACCCTTGTTTGCATGGCATAGTTAAGTTTTTCTGCCAACCACTCTGATTGTTGCATGATCATTCTACCATCCCATTCAGTTTTCTTGAGGGTTGCTTTGGTAGCGTAAATAGTGGAAATAGTTGACAAGTTAGACTTATCGGACTTTTTAATTGCAGTAAGGATCTTAAGGGGCCTAATTCCCTTCATCTGTCGTACCATTTCCATTTGATGTGGTTGTAATCGGGCATATGCAGGGTGTCCCGTTAGACTTTTTGGTGGAGGGTGACTGTGATGACCGTCGGGAATACTATACAAATACCATTGTTTAGTTTCAGTATTCATCTTGAACACAATCCTGAACGGGCATTTATTCTTCTTCGACGAAGTTTTGTAGACCCTCATTGTCTTCTTCACATACTTGTAATTCTTTCCTTTATGACTTTATTCCTTATCACCGGCTCTCTCGCATACCATCTCCATTTGTTTCCAACTAACGTGCTTGCTTTTAACAACCACACACGTCTTCTCTTTTGCCTTGGAAATAACACATTGCCTTGCCTCTTCCTTATTTTCCCAAGTCTAAATTGAGCAAATAACACGTTCATGAGAACACTAAGTAAAAAAAATTCCAAAACATATATATCCATTCAAACCATTAAAACTTACCAAATCAGTGATGTAGTGTTCGGAGGTATGCGGACCGATAGCAGCGACGGGTTCATGTTGAGAGCTCTGTACAACCAACTACAAAAAAATGGGAAAAAAATGGTCGTCAGCTTTTAAAAAATATGCCAACCGACTGTTGGGTTTTTATGTTAGACATCATAAGAGTCGTCACATAAAACATTTATAGACAACCGACTCTTACGGTCGTCAAGTATACGTTTCTACGAACTTAATAAATATTAAAACTAACGACCCTTGTACAGTTATGCAAAACTACAGACCACCGACTTTTAGGGTCGGCACTGAATAAATAATCAAACCAACGACCCTAAGTGTAGTTATTGCAAAATTTGAAATTTGAAACAACGGTTGAATCCTAGGTGCAGTTATTGCATATTTGGAAAATAGGTAACCGTTTTCTTTTTCAAAAAAATAGTCGTTTGTACGTTTTGTACTATAAAAAGAGACCTATCCCTATCAAATTTATTCACCCATCACTTTCAAACACCAAAAATGGCTCAAACTCCATTCAACAATCAAGAGGATGTTGCTATTTTTAGAACACACATCACGGTCACAAAGCACGACTTTTAAAGAGAGCATTGGGTCTTCTCAAACCACGACGAAACCGGAGATATGTACCATAACATGGATCAAACATCCAATGATTGGTGGGAACGTGTGTTTATGATTTTCAAAGTACTTAACGAAAATCGTTATGGAAGGTCGCTCCAAGACATTAGGTAAAGATACGATTTACTCTACAAAGATTGCGAAGCGCAGAAAGACGAATTGGAAGCGAGACACAAGGCTCTTCCCAAAGAAGATGATACGACTAGAGTAAGTTTATCAATCAATAAAGCCTATCATAGGGTTATTTTCATTCAAAACGCTAACTAAGAATTAATTTTTTTTCTCCAGTACACTTTGGGTTGCAGCCAATACGAAGAAAAGTACGGCCACGAGTTTTCCACGAAGATTGCTATCTTCTCTTGACAGAAAATTTCTGGCAATTCAAACAATATTGTTAAGTGTTCAACGGCAATGTAGTGAACCAGATTTTATGTCTTTTCCTTCTGTTTTATTTCGAATTACATGTACGTTTCTTTCAAATTCCAGATTTTAATTATCAAAGCCAGGGTCGTCAAGTTACAACTATTAAAACCCGACGACTCTTTGTTTTCCCAAACTCAGCACTAAGAGACGTCTGTTTAGGAGAAATAAATACGAACGACTCTTGATGCACAATAAATCAGATAGTTCCTGATGGAGTCGTCATACTTTAAAATTCATAACCGACGACCCTCAATATAAATAGTCATCGCTTTGTTAATATGGACATTGACGACCCTTATAGCAGTAAATGCGAATTTTGAATCCACCAAATGTGGTTGAGTCCACCAACGGAAAAAAAAATCAAAAAAGAGGCAGTTGGGTCGTTCAACTCTATAAATAGAGACCCAAGACTCACCTAATACTCACACAACTCTTTCATTTTTAACCTTCACATACTATATCATTCATTCATTCATCATCCAAGAGGAAAAAAAGTGAAACACCATGACTCTCTACACTTCCGAAGAGAATTGTGCCATTATGAGAGCTTGGTTGACGGTCACAAACCACTTTGAAGATCTAGGAAAAAACATTGACCAAACATCCGATGCTTGGTGGAACCGTGTATTCATCGTTTTTGTGGCGTTAGACGGGAATTGCAACTCAAGGTCTTTGAAACTCGTCAAGGAACGGTTCAAGGAGATAAAATTGGAATGTGATGCTTTCAAAAGAGAAATTAATGTCGTAAGGGAAGCCATGCCCAATATGTTGGGTGCTATAAGAGTAAGTATTTAAACAAGAGGTAAAACTTATCGAAAGCTTTAAACAATACTAACTAAGTTTTTGTTTTGTGTTTTCAGTTGGGGAAGGCGTATAAGCGATACGAGGTGCTTCGTGGGAACAAGTTTGAGTTCGACGATTGCTACCTCATCTTGCACTGCACTACCTATAATTACAAAGATCTATGGTTGAGTGTTTAAGTGCACCGTTATTATCTATTGTATTTCATTTCCTTCAATGTAACCCTATGAAAGATGTATGCCTTTTACGATTCAATGAAATGATCTTATGAAATCAAAAATCTTAAAAGAAAACACTAAGGGTCGTTAATATGCAACACTATCGATAGCAACGACTCTAGTGATAAATGTTAATGGTTGGTTAGGGTCGTCGGTTTAGATGAATAAAAGTGTGACGACCATAAACCCAAAAAAAAAAAATGGCTAGAGACATTGTGTTTAAGCGTCGTTGCAATGTAAACAAAGCAAACAAACGACTCTTGTTGAAGTACCAAAGAGAGTCGTCACTTTTTAGCACACCAAGCTGACGATTTTTCATAACCTGGAAAACTTGCAGGTTTGAGTCGTCAGGTTTGGTGTAAACAGACTGACGACTCTTTAGGATCGTTAGTGAATAAAACACCCGCCACTAACGACCCTCACTCTGAGTAGTTGCATGGTGTCTATGAATCGACCACTTGGAGTACCATTCATGCAATTTGAAGAGTATAGGAAGTTTACTTGATTGTTTTGAGCTTCGGGTTCCTCATTTTGAGTGTTGGTTCCTTCATTTGGAGCATTAGGATCTTCATTTCCATCATTATGCATGGCTTACTCCATTAACATCTCTTCATCAAACATCCAATCCATATCATTAGTTGACACAATCTTGCCATCAACACAATCATTGTTGTTATTTGAATCTTCACCAACATCAATTCCTCCACTTGAATCACCCATTTCAAAGAACCCTAGTTTTTTTCTCAAAACTTCTCTTCTTCTTCTAAAAACACAAAAACTCAAAACAAAAAAAAAAAATTACCCAAATTTCTCATCCACAAATCTGATCTTAATCTAACCTCACTTAAATCTAATTAACTTTAACTAAATATTAAGTCTAATCACTTATGGACATTTTAGCTATTTAGAAGGTATTTTGATAAGGGGTGGCTCAAATTATGTTTGAATGACCCTTTTTTGTTCTCTAGTGCCTGGCCCCCATTTAAATTGAATGGCCCCAAAATAAACCAGGATAACAAACTGAGAAACAAAGACAAACAAGATGAACCAGTTTTTTTCTTTCTTTTAGACTATTGTGGGGTGTAAGCATTATATATTCTTCTGCATACTCAAAACCTTCCCATTTTTTCCTTCATCCCTCCTTACAACAATATCGGTCCTCGAATGCTTTACACGACCACTAACAAAATTTTGAAACAGATTTTAAACACCACTACCACCACGTCACCTGCCTTGTGCTGCTTACAACCACAGATCGACCAACAAACACCACTACTATAATACGTAACCCAGCAATCCTACCTGATCCCCGTTAGGAAAAAAGTAAAACAAAATACAAAGAAGAAGAAAATGTAAAATGAGAAGAAAGGAACACATTACAAGATTTGTAGCTGGCACAGACTGCCACTGTTGCACGACCATAACCAATGCCATCATTCCGTCACAGCCTACCTTAAATGCAGACCTTTTTCTTTCTTTCTTCTATAATACACAAAACCCCTGGGATTCAGAGGCCGTCGTCACATCTACGTCTAGCACATTGGAGTAAATCAGAAATCCCAAAAATGCCCAGAGACGCTAAAGGTAAAAACCATCCACTTGTCTTTTTTTTGTTTTTTCATTCTGGTAGCCTCCGCATTAAAGTAAAACCAATCACTATGCAAATTCTGCGAGCTGTACCCATGGCTATCTGTTCTATTTGCCCCAAGCTTCTCTTCTTCATTCCTTCACCTTATCATCCCGAGCTCGAACTTCTTCACAGTCAGAACCAGTCAATTTAATCGATTTCAGACTAGCTGTCACATCAAGGACTTCCTCTGGTTTCTGTGGATGAAATAGATCAAACTCGGCTAAATTAGAATAATTACAATCCTGCTCAGGGACATTTGACTCAGGAAGTTAAAAAAACAGACCCGCACAAGTAATCTAATGCATGTCCATTAATTTGAAGAGGACACAATAATTGTCTGTGACAGGGATCTGATCACACCCTATTGATGAAACAACAAACCATTATCAGAGAGAGATACCCGTACTTTATACCTCTGATAATGAAATCCAAAACCTAACCATAACGGGTGAATATACGAAAAACATGTTAAAATCCATGTGACGCGAATTAGGCTAACAGTTACAAAAGCAACACATTAGTTCAACACTTCTTAGGTGTTGCAACGAAAACAGAGACACCCTAGTTTTTGTGCCATAGAGAACTTATCATAAGGTTAAGAAATAATTGAAAGCAGGAGTGAAAGCAGAACCATTTAGGTTTAGTATTCTTGCAACTGGCCAGAAATCATAAATTCAGTTGGTCATTTGGGATTCTACAGAGAGTAAGAAAACCCACTTTGGTGCAACCTCATTCTTCTATTCAATCCTAGAAGGCATAAGAATGATGCATTTAACCAACACAATGAACATAATATAAATATTTGAACGAGATCCAGACCTGTAGAAGACCCTGATATGGTGTAGAGGGTCTTATCCTCTTCTCTTGCATTGCCTTCTGTCGGCTCTCATAGAAAGTAAAGTCATCCAATATGGATGTTTTTGATGTATAGCTTTTGAATATATTCAACATTTCAGTACCTTGAGGAAACCTCACCTAGCAAAAAGGAAGGAAAAGAACAGCTTTAACTACTGAATAAGTCTTGCAATTGGTCGGTGATGATTTGAATTAATTAACAAAATATCTACGATAGGGAACTAGTTGCACATACTTCCTGTGTATCCCTGCTGTTTGTTACAGGTTTGTTATCATTATTCTCAAGAATTATATGCCTAAAATGAGGATTTGGAACATCTTTAATAATGTGCCACTTGACGGGAAAAAAGCCATTCCACTTGTCTTGCTGCCAGAAATCCATATTTTTGTTAAAATCTACTGGACCAACCATCTCAGCTACTCCACAGAACTGTCCGCTAGCATTAACCTACACAGAGAGAACAGGAACATAACTAATCAAAAACAATTACAGGAGGATTTTGTTTTCCTTCCCATGAACACCATGGGAAAGATACATTAAAAAAATGTTTTGGGGAATTTAGAAGAAAAAAATCATGCTGCATTGCTGCGTTTGAAACAAAATACGGATATCAGGGCATACCGAAAAGAAAAGAAACACCGGACAATTGCTCTTCTTCGCTCCCATTCTCTCTTGTGCATCCTGGTATGCACTATCAAGCCTTTTGTTTCCATTGGGAGTACTAGCCCAAACGTTATATTTGATACTCTTGTGTATATCGTCCTCACTATAAGATTTTATGACAAAGAACAATGCGTCATCATATTTAGTTGAGAATTCGGAGAGGTTAAAGTCCTCCCTCCTAATAACAGATGTAGAGCTCTCATTTTTGCCAGCAACTTCGGACACCAAAGATCCTGTTGAGTCAACTCCAGATGGCAAAACAACTTTTGTGTTCGTCGTTCGAGGACCGCGATTCTGTTCGTTATGCAACTCAAATTCACCAACTCCATTAGCCTTAACCTTGGTTTTGTACTTGTCAGCACCACCCCATCCTTTTGCATTTGCTTTATAAGTAACAGGATTGCTGGGATAAAGCAAACCACCTTTCCCTTGATTAGACGAGGGAAACTTTGTCAAAGGGAAATAACCCTTGGCAAGAACACCAGCCGACTGAAAATCAGCACCATGGTGTGATACCTGAATTTTGAAACACCACATCAATAACCTGGAACATCATCGTTGACAACACCATAGGATGCTGAAGGAAATTATGATATATAGCAATACAACAATACTTTTACCTTATTCCCTGGTTTTCCTTCGTTAAGAAACCCTGGCCCTGTTGAGACATCTAGTGCCGGCAAAGATCCTTTGGCTCCAGTATTACTATATTTTGCAGCTGTCGTTGATTTTATAGGGGCAAGGGTATGATTTGGGGGAGAGAAAGTTTGCTTAGTTCCAGAAGTTGTTGTAACCCCACTATAGTCATTTCCGTGAACTGCTTCGGTAGCCATAGGAGATGGATCCCAAACATATGATGGAAGCATCTCTGATCCATAAGGAAGTGGAGACGGAAAATATCCAGGGGAAGCAATAGGCTGTGTGGACATGGGGCTCAGGACAAATTGCTGTTGACCCAAATACTGTCCATCAATGCCATACGTAGCTCCGGGTAAGTATGAGCTGTAAGGAACATACCCAGGTTGATACCCTTGCATATAGTACATAAGAGATCCATTATCTGCTTGCATGGCCTGTAAAGTAGAATACAGGAGCAGATTCATTAGTCACGGACAAATTTGCGAACTAAGAATGCCACTTAAAAAAGTGTGGTAATCAAAAAGGAGATTCAAAACATAAACACAATAGATGAATATAATTAAAGAAAAATGATATAAGTCAAAGGATAACTAAGCAGTATCCCATTATGTTTATGTTTGTGAATCATGATTTGAATCTATGATGAATTGAAAAAACTATCAAAAGCAATCAGCCTAACATGTACTAAATAAATGATTATGAAATCACATCTCTTCAAAGTATTATAAGCATGACCTTATCAGGCACATTAATACACAAGCTAGTTCATCCATCAACACATAATGCTGAAATAAACAAAGCACGCTGACATAAAAATCAGAATCAAAACATTGACATATGAATCTCAAACAATATCGAAAGAAGAACCTCATGATAAAGTTATGTCAATATATTCTGATTAATGTTGAGTAATAACAAACAAAAGAACTGACATTAAATTAACATTACGTAATAAACTTACTGGATATGGAATCTCCAGGCCATCACTGCTAAGGTAGTATCCCTGATCTTCCAATTCTCCAACTGACCCATCATAACCTGAATCCACGGTTCATTCACATAAAAAAACAACTGAGAAACCTGACTATTACCAGGGAATAATACATACAGGAAACACAGTTAAATTTTAATCATGACAGACCTGGATAACAATACCCATAATAGCTGTTTGCAGGATAATAATAGCCCTGTTCAGCCACCAAAGACTCTTGATCAACATCACCTTCCTTCAGACTACTAGTTGCATCTCCAGAGGATGAGATGCATGATCGTGCATCAGATGAACTTCTATCCTTGGGTGGAGCCTGAAATGACGAATCCAATTAATATGACTCCAAGGTTACACATTTTGTGTAGCTCAACTTTTTCGAGCATACATGGATACAGTCCATAATCAGAATGCGTACAGCCCCCATGGGTAACTATTGGAGGATGACTCACAAAAGCGTGATATTGTCCTCAACTTCTGGCAAAAGTAATTTCACATTTAACTTGAATTGATTGACTTTTGCTGTCAAATATCAACCAAATGTGTATAGCGATTATAGAACACTATCATTTTCAGGGTAACGACGCATAAGACATGGTGAAGATTATCCTCCTTGATAAAAATCTTCCCTGAACTATCAATCATCTCCATGCGTGCCCCTACAAAGCAACTATACAATTTGCGTAATCGTCTGAGTCTGTGTCAAACTGATCACACAACAATCAAGGACTTACTCGTTTAGGACCACCAAATTTAGAAGAAGTATCGACTTTAAGATTCTTTGCTTCTTCTATAGCTGGAAAGACAACATAAGTCAAGGCTTCCAATCCATACATCAAAATCCAATGACCTACTAATTTACTACCATATCATCAATTAATTAATTTATTAGAAAACATTTCAATCCGATGCATCAAAAATCACATAGATTAGCATCAGAATAAGATAAGGTTGGAACCACCCACGAAAACTCAGAACCAAAACGGAATTCAAACAAAAGAGAGAGATGAACCGCCATCAAATTAATCGTTCAAGAAGGTATCTATTGGACTTACCAAAAATCAAGAAGGTATCCAACCTTTGAAGAAAATCAAACAAATATGAAATCAAAACTTCCAATAATTAATCACATCCTTGTTTCTACTGCATTAGGGATATGGATCTAGTCTAGAAATTAATCATTCGGATTAATATCTTCTTTTTCAAAATAAATATATATATATATATGTATGATATAATAAAATAAAATAAAATAAAATAAACAACCAGAAACAAAATTTTATTGCAAAAGATCATAAATCGTAAGAAATGTAGAAAAATTTAACGAAAACAATTTTGTTCAAATAACAATTAAATTCGATTATTTCGTTGACAAAATAAAGAAATTCAGATCTAATCTGATAAATCAGAAGATAGAAGGATACGTTTCTCCAATTGTGGTTTAGCAGCCATAAGATCACACCAGAAATCGCCTATAAAGAAACCTTGATGACTTCCTACTTCCTCCAGTATTTTTGAAAAAAATAAACCCTAGGAAAAATAAAAGTGTATGAATGATTATGTTACAGATCTGTCGACAAACAGCCTTATGAAATTGCAAAAGCTGTTTTCGAAGATCGAAAAAGAAAATCACTTTCAGAGATCAAAAAACGAAAATGATTTTGATTTTCTTTTTTCTTTTTTTTTTTTGGAATCGGAAAAAGGAAAAAGAAGAAGAAATCGGTTAAGAGTTGTGAGAGCGAGGATAAAAAACACGAAGAGAAAAAGAGTAGGGTGGTGATGACGTTAACGATGGTGATGATGACGATGAAATTGATGGATGGAGGGGAAGGGAAGGGAATGGAATGGAAACAAAGTAAACACGTTGTAAAACAAACAAAACAATTTAAAGTCAAGAAAAGGGACGGCCATTATTCTTCCACGTCGTTTGACGATGACTCGGATTAGAATTCTCTCCCTTTAATATGGTCTCTCTCCATCTCCTTATCTACCGAGTCTCACAAAAACGTGACTCGGTTGGATCGAAGATACATTTACCTTTTTATTTTTATTTTTCAAAACTAGTGACGAAATTCCTAAGTGAACAAACTAGTGATAAAAAAAAATCGGTCATATTATTTCTACCAAATAAAAATCGTCTCAAATAAAAGTGGCACAAAAACCCCAGGTCAAATAATTTTGAGTAATTTAGTTTTTGTTATTTTTGAAAAAGCCAAACATATCATTTTACCTTCTCTTCTTCTTCTCTCATTTCTTTTTCTTCTTTCTTCTTTCTTCGTCTCCTTCTGCGCACCACAATCACCACCAGCAGCAACAATAGATCTCACGAACACCAAAGACACCACTTCGCACCACAAGCAAGCAAGAACACCTATGGTGATTTCGTCGATCAATTAGGGATTTCGTCGATTATTTTTTGTTAGGGATTTCGTATAATAACAACAGTAGCATCAATTAGGGATTTCTTCGATCTCGTTTTTGTTTCTCTTTTCTTTCTCGTTCACAACCAATTCTCTGTGGTGATTGAAGTAACAGTAGCATCAATTAGGGATTTCGTCGATTTTTTCTTTTTAGGGTTCTGTTAATTCTCTGAAATGAGATCGATTATATTTCTCGATTTTTTTTTTCGTGATAAAAATCGAAATTCAATCTCCGTAGTTCTAAATTGGTGATGGACATCAAAGGGGATTCAGGTGATTTCTTTCTTTTCTGATTTAATTTTATGTTGGTAATGGTGGTATTCTAACTAGTTGTTGTTATTGTTGTTGGTGGGGGTGAGAGTGGGATGATGGAATTGGTGAAGGAGACAGTGACGGTTCTAGTTGTTTAGGTGGTGGTGGAGATTTGATTACGCTACATTTTTCGGTATGAGTTTACTATCATTTTTCAAATTTACATTTTTGAGATTTGATTTGGTTGTTTCATGAATTGTTTTCTAAGTATTGAAATTGAGAATTAGAGATTTAGAATACGATTTTTGATGAGATAAATGTTCAAATCTTGATGATTCGGAAGGTGTTCTAACGATTGATGGCCTTGTTTATAAACATTCTCAGTTCTTAAGCGAGATGAGCAAACTTCAGGTTAGAGTTCTGTTTTGATGGTCAACAGTTGACATTTTAGAACATTAGCTGGTGGTACCTTGTTTGGATTGCCATTATCAAATAGGTTTAGCATGGTGGTCTCGTATACGATACTTCGTTAGATTGGGTGTGAAGTTCTCTTAGATTTTTTAGCTGTCGTAATCATAATTATTTTTTATCTGTTGTCCGACTTGATTTCTGATTACCGAAACTTTCAATAGGAATAGGCTAGGGATTTTTAGGTCGTCTAACTAGGTTAATCACTTACTGTTGTACAAAATACACATTTAGTCTGATTAGTCTGAATGTAAAAGAGCATTTGCAGTTTATGTTTCATGCACCAGCTCTGAGCTCTTGTTAGCGATTGGCCTATTAGGATACCTCTCTTAACTTTGGTAAAATGTCTTAAATGCTGCAGATTAATTTAAAGAGTGAATATGATTTTATCTTCAGGTTGCTAATCTTATTGTTCCTTTAAGAGAACTCGCTCATATAGATTAAAATGTTGCTTACCTCTTATGGGTTTTGGTATTTCCAATTGTGTGGGTAACTTTACACAAGGAAGAACAGGTAGCACTGGCAAAACCAATGATTTCTCTTTTATCAAAAGATTACCATAAGAGGCAGCAAGCAATCAGATCAAATGTTGTTCAAGCTCTTCTTGAAGGTCTTCGTTTGAGCCATCCTCAACCTAGGATGTCAAGTGAACTTATCAAATATATTGGAAAGACATTCAATGCTTGGAATATTTCACTTGATTTGCTAGAAAGTCATGTTATGTTGTTCATGAATGAAACTAAATGATGTGAGTCTCTAGCTGAGCTATATCGGTTGCTCAATTAAGAAGATATGAGATGTGGGTTTTGGAAGAAAAGGTTAATTACTACAGAAACTAGGGCTGGCCTTTCGCTTGTTCAGCATGGTTATTGGCAGCGTGCTCAAAGTCTTTTCTACCAAGCCATAATCAAGGCCACACAAGGCACCTATAACAATACAGTACCTAAGGCTGAGATGTGTCTTTGGGAAGAACAGTGGCTTTCATGTGCTGGTCAACTTAGTCAGTGGGAGGTGCTGTTTGATTTTGGCAAGAGTGTAGAGAATTATGATATACTACTTGACTGTCTTTGGAAGCATGGAAGCGGTGGTATAATGGTTGTGATAAAACATCATGGATTGAAATGGGTACTGGTTGTTAACAATGAAGCATAAGGAATTGTTGTTGCCATTAAGAAGAAGTAGAAGCATTGAGCAGGAACTGAGCCAAGGAGCAGTTGAAGTTGCATGAAAGAATTGAGCCAAGGAGCAGTTGCAGTCGACGAAACCAATTATGGTTTCATCAAAAATACGATGAAACCAAAATCGATTTCATCGTATTTATGATGAAACCAAAATCGGTTTTATCGTATTTTTGGGTGGTGGGAGGTCGTGGTGCTGGTGGCGGTACGGCGGGTGTTGGCGGTGGTGCTGACTGGTAGCGGTGGCTGGCAGTGGTGATGCAATTGCTCAGTATTGGTAGTGGTGGTGTTAGTGGTGTGGCAGGTGTTTGCGTTGGACGGTTGTGGTGCTGATGGTGGTGATGGATGGTGGAGGTGGTACAATATGTTGAAAAATGATGAAACCAATTTCGGTTTTATCTATTTTTTGGTGAAACCAATTTTGGTTTCATCCTTTTTTCAGTTTGGTTACATCATTTTTCACGAGAAATTTTGGTTCCATCATTTTTTCAGTTTGGTTTCTTCAATTTTTCTTATTTTCAGTTTGGTTGCATTATTTTTTCTCATTTTCTTGAACATTGATCAATCAAATTAATTGTTTGTGGTGGCGGCGGTTGGTTGGTGGTGGTGGTCGGTGATAATGATGGTGTTTCTCGGTGACGGTGGTCATCGTCGTCAACGATTGTCTGTGGTTGTGGTCGTTGGTTGCGGTGGTAGTTGGCGCAGGTGGTGGCGTGGTAGTGGTTGGCGACGGTGGTGGTGGAGGTTCGTGACCGCGGCGGTTGACAGTGGTGGTGGTCGGAGGCGGCGGTGGTAGTAGACGGCGGTCTTCCATTGTGGCGGCGGCGGTGGTGGTGGGCGGCGGCGGTGGTGCAGTGGTGGCGGCGGCGGTGGTGGTGCAGTGGCGATGGTGCTGCTGTGATGTGTTGTTGTCGGTGGTGAGAATATAATAAAAATTAAAGGTGGGGTTGATTGTTATTTTTGTTGCGGTGATTTAAATTAAAAGGGTAATATAGACAATTTATGTTAAATGGGGTTTTTGTGAACAATTTGTTTTGTTGGGGTTTTTGTACATGGATAGTGACACCTTTGGGGTTATAAACCGCGCGCCGCTCGGTTGGATCGAAGATACATTTACCTTTTTATTTTTCAAAACTAGTGACAAAACCCCTAGGTGAACAAACTAATGATAAGAAAAAACCGGTCATATTATTTCTACCAAATAAAAACCGTCTCAAATAAAAGTGGCACAAAAACCCCAGGTCAAATAATTTTGAGTAAATTTAGTTTTTATTATTTTTGAAAAAGCCAAACATACCCTTTTACCTTCTCTTCTTCTTCTTCTCTCATTTCTTTTTCTTCTTTCTTCGTCTCCTTCCACGCACCACAATCACCACCAGCAGCAACAATAGATCTCACGAACACCAGCAGCACCACTTCCGTCACCACAAGCAGTAACACCTATGGTGATTTCGTCGATCAATTAGGGATTTCGTCGATTATTTTTTGTTAGGGATTTCGTATAATAACAACAGTAGCATCAATTAGGGATTTCGTCGATCTCGTTTTTGTTTCTCTTTTCTTTCTCGTTCACAACCAATTCTCTGTGGTGATTGAAGTAACAGTAGCATCAATTAGGGATTTCGTCGATTTTTTTTTTTAGGGTTCTGTTAATTCTCTGAAATGAGATCGATTATATTTATCGATTTTTATTTTCGTGATAAAAATCGAAATTCAATCTCCGTAGTTCTAAATTGGTGATGGGCATCAAAGGGGATTCAGTTGATTTCTTTCCTTTCTGATTTAATTTTATGTTGGTAATGGTGGCATTCTAACTAGTTGTTGTTATTGTTGTTGGTGGGGGTGAGAGTGGGATGATGGAATTGGTGAGGGAGACAGTGACGGTTCTAGTTGTTTAGGTGGTGGTGGAGATTTGATTACGCTACATTTTCCGGCATGAGTTTACTATCATTTTTCTAATTTACATTTTTGAGATTTGATTTGGTTGTTTCATGAATTGTTTTCTAAGTATTGAAATTGAGAATTAGAGATTTAGAATACGATTTTTGATGAGATAAATGTTCAAATCTTGATGATTCGGAAGGTGTTCTAACGCTTGATGGCCTTGTTTATAAGCATGCTCAGTTCTTAAGCGAGATGAGCAAACTTCCGGTTAGAGTTCTGTTTTGATGGTCAACAGTTGACATTTTAGAACATTAGCTGGTGGTACCTTGTTTGGATTGCCATTATCAAATAGGTTTAGCATGGTGGTCTCATATACGATACTTCGTTAGATTGGGTGTGAAGTTCTCTTAGATTTCTTAGCTGTCGTAATCATAATTATTTTTTATCTGTTGTCCGACTTGATTTATGATCACTGAAACTTGCAATATGAATAGGCTAGGGATTTTTAGGTCGTCTAACTAGGTTAATCACTTATTGTTGTACAAAATACACATTTAGTCTGATTAGTCTGAATGTAGAAGAGCATTTGCAGTTTATGTTCCATGCACCAGCTCTGAGCTCTTGTTAGCGATTGGCCTATTAGGATACCTCTCTTAACTTTGGTAAAATATCTTAAATGCTGCAGATTAATTTAAAGAGTGAATATGATTTTATCTTCAGGTTGCTAATATCATTGTTCCTTTAAGAGAACTCGCACATATAGATTAAAATGTTGCTTACCTCTTATGGGTTTTGGTATTTCCAATTGTGTGGGTAACTTTACACAAGGAAGAACAGGTAGCACTGGCAAAACCAATGATTGCTCTGTTATCAAAATATTACCATAAGAGGCAGCAAGCAAGCAGATCAAATGTTGTGCAAGCTCTTCTTGAAGGTCTTCATTTGAGCCATCCTCAACCTAGGATGCCAAGTGAACTTATCAAATATATTGGAAAGACATTCAATGCTTGGAATATTTCACTTGATTTGCTAGAAAGTCATGTTATGTTGTTCATGAATGAAACTAAATGATGCGAGTCTCTAGCTGAGCTATACCGGTTGCTCAATAAAGAAGATATGAGATGTGGGTTGTGGAAGAAAAGGTCAATTACTGCAGAAACTAGGGCTGGCTTTCGCTTGTTCAGCATGGTTATTGGCAGCGTGCTCAAAGTCTTTTCTACCAAGCCATGATCAAGGCCACACAAGGCACTTATAACAATTCAATACCTAAGGCTGAGATGTGTCTTTGGGAAGAACGGTGGCTTTCATGTGCTGGTCAACTTAGTCAGTGGGAGGTGATGTTTGATTTTGGCAAGAGTGTAGAGAATTATGATATACAACTTGACTGTCTTTGGTAGCATGGAAACGCTGGTATAATGGTTGTGATAAAACAGCATGGAATGAAATGGGTACTAGTGGTTAACAATGAGGCGTAAGGAATTGTTGTTGCCATTAAGAAGAAGTAGAAGCGCTGAGCAGGAACTGAGCCAAGGAGCAGTTGAAGTTGCAGGAAAGAACTGAGCCAATGAGCAGTTGCAGTCGACGAAACCAATTATGGTTTCATCAAAAATACGATGAAACCAAAATCGGTTTCATCGTATTTATGATGAAACCAAAATCGGTTTTATCGTATTTTTGGGTGGTGGGAGGTCGTGGTGCTGGTGGCGGTATGGCGGGTGTTGGCGATGGTGCTGACTGGTAGCGGTAGCTGGCAGTGGTGATGCAATTGCTCAGTATTGGTGGTGGTAGTGTTAGTGGTGTGGCAGGTGTTTGCGTTGGACGGTTGTGGTGATGGTGGTGGTGTTGGATGGTGGAGGTGGTACAATATGTTGAAAAATGATGAAACCAATTTCAGTTTCATCTATTTTTTGGTGAAACCAATTTTGGTTCCATCATTTTTTCAGTTGGGTTACATCATTTTTCACGAGAAATTATTTGCACGAGAAATTTTGGTTCCATCATTTTTTCAGTTTGGTTTCATCATTTTTTCTCATTTTCAGTTTGGTTGCATCATTTTTTCTCATTTTCTTGAACATTGATCAATCAAATTAATTGTTTGTGGTGGCGGCGGCTGGTTGGTGGTGGTGGTCGGTGATAATGATGGTGTTTCTCGGTGACGGTGGTGGTCGTCGTCAACGATTGTCTGTGGTTGTGGTCGTTGGTTGCGGTGGTAGTTGGCGCAGTTGGTGGCGTGGTGGTGGTTGGCGACGGTGGTGGTGGCGGTTGGTGACCGCGGCGGTTGGCAGTGGTGGTGGTCGGAGGCGGCGGTGGTGATGGTGGTGGAGGTTGTGGTAGGCGGCGGTGACAGGTCGGTGACGGCGGTCTGCCGTTGTGGTGGTGGTGGGCGGCGATGGTGCAGTGGCGGCGGCGGCGATGCAGTGGCGATGGTGCTGCTGTGCTGTGTTGTTGTTGGTGGTGAGAATATAACAAAAGTTAAAGGTGGGGTTGATTGTTATTTTTGTTGGGGTGATTTAAATTAAAAGGGTAATATAGACAGTTTATGTTAAATGGAGTTTTTGTGAACAATTTGTTTTGTTGGGGTTTTTATACATGGATAGTGACACCTTTGGGGTTATAACCCGCGCGCCGTTTATTTTTTGGTACAAAGATTTACCATTTTTTTTTGGTATATACACAATTAGCTTTTTGGGTTTGAAATATAAAACCCAACACGGAGGTTAATTGCTAAAAGCGGGGTACCAATATTAACAGGGCACCATTTCATATAAGGTCCTTCTTTAATTAAATATTTTTTTTTTTTGAAAATAAACTGATATATTAAAAGAAAGCAACTAATTTGCAGATTCATACCAGGGCTGCACATGGTACGGGATGGTACGGGTTTGTGCCTAGCTCAGTACATGTACCTCCCTATGGCCGGTACCTGTACCTGTGCAGGATGGGACGGGACGGTACCTGTACCTGTTTAACTCGGTACGGGACGGGACCGGTTCTTTACATGTAGCATATGTAAAAAAAACAACGGTATAACCCCTACTATCAACGGATAGAATTAATCCTTAACATCAACGGATACAAAATTTCAAGATTTTGAATGACAACTTTACTCTTCTATAGTTCTCCGTCTGGTACTCTCTATTAACATCCCGACTTAACTTTAGCAACAAAGACTGGTTTTCCAACAAATAAAAAAAAATACTGAAAAGAGGAATCAATTCTCAAAACCTTCGAATTTTAATTACAAATAGAAATTTGCATAGACATCGATATCTTCATCTTTCTTTTCACATTGCAGAATAACTTAGAATATACTAGGTGAAACCAACTACTGGTAAACATATTATAAATGGCAGCTGAACTAACTTATCTAGCTAAACACCTCTATATCAACAATGGTACATCAGGTAGGTAATCCTAATGAGTTATACGATCGAGAACCACTGTTTCGCACCCAATCTTGAGTGGTAAGGAACACCGAAACAAGATAAAAGGAAGTTCTCGGAATCTCAGTCCAACCTTCTGAGGGCGACTTAGACTTCCTTTGGGGTATAACCCCTACTATCAACGGCTGGAATTAATCCCTAATATCAACGGATACAGATCCTCGGTACTACGGGACGGGAATAGCATAGAACCATTACTAGTACCTACTTTAGGCAGGGTACCAGTTTTGGTACTTGTACATGTCTCATTTGACCACGGTTTCGGAACGGTTCCATGGGACGGGACGGTTCCTGTGCAGCCCTAATTCAGACTCATTTAGAATCAACTCATGGTGAGTTGTCTGTCCGATGACTGAATCTGTATGATTAGTCTCTTTATCAAAGGAAACATAGTTGTCGTTCATATTGCATATTTCTAGATCTTTGATAATATCAAAAGATATTGTTGAAATTAAAAACAAAGGTACTTCAGTAAAGATGGTAAGCTGTTGGGATGATTTTCTTCCTTCTTTAGCTAACTGGTCTGCTTCCATGTTTGCCCTTCTATCCACAAAATGAAAACCTTCAAATTATATCAGCTTATCTGCCAGCTTCTTAACTTCATCCAGGATTGTTGTGCATTGCCACTTGATTGAGTTTTGTGTTCCCTGTAAATACTTTATGGTGTTTTGGTTGTCTCCCTCTATTGCCAGATTTTAGAGCTTGTTTATGATGGCCCATTGAGTTGTCTGTAGCAAGGCTACAACTTTCGCTTCTTCTGCAGATTCAGTCCTGCAAACTCCCATTCCTGCTGCCCTAAAAGCACCTGTCCAGTTGCGTAAGATAGAACCACAACCAGCATTAGTATTAGTAGATTTCCATGAAGCATCAATATTCATCTTGTAAGAATTTCTTATTGGGAAAGTCCAATAAGGCTGAATCTGAGATTTGTTACTGCAGATAACTAAAGCAGAGGATAGTATATAGGGATTCCAGTAATCGTAAGGTCGCATAATGTCCAGGGCTAGTTTTTTCGGGGTTCTTTGTTTATTCTCAAACACTCTAATACATATTTATTTCCAAATGAACCAGCATTTGGTGGCTGCCAGAGCCATGGATATGGAGTTCATATCTCCATTAGTCCATTCATTGTACATGTATAGGAAGGAAGAGATGTTAGTTGTATGGGTAGAGGATACTCCCTGAGATGGCATTGGTTGAAGCTTCCAAACAGACTTAGCGTAATTGCATTCAAAAAAGAGATGAAATGTTGATTCCTCTATGTGTTGGCAGAAAACACATTTCATTTCTTCATCTTGAATCCTCAGTTTCTGTTTAGTAGGCAACATATCTTGTAAGCACTTCCATATGAAAAGTTTGATTCTTGTGAAGTGTTCATGCTCCACAATTGCTTCAAAAACTTTCATATTTCCGTTGTTGTTGTGTCAGATAGATTTTGAAGCTTTGCATATAGAGATTTCACTGTGAATTCTCCATTATTGGTGAGCAGCCATCTAATTTTATCTTTCTTTAGCTTTCCATCTCCAGTTGTATAAAGCCTAATATTCAAAATTTCTGTAACCAGAGCTGTGTCGAACATAGTGTTCAACAGTGTGATATTCCACTTCTTAGTGTCTCTGTCAATTAACTGAGACACAAGTGTTATATTAGGAAAACCATTAGGAACTGAGGCTGCGATGTTGTCTTTCCTATTAGGTATCCATTTATCTTCCCAAATGTTTATTGATGTTCCATCGCCTACTTCCCATATGTTGCATTGTTTTATATGTGCTATTCCTTGTAGTATGCATTTCCACACCCAAGAAGCCTGTGATTTCTTCTTGGAGTGAAGTGTTCCTGTTTTTTTAAAGTATTTTCCTTTCAAAATTTGAGCCCATAAGTCATCAGGATGACTTACAAGTCGCCAAGCAATTCTGATGATCATTGCTTGGTTCATTTTGTTAGCTTCTTTAAAGCCTAACCCTCCATGATTTACTGGTTTACACAGAAAATCAAAGGATTTGATGTATATACCTTTAGAGTTTGAGTGTTTTCCCCACTAGAAGTCACGTTGGATGTCATTTATTCTCTTTGTAATTTTTTTCGGAAGCACGAAACAACCCATGCTGAAGATAGGCATGCTAGACAGAATAGATTTGTTTAGCACAATCTTGCTTGGTTGAGATAGAATTTTTCCCAACCAAGCCTTGATTTTTTGTTTCATCTTTTCAATGATTCCATCAAAAGCTTTAAGCTTTGATTTATCGATAAATAAAGGTACCCGTAAATGGGTATCTTTAATGTTTATTTTCTTTATCTTCATAAGTCTAAAAATTATCTCATCATAAAAAAGTCTCTGCAACTCGGGCGAGTTGTGCTCTGAAACTCGGGCGATCAACTCAGTGAATTTTTTTCGTTTTCTGAATCAATTTTTTCGAGATTATCTTCATTAATTCAAGTATTTCCTTAATAAATCTCAATGATTGGTGGTGTTTTTGTTTGTAAGAATCAATTTTAATTAGTTTAAAAGAAATTCAGAGTCTCTAATTATGGGATCTGGAAGAAAGATGGGTGATGGAGATTTTAGTTTTTTTTCTTCTGCTTCTCCAACAATGAATCGAGTTGAAGAACAAAATCCGTATGTAGTTCCTTCATTATACATTCCGGATGAGGATATTGAGGAGAGTTTAGATTAATGGAAGTTTAGTCGAATTGGGAGATTGGATTTTGTTAATTTGAAGTTTGTTGTAGCTGAAGAATCTTTGAGAAATCAATGGAAAACATCAGGTAATTATAAGTTGATCCCTATTGGTAAAGGTTTTTTCATAATAAAATTAGATAATGAACTTGATATGAAGTATATTTGGAACGGATTTTGGAAAGTTAATTCTCAAATTCTTAAGTTGAGGTCATGGGAACCTAATTTCAATCTTGCTGCTCAAAAATCAACTACTGCTTTTGTCTGGGTAAATTTTCCTGGTTTGAGTATTGAATACTGGAAAGAAAAGATACTAATGTCTATGGGTGATGCTATTGGAAGAGCAATTAAGGTGGATGAAATGAGTCTTGAGAGGGAAGTGGGGTATTATGCAAGTGTTCTTGTAGAGGTAGATTTAGCAAATACAGTCCCTCATCAGATTTTAGTAAAATCTAAGTATGGGTGTTATGAACAAGAGGTACAAATTCCTAAAATTCCCAGTTTATGTAACCATTGTAAGGTGGTGGGGCATTTAGTTACTGAATGTAGAGCAAAAAATAAAGAAGTAGAAAAGGAGGATGGTGAATGTTCAACTGTTGTCAAAAGGAAGGTTTGGAAACTTAAGGAAAAAAACAAAAAAGGTATATATTGGTTTTGATATATGTAATTCTCCTAAATCACAAAAACATCAGGAAGTTGAGACAGAATGTTTGAGTGAAGATGAAGTTGTGAATGTTATTACCCCTACTTGTGAGCAAACTACTGAAAAAGCTATGGATATTGGAAGTGGTAGTACTGGTCAATTTCATGTACTTCAAAATTTAGAGAATGAAGAATTTCCTCCTTTGAGTGTAAATAAGTTGCTTGATGTTGCTTATAGTAGTGCTTCTGTTATTAACAAGATTGGGGTGGAAAAGGATAAAGAGCAGAGTGTTCATGAAGTGGTTAAAAAAAGTTATAAAACCAAAGGCTATCAGTCTAATTACAACAAGGAAACCCAATGGTAGTAATTTATCAAAAGAGAAAAAAGGGGTGAGAAGTCCTTTTACTTCTCAATCTCAATTATCTAAATGAGAGTTTTCTTCTTGAATGTCAGAGGCTTAAGGAGACCTAGAGCCAAAGACAAATTAAGAAGTTTAGTTAAGAATTTTAGTCCTACTTTAGTTTGGGTGGTGGAACCAAGAATTAAATGGAATTCTAAGGATAGCAAGAGTTTAAAGTTAGCAGGTATGAATCATAAACTTATACATAATTCAGCAAATGGTAACAAAGGGAATATTTGGTTGTTTTGGAGTGCTTCACTAACTGAACCTAAGGTAATATCAATTACTAAGCAAGTAATTACTGTTAATGTGGGAGGGGTTTTGGTGTCTGGTATTCATGCAGCTTCTTTGACAGTGGAAAGAAGAGAACTATGGGCTGAACTGATGAAGATAAATGATATGGATTTACCATGGCTGTTAATTGGGGATTTTAATACTGTGTTGAGTGTGGATGAAAAATTTGGTGGCAGAACTCCTTTAAAAATTGCAATGCAAGATTTTCATGAAGTAATTAATTTTTATAATTTAATACAAGCTCCAAATTCAGGCCTTCAATACACATGGTGCAATAATAGAGCTGGAGGTAAAAGAATAGTGTGTACTTTAGACATAGCCCTTTATAATGTAAAATGGATTGAAAAGTATCCTGAATGGAGTTATAAGGTGGGAGTAAGGAGTATATCAGATCATAGTCCTTTAATGGGTTCTTGTGTAGCAATTCCTAAACCTCACAATATTCCTTTTAGAGTTCTCAAAGTGTGGTTGGAACATGAAGATTTTAAGAGAGTTATTCAAGAAGTGTGGAATGAAAATGTGAAGGGTAATCCTATTTTTGTATTTATGCAAAAGTTAAAGAAAATGAAAGTAACAATTAATGAATGGAATTGGAGGGTTTTTGGAGATGTAAGACTCAAATTGGCAGAAGCTGAAAAAGAAGTCATGAATGCTACTTTAATTTCTGACAAAGATCCAAGTAATATCTCACTTACGAACAAATTGGTGGTGGCAAGAGGGAAACATGAGCTTTTAATACAACAACAACAATCAATTCTACATCAGAAGTCAAGAATAAACTGGTTGAAGAATGATGGAGCAAATACAAGATTTTTCCATACTACAATAAAGTTAAGGCAAGCAGTAAATGCTATCACTGAACTGGAAGATGATGCTGGTGTCATAATTACTGATCAAGCCACAATTGTTAATTTTTTGGAGAATCATTTTAAGGACAAGTTTAAATTTAAGGCTGTAAAGTTTGAGGAAGGTATCTTTGATGTTATACCACAAGTAATTACATCAGAAGACAACATAATGTTAGAGAGCATACCTTCAGATAAAGAAATCAAAAATGCAGTTTTTACATTGAATGCTGACAGTGCTCCTGGTCCAGATGGATTTCCAGGGTTTTTTTACAGATATGCTTGGGAGATAATTGGTGATGGAGTTATAAAAGCAATACAATACTGCTGGAAGAAAGGTACAATTCCAAAATGTTTAAACTCCATTTTATTTCTTTTACCTAAAGTGAAGTGTGCTAGAAGACCAAACCAGTTTAAACCAATAGGCTTGAGCAATTTCTTCTTTAAAATATTTACTAAGATTTTGACAACAAGATTGTATGAGATGATGGGAAAACTTGTTTCAGAGCAACAAGGTGCTTTCATTAAGAATAGATGTATTCAAGAACAAATTGTTTTGGCTTCTGAAATGATTAATGAATTAGAGACCAAGAGAAGATGAGGGAATGTTGGTTTAAAACTGGATATTACTCAAGCATATGACTCCTTGAGCTGGGAGTTTCTTTTTGAAGTTATGAAAAAGTTTGGTTTTTCTCAAAATTGCATTAATTGGATATTTCAACTTTTCACCTCAGCAAGAATATCAGTCTTAGTAAATGGATGACCAGTTGGTTTTTTTGATGTTAGCAGGGGATTGAGACAGGGTGATCCCTTATCACCAATACTTTTTGTAATTACTGAGGATGTTTTAAGTAGAAAGCTAAGCAAAATTGTGGAGGAAAAAGCGATTATGCCAATGGTAAACTATAGAGGTGTTCACCCAACACACATTCTATTTGCAGATGATGTATTTCTATTTTTCAATGGGCATAAAAGGAATTTACAAAAAGTAATGAAGTTGCTCCAAGACTATCAATATTCATCTGGACAGATAATCAATCAGTTGAAGAGTAAGCTTTTTGTGGGTGGTGTTACTAATGCAACACAACAACAGATTGCTTCTGAGCTGCGGATGAATATCTCTCAACTACCGGATAAGTATTTAGGAGTCATTTTAAAAAGTGGTGCTGTAAATTCAAGCACAGTTTGGGGAGTGGTTGAAATGATTCAAAGTAGATTAGCTAGTTGGGTTGGTAAAATGTTAGCTTTTAAAGATATAATCACTTTAGTGAAATCAGTGCTTGGTAGTATACCTATATACAATATGGCAGTATATAAATGGCCTGCAGGAGTGGTAAAAATTTGTGAAAGACTTATAAGGAATTTTTTGTGGACAGGGGATCCATATGAAAGAAAGAATGTTACTCTAAAATGGGAAGAGACTTGTGCACCAATGGAGGAAGGAGGTTTAGGGATAAGGAGATTAGAAACTGTTAATAAAGCATTGTTAATGAAGTTAGTGTGGAAAATTCAAAATTCTGAAGCTGAGTGGGCCAAATTTATGAGAGCTAAGTATACTACAACAACATGAGAATGGATATCAAGTTATAAGAAATCATCAATATGGCCAGTATTAAAATGGGTGAAGGAAGAAGTAAAGCAGAACACTAGATGGATAGTGGGTACTGGTGTCTCAATTTCTGTATGGAAGGATGCATGGATAAAAGATAAACCTTTGGTGGAATTATTTGAGGAAGATGATTATATGCAACAAACTAAAGATATGAGAGTGGCTGATCTGATTGTCAATGGGGAATGGCTTATACCTTCCAGTTTACTGCAATACTTTCAAGTGGATGAAATGCCAATTATTTCAAGACAAAAAGATATTAAGGTATGGGCAGGTACTAGACAGGAGAATTTACAGTGTCATCAGATGTTGAATTGATTAGAAATAAGTATCAAAAAGTGAAATGGGCAAGGGAAGTTTGGAATCCAGTTCTTCACCCTACAACAACAAGCAATGTATGGAAGATAGTGAGAGGAATATGTGTTACTGATGAAAAAAGGCAAAGCAAAGGTTTCAGCTTGGCCTCAAAATGCTATTTGTGTGGTGAGAATACAGATAACCTTGAACATTTATTATGGCATTGTAATTTCAGTCAGCTGATATGGGATTGGCTTGAGGGGATTTTCTTATTCTGCAATCTAAAAAGCTATAAAGATGTGGTGAATTACACAACAAATAAGAGTGGAGCAGCAAAGGATATCTGGCTTCTAGCAACTTCCATTACAATGATGGAACTCTGGTTCTTAAGAAACAAAATTTGTTTTGATGAGGAAAAAGTGGACTTAACAAAGTTCAAAAGGAGAATAAAACAATACACAAAGGATTGTTCAGTGAGAATAAAGAAATGCATGTGGGACTGCAATTATGATTTTATGATTTTCAAGTATTTTGAGATAAATAACCAACCAATAAAGTAACAAAGGATTGTGGAGGTTAGATTCCACTTACCTGCAATAAATCAATCTCTCATTTGCTGTGATGGGGCTTCAAGAGGAAATCCAGGTGTGGATGGATATGGCTTTGTTTGCAGAGGAGATCAAGGAGAGTGTGAATATGCTGAGGCAAGAGGAATTGGGATTGCAACTAACTTCATTGCTGAAGTTATGGCTGTAATTGGTGTAGCAGAATGGGCTTAGCAGAATAAAAAACTCAACATATGTATCAACTTTGATTATAAAGCAGCAGTGAGTGCTTTTATCTCAGGTAAATTTCCTTGGTTTGTTCAGGTTAGATGAGGAAGAATAAAGGAGGTACTACAGCATATACAAATTGCACATAGTTTGAGAGAAGTTAATTTTTCTGCTGATACAATGGCTAAGAAGGGAGAAGGTTTGAGGAGAGGAGAAAAACTATGTTATAATTCAGGACCAAGATTTTTAACAACTATGGAATGGCCTGATCAGGTTTACTATAGATTTTGTTAATTCATTCTCACTAGCTTATTGCTGGGCTTTTTTTCATTATTGGGCTGTAGTGGTTTATATGTGGGCTTCAATTTTTATTTGGTAGTTTTATGTTTTTCTTTCCTTGATTGTATTTTTGAAGTGTAATTTCTTCCATAATGAGTAATAAAATGGCAATTGATTGAGCAAAAAAAAAGTCTAGAAATTATGCCTTGGTGTTTTTTATGGACCTTTTTACTAAAAAATAAACCTGCATTTAGAGAAGTTTATAACTTGCCCAGATGCTTTACTGAAAGAGTGAATAGCATCCAACAAAGTTTTACAACTGCCTAAATCTGCCTTTGTGAATAAAAGAAGGTCATCCGCAAAGAACATATGTGAAATAGGTGTTGATTTAGGTGTTAGTTTTATTCCTTGAACTTTTTTGACATTTTCAAGGTGGTTCAATTATCTTGAGAGAACTTCCATGCATAAGATGAAAAGATAAGGGGATAGTGGATTCCCTTGTTTGATTCCTCTTGTTGGAATGAACTCTTGGCAGGGAGAACCATTAAGAAGTACAGAAATGGAAGATGAAGAAACACATTGAAAGATCAGTTCACACCAATCTTTCGAGAAGCCAAATGCAGAAAGAGTTTTATAAGGAAGCTCCAATTAACCCTGTCAAATGCCTTTGACATATCGATTTTTAAACCAATGTTCCCTGTTTCTTTTTTACTTTTTTTCATGGAGTGAACAACTTCATGAGCTACTATTATATTATCAGAGATTTGTCTAGAAGAGTGGAAGGCAGACTGAATAGGTGAAATGATCGTTTCCATAAAAAATTTGAACATATTTGCTAATAATTTTTCAATTACCTTATAAGGAGTGTTGCACAATCCTATTGGCCTAAAGTCATCCGGGTTTTTTGGATTTTTAGTTTTAGGAATAAGAAATAAGAAGGTTTTGTTTAAATCTGGATTTAGTTTCCTGGTTTTAAAGAAGTCTTGGATAACATCCACCAACTGAGGTCCGACCGTTTCCCAATTATGTTTAAAGAAACTCACAGGAAATCCATCAAGTCATGGTGCCTTGTTGGATTTGAGTTTCTTTACCACATCCCATATTTCCATATAAGAAGGGATAGTTGTTAGTGTTTCATTTTCTTCAAGAGATACACTAGGTTTTAAAAAATTAAAAAGATGTTCCTTTCGATTAAATATTCTTAAATGTGTACCTTTCGATTTCAAACTTAAGCTATTTACTAAGTTGCATCTTGTTGAAATAATTTTTTGATATCCAGCGTCTCTATAAGATTAACAAGATGTGCCTGTAGTAGATTGATACGAAAAGATTGTGGTGCACTCGGTACCTTCGTCATTTCAAGTATATTCCTGGATTTCAGCTTCAGTGTCACTTTTGATCGTTGATCAATGTAGTTAGTCTCGGATCTCGGCGTGCCTCCGTCATGACTGGGGCACTAGTACAACTTTATTTTAGGGAGACTCTCGATGAAATTTAGAAGTTTTTATTTTAAAAATTTATGACAAATATATATATATATATATATGTCAAGCATTTTGCACACGTTACATATGTTAAACGTATATATATATATATATATATATAAATATAACATCTATTATTAAGAAAAGTATAAAAAAATCGAGTTGTCAAGGGTTGGATTCGATTTTTATTACTATATTTCCATATATTAAACCTATATCGGTGTAATCTCTGTCATATCACAGTCGAATCATGGCTGTCTAGGTGAGATTGGGAAACTCGTCTAGGACATGGACCGAAACCAATAATCTCGGCGAGATCTCCACCTAGATTGATTGCAATGTTGTTGGCACAGTTTGTTGGTGTGAACTTTCGTTGTTAACACGGTAACATGGAAACAATGTGTTCAAAGGCTACCTGAAAGACAATTTCCGAAACAGTAGATGGATACTGGGACTAATCAACCCTCATCTGTTTAATACGGTGTGCATTGTCGGGTTGGGTAGTACCCCATCACCTCGATGGCTACTCGAAAGACTATTTCTGTAACAGTGGCTGATATCCAAAACTACCCTAACAAATAAATGATGCTTAAGTAAGGTTTTTGTTCAGCGGAATCTCAGTATTTGAACCTTAATGTTTGCTTGGAGATGATTGTCACCTGCACAAGGTGATTCATACCATTTGTTTGGCTCAAATAAATATCAGCAATGATATTTAAAATAGTAAAGCAGTTTGACGGACTCAATGACCCTGCGAATAGAAATTGTGGTTGTCTACTCACAAAGCATTTTGGAACATATTGGCCAATGAACATTTGCTTGGTAAAAGTCGAATTACTCTGAAAATTTTGATAACCCATTTCTCAAGTGGCGTATCGAGAAGTTGGAGCCTGCCAAGCGGGCTGAAAATCGGTTTGTTGGAAGTTTTGATTTTTCTGTCCGTCATAGCTGGTATCAGATCAGTTTTGGTTCACTCGGGACTGTGAGTTTGGGGCTCGTCGACGTTGTTATCATAAGGAGACTACATGTAATTCCTTCTAAGTTTTATTTTGAACTTTTGGGACATAGTTCTTTTTTATCGGTAATCGTGTGACATTCTGAATTTTTTCTTGGGCTTAACCAAACCTGTTAATCAAATTCTGCACCCAGAATGCCTAAAAATTCTAATACTCGAGTGCTTTAGCATTTGTAGGTTGGTCTGCCTTGTTTAATCCCTTGGGTGCTATAATAGTTTTTCATGCATGTTGGACACATGTCAAATACAAAGAGTTTAGTAGAAATAAAGAAGAAATTGGGAGAGACCGAACATCCATTCTTCCTCCATAGGAGTGGTTTATAGAGAATTTTTTAAAAATTTTACGTTTACCTCACTGCACTTGTTATTATTGTCGCTCTCTCTCAAGAGAAAAATTCAGTCCTTTTATGGTGACCAGTAAATGAGAAGGAGATACTAAGAACTCTTCTTTTTTTCGTTTTTCGTTTTTCCCTCTTCTTCATGGAAAAATTTGGAAGGGACTTCGAGGAAAAGAGTAAATATTTTCTTATCCGGAAATCCACAAACGCATTAGTTAAGCTATCTACTGGTGCCGTGAAATCAACATCTTGGGATATTTTCGTCGCAAACGACACTTGGCTCCTATCTTACCCACTTATTACTCGGATGATCGAATTCGCTTGTACTTTCTACAAAAGCACTAAAATATTATTGTTAGCAAAATAATGAGGCTTAGCTAACGTAGTTATGGGTATAATCATGTCGCACTTACGTACTTGTCATGAGTGTAATATGAGACCTTTTATTTTTGTTGGAGGTTGTGGCTGGACAATGACAGATACCGTACTTTGATGACATAATACACATAATAAAGTTTTAAAGTACATCGGGTCGGAAATTCAGTCAATTAGGCACGCTTATGGGTGGGCTAATATTCAATGATTTGGATTATGCTGCTTACTTATGTATGTTTATACTTATTACTTTATCAGTTTACTTGATAGTCGATAAGAGATAGTTGTTGCCACTATGGGTATTCCATGCTATCTAAACAAAATTACTACAATCGTGATTGATCCCTTCGAACAACTGAGAGGCTACGTAGGCAACCGTTATGCGGTTCAGCATAACTCTGTAAGGTTGTTCATATCATCTAAAAGTGTCGGTTGTTCCTTAGCACTTTATACCATCTTTAAAGATGATTGAAACCCTTGCAGTTTATATAATATTTCGGTAAGAGGCAGTTGCACTACTAATTGTTCATACCACTTAATAAAGAGATGATTGTTGCCTATTCGAGATAATTTATATCATTTGATAATTGTACAATCCATATGATAAGAGATGATTATTATCGTTCGAGGTAATTCATATCACTTGTCTCGGTTTCTGAGTTAAGCAATAATTATTATCACGAGAGGTAACTATCTGAGAAGAGATGGTCGTTGGCGTTTAAAAGGAATCAACACCATCTAGTAAGGAATGATTACTGCGGGGTGATTCATAACATCTAATAAGCCATAATTGGTACCCCCACTACATGTAGATGAACCGTCTAGGACGGTGAGATTGTCAGGCCTAAGTGGCAACCCACCATTTCAGTGGCTACCCGAAAATTTATTTTTGTAATAGTAGACAGACAATGGGACTGATCTTCCCTCATCTGTTTAATATGGTATGCATTGCTGGGTTTTCTAGCATGCTACCACCTCAATGGCTTACCGAAAGACTGTTTTTATAACATTGGATAGTATCCAGAACTACCCATGACAAATAAATGACGCTTAAATGAGGTTTTTGTTCAGTATAATCTCAATCTCTAAACCTTGGTGTTCACATAGAGATGATGGTCACCTACACAAGGTGATTCATATCATTTATTCGGCTCGAATAAATATTAAAAATAATATTTAAATTGTAAAACAGTTTGACGAATTCGATGACCATTCGCATGAAAATCGTGTTTGTCTACTTACAAAGTGTTGTGGAATATATTGACGAATGAACATCTGGTTGGTAAATATCGATATTGTTCAAAAAAATTGACAACACAGTTTCTCGAGTGGCGTGTCGGGAAGTCAGGACTTGCCAGGCGAGACGAAACTCGGTTCTTTTGGAAATCTCAATTTTTCGGTTCGTCACATGGTGTTTGCAGTAACGTGCAAGAGTTATAACTGTCATAACTAAAACTATAATTTAAAAAAAGAGTATCAGCAAATGGGTGTCATTCGAAAGACCAAATCTAGGATAATGTATTTTATCATCTATAATATAAAACAAAGCTTGGATAAGTTAGGCTAGATAAAAAGTGACCGAGATTTGTCTAGGAGGGATAAATCTACGGCCGTGGTTTTTTCAACTAACCATTATAAATATTTATTAATTAGTGTCCTATTAATTGCACATGATGAATGATTAATTAATTTTTCATTATAAATGTTCATTTAATAATGAATCTAATAAATACATATTTTTATTAATAAATATAAGTTTATTAAAAATATATATATAATTTTACATGGTAACTGGTATCATCACCCAATAACTTTACAACTGTACTACAGTGACCCGGTTAAAAATTATATTAATAATTTTTAATGGAAGTAGTGAAAGAAGCAGTGGGTGGTGGAAACAGTGGCGGGTATTTGTGAGTGGTGGAGGTGGTAACATTACTGGTGGTGGAATTAATAGTGGGCGTGGCTGGTTTTTACGTACGGTAGTGGATGTTAGTAAATAGTAGTGGACAATAATAGTTTTGTCTTTACAAAATGGGCAACATTTTATTGTGATAGATGTAGTTAGCTATTTTTAGCACAACTAGTAAGGATAAAACATAAATATTTTGATGAGGATACTAAATCATATAAGACAATATGATAATGACCGCTGGATCACCCAAATGGGATCCCAGCTATTTATAGTACCCGATCGAATAAATCACAATTTTTAGTATTAAAATAAAATTGATTACATTTCGAGAATACAAAATAAAATTTGGACAAGTTAGGCTAGATAAAGAACGATCAAATTTATACTTGGAGAACATAAATCTACTGTTATAAATGATCATGTTTAAATAAAATTTAATAATAAATGTTCAATTGATATTTCATAATAAATGTTTCTTTAATTAATCAAATGAATATATTTTTGATGATACATAATAAATTTATTTGATATTAACCATATTAGTAAGCATTAATGGTGGTTTTGATGGTGGGAAGTGGTGGGGATAATGGTGGTGGGTATTGGTGAGACTGGTGGAGTGGTGACGATAATGTGGTGGTGGAAGAAGTAGTGGTAGTAGGGTGAGAAAATGGGTCATAAGATAGGTAAATTAAACACTAATGGTGGTTGTGATGGTGATGGATCGGCGGTGGGGATAATGGTGGTGGGACTGGTGGAGTGATGGCGATAATATGTTGGTGGAAGAAGTAGTGGTAGTAGGGTGAGAAAATGTGTTCTAATATAGGTAAATTATTTAGTCACCCTTGGTTAATTTTTCTTTGTGTTGTTTTAATTTGATTTTAGTTTTCAAATTACTTTTTTTTTTTAAACAACTTTTAAAGGCCAGATTTTTCCAAAAAAGAAGATGTTGTGATTTTAAGATTTGCCGGGTAGGGGGAAGAAAGAAAAATAAAACCTATAAAAAAATTGACCAAACACAAGGCTACACACGAATTAATTGTAATCGGTTCAGTTTCACATCTCTCTTTATTCCCCTTTTTTTCCATGGTTTCTGTTTCTTTCATTATTTATCCCCTACTTAATGGGATTATGCTAGGCTACGCGTGAATTAATTGTAATCGATTCAGTTTCTCACATCTCTCTTTATTCTCCTTTTTTGTCATGATTTATGTTTTTGTCATTTCTCCTCAACTTCGTGTAATCATGCATGCTTGAGAAATAGTTCATGATAATAGGTAAAGAGACAAGAAAAAAAATGGATCAAGAATTAAATATTATTATAAATTTTAGTAAAATGAATAAATACAAATCTATGTAGATTGGGAACCCAACAATTTATATCAAAGATAAAAATTAAATTCTAATGCTAACAGATTTTACAAGATTAATCTAATTGATTTTAAAGTAATTGTAGGTGTTTTTAGTTTTGTTACAAGTTTGGTGAATGACCTTTGATGATATCTTTTTGAAGTAGTGAACGAAGTAATGTTCTACTTCCCATAGGATTTTCTCTAACAATTAACTATGTTTGTCCCAAAGGATTGTATGATTTACATACATAATATTAAAATATTCGAGGATAAGGACATGTTTATTAACCAACTCCTCAAAATATTAGACCTGGATCGATCAGTTCGATTCTTCTCAAACAATTACGACATGTATGAATCGATGAATACATTTAAAAAACATATCTTTGCCCGTGACGTTACGGCACGGGTTGAGACCTAGTTCTTACAAAAACAAATGTGTTTTTGCTGATCCGACGGTTCTAGATCAGTGTTTTTTTGTGATCGACGGCCATCATTTGCTCTTATTTTCTCTCAAACTATAGAGACAAATCGTGTTTCAGAATCAACCCATGTTTAGCGCCCACATCCAACCGCTCAGATCATCCCATCCATTATATCCTCTTTGTCCGCTACAAAATCATTATCAGCGAAATCATGATTTGAGACATTCAATTCCTTTGATTCATACACGATAATCAATTTCATGCGTTACACAACAATGACAATAAACCTCGAGAGATGTTGCCATCTTCCCATGTTGTCCTTTTCTTTCTGCAACATATTCTCCCTAGCATACTAGGTAATGCAATCTTGGTTTTGATTAATTGTGGATTTGGGGTTCTTCATCGTCTTCGATTTGAGTTTCTTAAGTATTGTTGCTGATTTCGGTTGGACTCTTGAGAAAAAAGATACCATTTATCTCAGGTCAATTTTAAATACTAACCTTGCTCAATTTTCATTGACACCATTGCTTCAATTTTTATTTATGATTTTTCACTAAATTTTTATCAGTTTAGTTTTTTATATGCAGAAACTTAATTATTTTTGGTATATGAATTCCGGTTGTTAATTTGTTTTATCTTTGTTTAGTGTAATTCAAGAAATTAAGGTGAAAATCGTTTAAACACTGAAAATTGTTCTATTTTTCTGTTTGCTTTGCAGGGGGCGCTCAACCTTTTTTCTTGGATAGTTGGGGTGAAAATTATAACAGGAACTGCTTGAGGGCTTTGTATATTGCATGATGCAGAATCACAAATTACATACTGTGAGCAGGAATCTTCTAATATTTTTCAATCGATTCATTTTTCCTCCTTAAGTTTTCGATATTCTTTTCATTAATGCAGGAACTAGATTAATCGATGATGGTAACAGATAAACCTCTATGATTAGTTTTTATTCATTATTTTATCTATTATGAATCTACTTTTGTAATTGAGATTGTGGGTCTTTGAAAATTGAAGGGATTATTGTTTGGATTTCTCATTTTTACTGCAGTTGAAGGTGTAGACTTGCTAGATATTTGGTATCATTTTCTAAACAAGAGTCGGTAGACTGTGATACATCTTAAACCCAAAGATGTAATGTAGGTCTTACGGATTAGGGGTTCCAGTTCATCATTAGAACGGCAGAATCGATACCGAAGAACATTACGCTTATAAGGCTAAAGATGGAAAATGTGATGTGAAGGGAACAAGTATTTAATGTGTATAAATTAGTATACTAAGTGATAGTTATGTACAAGTTACTACCGCAAACTTCAATAGTTAACGAACAGACGTATGTGGATCCATAAAAGGATCATATTTGTTATCAATATTGTTGGAACAAAATGACTTTTAGGATGCCTATTTGGAAATGACACTCTTGCAGTTGGAGATGAATGTATCTTTTATGTGTATAAAAATGGGACTATTTTAGTTGGGACTGTGTCTTTGGATTGTATTTTATGGAAGAGTATATCTTTCGCTCGAACCTATTTTAAATTCTCCATCCATTTTTGGCCCCCAAAAAAGAATGTCGATTACTTTTTTTTGAAATATGTACTTGCTCTTAGTTCAGGGAACATCTTAGCGTCACCCCTTTGTCTTTTGCAACTGCAGGACACATACTGATCATGACTGATATATGCAATGGCATTTGATCTTTTTAGAGAGATTAAAATACGTCTCTGTCTTGATCTAGCATTTTAGAATTGAATTTGATATACATAACAAACAGTTCTTCCATAAAGATTGCGTTCTAGATCTAATGAGTTCATGAATCACTCTCTCATTTACTAATTGTTTTGAAAAATTTGTAGGTCCCAAGAGTTTGATTGAAAGTTTGGTTCTACCACAACATATACCAACTCTTTTAGTTATTGTCATTTCGGGTAAGTTTGTCTGCTCATTAACCTGCATTGTCTTCTCCCTGGTATAAACTGCAGTGTCCTGAAATTTTAACTTCCCAAAATGAATAGTATGGTAAATTTTTGTGTGTGATCTCAATTCTCATGCATTACTTCAAAATTTAAAAACTCAGTGGCGGAAAATATGAACTTGATAGAGAAACAACTTTTGCATGGAACTTCACATTATCATTGACAGCTGCTACGAAACTATACTTACCTAGATAGTGATACACCCGAAATAATGGAAATGAGAAAGAGAGGCATGACTTATACCATCTTAATTATCATCCCAGTAACTAACTAATCTGTAAGTGTGACTGCAGATGCTGAGAAATAGCTGACTACGATCCCAACCCAAAAAGGGAAAGCACTTGTAGGCATTTTGGGTTCATATAGCTTCTTTTGCCAAAATGAAAATTCACGTACCGGGTAATTTCTCAATTGGTACTATTAAATCCAGCTTTTGTTTAATGATTTTTTGGTGTTACCCCCACCAAAATTGTGGGCGACCATGGTACTATGTGTTTAGCTGAGACTGTAGTAAGAAAGTTATGCAAAATCATCACCAATATTGTGTGCAAACTGTTCGCAAAAAGTCTCCATGAGTTTGCAAACTCTACTACATACCAGTAGCTGAATCTAATCGATCACCACTTCTATTGGTGTGCCAAATTTGAAAATGATGATGAAGGTCGCGTACCTAGGTAATGCAGTTGTAATAATTGCCTTCCAATTTATATCTACATATTTATCCATACTTATGTACTTGCACACAAAAGGATTTTTTTTTACCAATGTAGTACCTGTTGAGATTTGAAGTTGAACATCAAACAGTATCTGACCTGCACATGCGGGAGAGGTAAAAAAAGATTGACACATCTCTGTGGTTTTAACTGTCCATTATGTATCTTGAACTTATTATGAAGTTTGAACCAATATGAATCTAGCGATTGACCTCCAGATAAAATTGAATGCCTTTACTATGCGTAAATGCAGAGCTTCACCGTTACCCGAATCCGTCATGATTATGGTTGTCAATTTTCAAACTGCAGCACTCTATTTATAAGCCAACACAAAAATGGAGACAAATGAAGATTCGACTGTTCATAAGCCTTCAAAATCCTGTGATATCTTAATTGGAGATTGAGATTCCCAGTGTTACTAACATCACTTATCTCTGATCAGCATTAATCGGCTGATCAATACTGTTTCTTTAATTGGTTTATGAACTTTTTATAATTACATTCAGCTAAACCCTCTTTGTCATGGGTTGAAGATGTTTGGGTGCCCAACCCCCCAAATTTGTAAGCATTTTTGGTACCATATGTTCGTTATATTAGTGTGGTTTATGAAACCTAAGAGTAACTTTAGTGTTGAGTTACTATATTCTCAAATTCTCAAGCCATATATGGCTTTTTTTGGCTTTGCAATTCGGTGTTTGCCGTAGTGGGAGACATATCAACATAGTTAATATCACCGTTTCCGCTGAAACGTAAACAAAGAATGCATCCAGCTCAAACGTAATTTATAGTTGCGTGTTGTTTAGACGCAATTTATAAACGCATCTGTTACACCACGTGTTTTAAAAATCTGTTTGTACCCTAAACGTTTTGTATAATTACGATTAACCAAATGTCATCAAAAGATGCGTCTCACTCCAGACGTTTTCTACAAACACGTTCAGTGGAGGATATTTTTTTTAACTACGTTTCTCTCAGGTGATATTTATAAAAACGTTTAGTTAAACGTGGTTTATAACTGCGTCTCATCTAAGCCGTATTCTAAAATTTCGTTCAATCTAAACGTAACTTATAAACCCGTTTAATTCTTTTAGGAGATTTTTTAACCCGCGGAACTTCTAAATCTTTGTTCTTCTTCCTCCTTTGTTCTATATATCTCCGTTCACAACAACAATTTATCCGAAATTTTTAACTCCGATACTAATATGGTGTAACCCCGATACCTGCTCTATAGGATTTAATATATTCCACAACAGGTTGCTTAAACCTTATGAAAAAGGTATATTTCCAGCTTTTTCTATGTTTAATTAGGTTTAAGAATTAGTTTTTTTTTATTGTTGCATGTTTGAATTAGTTGCTCTTAATAGGTTATAATGAGTGATTGAAACTTATATGGGTTCTAATTTGTTCTGATTTGGGTTATAATTTGATTGATTGTTCTAATTTCTTCTAATTGATTGTTCTAATTTTGATTGATAGTTCTAATTTGGGTTATATTTGGATGTTTTCGTTACCAAGAATTGATAAGCTTCTCTCTGTGTTTTTGATAACCTTTTACAAAAATAAATTCAAGTATTGAATTGAGTTTCTGCGCAACACCTGTTTGTGAAAATGACCCAATGAGTTCAAAATTTGAAACTCCCTTGCTGCTGCTTGGATTCTAGCATTTGAATCATACATGATTACAGATTATATGCCAGATTAATGTACTTAAATATAATTCATATAGAAGTAATTTGAAGATAAGTGTAAACTCATCTACGACTATAGAAAATTATGAGTTTGCACTTAATATATCAAGACTACTTTTGTTAGTCACCTGAGTGAATTTGATACAAAGACAAAATAAGAGAGGTGTGAGCTTCCTCTTGCATAATGTTCTGTTAAGTCGTATAACAGGTTGGAAATGCGGAAATGTTTTCATTAATTAATGGTTGTGCATAATTTGTTGACAGTTGGCTTTGAACTGATAAAATATGTTTGGTTGTTCCAGCAACTGCAGTTATTCTGTATTGTTCCAGCGTTCAGATAGCTACCTTTTGGGCGATTGTCGTCGGTTATGCAGGTTTGTGTTGGATATACACTTGTATAAGCCATCAAACGTGCTTTACTTTTCTTGTATTGCATCTTAGTTTCCTACTTCCTTTTCCAGTTATACTTATGCATGCCTCACCGCGGAAGTTAAGTCCATCAAAGCAACCTGCTTGGGCTGACGGGAACAGAAGATTTCTGCAGAGAAAAAACAGGGGTTAACTACCATATTTTACCTCCCCAGCATAATCCTTCTCAAGAATAAAAAGAGCCAAGAGAAATCATACTAAAGTTGCAATTTTTGTCCTCATAGATGGAGAAATCGGTAATCCATAACAAAGAGCCAAGAGAAAGAGGATGTCTTTTAATTTAAGTATGGGTCATATTCACCATTTCTTGAAGTAAGATCAAATTCTGTCTCAGTAGCATAGGGAGCATCATGTATATTACTATAGGTTTTGTGAGTTTGTAATGTACTTGAAATAAAATTTCCTCCTAAATTTCCAAGTGTTTAGAAGATTGCTATGTGTTTCTCTTCTATGGATCATGCCATCCTTTGATTAAGCTGATACCTCGCTTAAAATGACAGACGAGACAAGCCAAGGTACAGTCGAACATTATGCAAGAGAGAAGACAAAATTTTGAAATATAGAGATGAACTTCCCTAGGTTAGAGCTGGAAGTAATTATAAATTGCGTGGAAAGGAGAACAACGTTAATAATTACGTGTCATCAAACGTAATTTATAGGAACATCTCACTGTGAGAAGGGGTTATAAAAACCGTTTAGTGTAGACGAAATTTACAACCACGTCCAATGAAACGTTAATTTTAATTACATCTCAGTGAGACGGAAATATAACTTGCACTCGGTGTTGGACGCATTCAAAATCAACGTTTCCATATACGTTTTCTTAAAAGTCGTTTAAGCCACACGGCTTCTTAAATGACGTTATGTTAATCGAACGTGGTTTAAAACAGCGTTTATTGGTCCACGCTATTTTAAATTTCGTTTGATGTCACACGCGATTTATAATTGCATGAAGCTATATATGAGATTTGCCATAAAAAGTTTTCATATATAGACACTCTATTTGAGAATATAGAAAAATGAGACTTATAGCAACTAGGAGTGTGCCTGCTTTTGTTGCCATATATGGCTTATAGCAACAACACTAAAGTTGCTCTAAGAAGCCAACATTTATATGTATTTGTTACTTGCTTAAACCTAAGTTCTATTGGTGAAATTCCATGCAAAAACATTTTTGTAAACCTAAGTTTTATTGGTGAACTTCCATGTAAAAGCAGTATGCCATGTTTTTCACTTTCGAAGTAATAACCAAATTACACTACTGACTACTATAAAAAATAAAAATCGTACCATTTATACTGGGATGTCAAGCGACCATAACGCGTCCACAAATTGGTTAACAGTGTGCTAGATTAAGTGTTGGTATGTTGGAATAGGTTGGTAAACTTTAAATAACAGGGAAGGGTAGAAAATTGTGAAAACACACGGTGACTGCAATTAGGCAAGTGGAATTGGCTCTTCCACTATAATGGAATCAATGTTTTATGGGCGTTTATGTCCAAATGGTACATCCAAATAAATTTGTAGGTCAGGTCAAAATCGAAATCGACCGGTCACCCACAATTTAAAACGGGTCACCGAGTAGGATGGTCAAAATCGAAAGAGGGATTTCCTGTTTAGTCCACTAAACCCGACCCGGTTTAGTGGCTAGTCCAGCCAAAACTTCTTCTTAATCGTTAGTCCAAAAAAGTTTAAATTCAAGTAGATTTACCTATATACCCCCGAACATTATAAGTTCGTTTTTTACATTTAAATTCAAATAGTAACTAGTAAGTATACTAGTATGTATACTGCTAGTAGTATGTATACTAAAGTACTACATATCAAACATATTCAAGTAGTAACTAGTATGTAGTATGTAGTAATAACATATGTAGTATGTAGTATACTAGTATACTAGTAGTAACTAGTACTAATAGTAATATGTTATGTATTGATACTACTACATATTGATATGTATTACGTTATATATTGACACTACATATTGATATGTAGTATATGTTTGATATGTAGTATGTTATGTATTGATACTACTACATATTGATATGTAGTACGTTATATATTGACACTACATATTGATATGTAGTATATGTTTGATATGTAGTACTTTATATATTGACACTACATATTGATATGTAGTACGTTATATATTGACACTACATATTGATATGTATTACGTTATATATTGATATGTAGTACATCATATATTGATACTACATATTAATATGTAGTATGTTATGTATTGATACTACATATCAAAAAATTGTTATGTATTGATACTACATATGTTACTACTAGTACTAGTTACTACTAGTATACTAGTTATACTAGTATACTATACTAGTAATAACTAGTATAGTACATATTAATATGTAGTATCACCATATTGATATTACTAGTATTTCGTAACATACTACTAGTAACATTTACATGTGGTGATACTAATTAGACCTAGAAGGGTGTTTTAGGCATTTAGAAAATACACTTTATAATCTCCACGAAGTTTTTGGACTAGAGAGTAAATGTTTTTCATGGGTGGACTAGCCATTAACTGGGTCATGAAATAGTGGACTAGCCAGCAATTCCTACAAATCGAAATGGGATGCGTAGATGAACCAACTCATTAGTAGAGAGGGCCTTCGTGAAGAAGTAAGGAGCATATATTGCAGAATCGAACTGCAGAGAGTTTAGAGAAAGAACATGACCACGTCAAAATTACTTGGAATGCATAAAAGTCACTCATTATTACTTAGTTGGATCGGCTTTGCTAGATTGACCGAAGGAGTTCACTTCGTTTTGCATCGAAGCACTAATAGAGAAGGTGGGGCCCACGATTCCTAGAGTTTTGCAGGGGCCACCTGTATTAGAGCCCGGGATGCAGCGAAGTGCAAAACTTCGGTGAATTAAGCATTTTCGTAGTTGGATTCAGCAACATTAATATCTTTGCACGGGTCACAAATCTATAAATGTTAAAGTATCTAAATTGCAGCCTAACCTTACGGTCGGCGTGATTAGGTAAAAGCTGGGTTAAAATTCGATGAGAAGTTTATTATGTGTTTGGTTGCGGAATTTCGCATATGAGATACACAGGACTAAGGAATATGGTGGAATTACATTTCTTTTGGCATGTTTGGTTGCCCATATTTCCCCAATTCAAGTTTTCTTCGGGATTTGTAATTCCATCAAATTTTCCATTTTGAATAAGGCTCTATCCTAGAGGTGTAAAATGTGTCGGCCCGACACAGCCCAACCCATGAAGTCGCTTGCTACATGCTGTGCGGTGCTAGAGATTCAGACGTATTGTGGTGTGCCATGCTAAATGGCATGTTGTGATGTGATGTGCCATAAAAATAATAGTGATGCGCTGTGCTAGCACACTTATTTTATGTTTTCCAAAGTAAATATTTTTCCAATATTTTAGTTAGTATATGTATTATTATAGAAATTAATCAGAATAGCGAAAATAAAATGTCAAAAACCGGCTAAAACAAAGATTTTTTTGTGAAATATGAATGAAATGTGATGTATTGCGTTGTATTTTATGCATGATTTGGCGTGCTTTCTTCGCGTGTCGTGTTGTGTTGAGTCGCGTGCTTACACGTGCCACGTACTGTGTCGTGCTTATGTGTCTATTTTTCTGGCACATCACAACACACTAAGCTAACGTGTTGTGCCCGTGTTGTGCCATGTCACATGATGTGCTCGAATTTTAACGTGATGTGATGTGCCATAAACGTGTTGGCCCAGCCCAATATAAGCATAACGAATTAAATACTTTTTAGTTGTCAACAAGGGTGAAATGAGTGAGTTTGATGTCTTTCCTAAAATTTACAATTACAGATTTTTCCTATTACATAATTGTCTCTCCCTTGGAATTTTTTCTTACTTATGTTTGACCATTAAATTCTCATTTGATACTACCTCCGTTTCAGAAAAAGTGTTACTTTCACTTTTTCATTTTAGCCTAAAAAATAGGCCAAATTGAAAAAGTGAAAGTAAAATTTTTCCTGAAACGGAGGGAGTATTATTTTTAACTATGACCAATTGATGATATTATTATTTCGCGTTCGAAGGAAATCTAAGGAATGCATTTTTATTATTTTTAGCAGTTTGTTTCGTTCTATTGTACATATGTTTCTTAGGATAGGAATAGTTTTTCTATTGTGTGCCTTTGCATAAATAGAACTCTAGATAGGTGGAAGCTTCGAATGGTGACAAGACCAGGGATGGAACTACATCCGGGCTTCCCAAGCCCCCAAAGCTCATAAAGAAAAACATTTTTTTTCTGCTTCTTTTTGATGGGTCAAAATTTAGTGTCCTTATAACAGTCAATCTCGGGACTTAAAAATAATCTAGCCCGGGATGTCCTGCATTTCCACACCATAAATATTTCCGAGGATCATAACCTGAAACATAGTGGTTAGTTTATTACCCTAAGGTAACTCGTTGTATAATCTAAACTTAGCATTTTTTTTATTTTTTTTTACATATCTTATCACGTCACAACGGTAAGCTCATCATCAACGTACAATAATATATCTATACAGATAGAAATTTAGGTTTTAAATGGAATTTACAGAAATCTAGGTAGATGTGGAATTAAGATAAATCAGAATTTCTAGTTTATACAATTTTTGGTTATCTATATTTAATACTAAGATAACCAAAATAATTTTTGATGACCATCTAAGCAAGCACTATTTTCCAACAAGAAGAAAAAAATAGTAGGTGTGTTGGGTATGTACAACCCTTTTTTTTTTCTTCGAAAAAGAGGAATTAACCTCATCGGATATTAAGGATTTACAAATTAGTGTTTGTTATAGTGTTCCTATCAAATTGAAAGTTTAAATTGTTCAACAAAATTCTTAGATTTTCGTCTTTCCAGTGCTTGTTAATAGCATTCCGATTACAAAAGGATGAAATGTGGGCTGCCTCTATAATGTCATACCTATTTCTTAGAACAAAACCATTTACTATAAAGTTTATGCAGGTACTAGGTAGAACCCCAAAATCTTCGCTAATAGAGTATCTCTTTTGACGAGCTCTAGAGTACATTCCTACCAGCAGCCTTAGAATAGGTTCTGAATCGTTTTGGAAAATAATGTTGAATCCACTCCACTGGGTTGCCCATCTGAATGCAGCCTCGGCTCCTTTTTCTTCTATATCTTCTCTTGTAGTGCAGTCAACATAGCTTCCCTTTCCTTCATTTTCTCCTGCAAAATTAGTTAAAGTTAAACCGATTCCAGAGGTGGTAATTGGATTTGACATAGAAATAACAATGTTAATCGTTATTGCCATATAAATTTTTTCTACAAGAGGTTCTGATGTGATTATTTCTAGCTCTTCATCATTCATAGGATTATAATAGAGATTTTGTATGATGTTGCAGTCTGGGATAAATACTTTTTTGTAGCTGTTTATGTATCTAACTATGTCACTTGCTGTTTTTGCACTATTTTGGTTTGTTTTGCGAAAAACTAGGTTACATCTTGCTTTCCAAACATGCTAAGTTATTATTCCACAAAATTCTGGCCATCCTATAGCACTTAGATCCCTACTTTGGTTGTTAAACCAAGTATTCAACCATTCATGGAAGTCAGTTATTCCAATTGTTACATTTTGTAGGTTAAAATTCAAATGCATCCAAACCTGTTTGACAAAGTTGCATTGCATAAATAGATGAGTCAAGGTTTCATTACCAGTACCACAAAGAGTGCAAATAGTATTTATGTCTGGCAGAATTACTGCCACTCTCATGCTATTCAGAAGAATAGAATGGGTTGATTTCCAAATGAAAAGTTTAATAGTGGGTGGTACCTGCATGCTCTATATGCTGCTCCAATCCTTAGAGTTACTTCCTATTGAATTAATAGAATCATATAGGGTTTTTACAGTAAACTTACCTGTGCTGTTTAGAGTCCATTGAGTTTCATCTTCCCTTGCATTATCTGGAATTTGGATCTATAAAATTATCTCTTTTGTTTCCCTATCAAAGCAAACTGACAATTTATCATGGTCCAAGATATTTAAATTTGTTATCAATTGGCTCACTTTTTTTAAGTTTTCAGTTCCTATTAGAGGTTTGAATAGGGGAAGTTTAATGTCTGGTATCCAATAATCTTCCCAGATGTCAATACTTTCTCCCGTTCCTAGTTTCCAGAAAACATTCATCTTTATTTGTTGTACCCCAGAATGTATACCCTTCCAAATCCAACTAGCCTTTACGTTTGGTTTATCTTGCATATGAAGTATGTCACATTTAGGATGGTATTTAGCTTTGAGAATAGTAGTACATAGATAATTTGGGTTCTCCTTGAGCCTCCATCCCATTTTTGCAATCATTGCAGTGTTGAAGTTTTGTATTCCTAATCCTCCTTCTTCTAAAGATTTACAAAAGGAATCCCACGCCTTAAGATAAATTCCTTTTTTTCCATTTTTATTATTGGCATTCTCATCTTTTCCCCACCAGAAATCTCTCTGCATGCTTGCGAGTCTATTACAAATTTTAACAGGGATTTTAAAATAGTTCATTTGATACACTCCTATGGATGAAGTAACGTTTTTTACCATCACTGTTCTTCCAACACTATTTAGATTACCATTCCAGCTTAACACTCTACTACTCATTTTTTTAATCAAAGGTTCAAAGTATCTAATTTTTGATCTATTGGTAAACAAAGGGTCACCCAAGTATCTATCGTCTAGAGCTATATGACTTACACCTAGAATTTGTTGGATTTCGTCTCTAGTTCTTGGAGGGGTTTTGGTACTAAAGAAAACTCCGGATTTACTTAGGTTGATCAGTTGACCCGAAGCTATACCGAATTCTTTAAAAAGAGTGACAAGATTATGACCGGTTCTTTTTTTTTACTTCACAGAAAATTAGGCAATCATCCGCAAAAAGTAAATGATTAACAGAGGGAGCTTGGGGAATAATTTTTATACCTTTCTACATTCCTTTTTCTTCAGCGTTTATTAAAGTCCTAGACAAGGCTTCCATGCAAAACAAAAAAAGATAAGGAGATAGAGGATCTCCCTATCTCAAACCTCTAGTAGGTTTGAAAAACTCAGTAGGAGAACCATTTATGAGCACAGATAAAGTTGTTGTCGATATACATTCATGAATTAGTTTACACCATTTATCATTAAAGCCTAATTTACTCATGATTTGAATTAGAAAAGTCCACTCGACTCTGTCAAAAGATTTTGACATATCAATCTTTAAACCCATCAATCCTTTCTTGCTTTTACTATTTATCATTTTATGTATCACTTCGTGGGCTATTGTAATATTATCCGCAATCTGTCTTCCAGGGATGAAGGCAGATTGGTATAAGGATATTATTTTATTAAGTAAGTGTTTCATTCTACTTGCAAGAAGTTTTGATATTATTTTATAAGTGGTATTTTCCAGGGCAATATGTCTGAATTCACCAGGGGTTGTAGGATTCAAAGTCTTAGGAATTAGGGAAATGAATGAATCATTCATCTCCTTAGATAGGTACCCAGATTCAATGAATCTCTGAATCATAATCACTAAGTCAGGGCCTATGGTTTCCCAATTATGTTGGAAAAAAATTGGTGGAAAACCATCCGGGCCTAGACTCATGTCAGGTTCCATTGAAAAAATTATGTTTCTTATTTCATTCATACAGGGTGTTTTACATAGATTATGATTATCATCTTCATTAATACAGTTTGGGATTAAATCTATCATATTTTGGTCTATGGTAGGAGTCACAGAAGTAGCAATCTTATGGAAGTGATGTGTTATGCATTCTACAATTTCATTTCTACTATTAATCCATTCGCCATTTTCTTTTTGGAGAGTTTCTATCCTATTCCTTATAAATATCTTTTTTGCTTTGTTGTGAAAGTATTTTGTGTTTCTATCTCCTAAATCCAAGTCCCGATCTCTACTTTTATCCTTCCAAAACTTTTCTTTTATATTATACCAATTGATTAGTTCGGTTGTTAATTTGGCTAAGTCATCTGCCTTGTTATCATAGTAAATTCTCTTATTTGTTTGAGCAAGTTTCTTTTTTGTGTTTTCTATATTAGTATTTATGTGGCCAAACGTATTTTTATTCCAGTATATAAGGATGGTCTTGACATCGTGAAGCTTAGAGTTGACTTTGTGTGCCGAAGATCCCTGAGTGGACAAATTCCAACACTCCTGAATAATGGAACGACATTGCTCATGTTGATTCCATTCGCTAAAGTATTTGAAAGGAGTGGGACCATCATTCCAAGTGTTATGAGTATTTAAACTAATTGGGACGTAGTCATAAACTAAGGGATTTAGGTGTATGATATTAGAGTTAGAGAAGGCCAGATTCCATTTGGAGTTCACAAGAGCTCTATCTAGTCTTTGCTATATAAAATCTTCATCAGTTTTCCTATTGTTCCAAGTATAAGTATACCCTATGAATCCTATGTCCATTAGCCCACAGTCTCCTATTATCTTGTTAAAGATTCTAGCTTCGTTTTCATTATATTGGAACCTACTTCTTTTTTCTTCTTGGTGAAGGACTACATTACAGTCCCCTAGCATAACCCAAGGTCTGTCCATATTAGTTGCCATCTCTTTTATAATATCCCAAGATTCTACTTTTTCCGGTTTATGCGGACTACCATAGAAACAAGTTAAAATCCAACTAGGTCTATTATTGCTAGCCTAAACTAAAACATTTATATAATTATGATTACTATCTATGATTTCTAATTTAATGTTATCCTTCCATATCAAGCATAGGCCTCCAACTAGACCTCTAGGAGGTACAATCCAGAAGTTGCCGACATTAACTTTCCTTAAGATTTTTAGCATATTTTTAGTCTGCTGTTTAGTTTCAGACAAGAACAAGATATCAGGATTATTTTTATTCAAAGTATCATTTAGACTATTAATAGCTTCAATTTTGCCTAGCCCTTGGCAATTCAAGGCTATGGTATTTACAAACTGCCAAAAATAAGAAACTATCGGGTAAACCACCTTAGTCAGGATAAATGAGTCAATCATGATGACAGTGATGCCTATGTAATCTCTAAAATTTTGTTTAAACATATTTCTACTCATGTGTATAATTTTTTTAACACGGTATAATTTTTGATTTAAAGTCAACTCTATCTCTAGGTAATAATTCACTGAAAATTCTAGCTTATACAGAACAAATGATTCATAATTCGCAAAGATTATATCTACGTAGAATTCGTGCTCGTGTCTAGGTTTATTCCTAATCATGGCTAGACTTATCATGGTTGTTATTAATTTCAGGTTTAGGCTTACCTCCTCTGCTGTTGATGCTAGCTCCACTATGTCAATTGTCCTTGTTCCCACTCCTTCAGCAAGATTGTAACTGTTTGTTTCTTTTGCAATTGAAGGTTTTGCTTTACAACTCTGTCTATGTTCTTCGTATTCATTGCAAACCGGTAACAAATTGTTAGTAGCTTTTCCTATATTTGGCTTTCGTACCTCTGTTGAACCTTTCCTTTTCTTGATAGGTATCTCCTTAACTCCCTTTCCTTCAGTCAAGTTTTCTTCAGTACCTATATACAAATCCAAGATGATGTGATCTCTTTCTTTTTCTGAGAAACAATTTAGTTTGGATGTGATCCACTGAATCAAGTGCTTCATATTAGGCTTCACATAACCATTGGAAAGTCTCCTCATTATCCAACGATGGTGAGAATTGCAATAGTTGCTGGTAAGGTTCATGAATCCACTAGAATTATATGTCCTCAGGAGAAATTAATTCACGGACTGCTTGATGCAATAGAAATTCGTCGGAGAATCCACACAGAACAAACAAATCAAAATCCTCCTTCAGAGCAAGCCTAGATAATAATGCTAAACAGCACCAGCGAGAATCAAAAAAGGGGGAGAAACAAATCTGAAGTACTAAAGTAGAGAACTCTTCAATTCTCCAACCAGCACCACTTTAACGATTCTGAAATTGAGAACAACCTAATCAAACAATAAGAAAACGAGGGAATGACCCTACAAACAGGAATTTTTAATCAATTGATGTTATAGCTACGAAAAATTGAACTTAGATAATCTGAAATCAACCAAATTCGTAACTGGTAACTTGAAGAAGAAAAAAACAGGACAAAGTGACTAGAATTTTAGTGGCTTGGAGTGAACAAAGTGTCTTAGTTACTAAGTGATAACAAGGTGTCTTGGTGTCATAGAGATAACAAAGTGTCTTAGTGACTTAGAGATAACAAGGAGTCTTGGTGTTTTAGAGCTAACCAGGGGTCTTAGAAGTCAAAGATTAAAATTAAATAGCTAAATCTAGTGTCTCAGTAACTTGGTATCACCACTGTCATTGGGGATTGATGGCAAACGGTTTAAGGGAGTTGAACTCTTCACAAACTATATGTAACTTAAACACGACCAATATCAGAGCATACACATGTATTAAACAAAATTAGAAGAAATAGAACTATAAATAAAGCATGGGATTAGCAGAGAGAAGGGAAATATAGGAGGTTAGCATAAGTTTTAGAAGATCAAATCAGATTCAGTTCAACTATTCCAGTATTCCGGTAGGTAACGGTCGGATAACGGATCCTAAAGCGGTAGCACGAGGTGGTAAAATGCAGAGAAGGTATAGAAACCACCCTGAGGGTGGTTTCCGAGACTAGGGAGAAAAGAGACGAAAGGGATAAGGAAAAGAGATGAAAGAGAAACTCCTCCGAGAATTATTTAAGATTTGGAATCGGTATGCACAACCCTGGAAATACTTTAATGACCACTTATTACCGACAACAATCAAAATCCCGGGTCGTTACGGTACGGGTCATATTCTAGTTGGCAAAAGGGGGAACTTTTTGACCGCGTTGTATGGATTTGGTCCGGAGGCGCGAAATTACTAAGTTAACCTTCACCGTAAACTCAACCTAAGATGGTAAACCGCGTAAATTGCAAGACACTAAAAGGTACAGTCGTAAGAAGTCTAGATTCTCCCTTTTATTTGCTTCTTCACCATTTCTATTTGCTTCTTCATCCCAATTGGAGATCGAGAATAAAAAAAATTCCCAACTGGGATTATCTTACTAATATAAAGAAAATAGGTAATTGTTTGGTGAAGCCTTTTCACATGATAATAATACCCCCATTAAATAAGTCTTTAATCAATGTTTGTATATTTACAGGAATGCCATTGTTTTAAAAATAGATCAAAAAAAATTAAAACTTAGATATCTTTAAAAATACATATCAGATTTTTATAAAATTAGCATATTTGGAAAGCTCTTTGAATTATCTACATAATGAGTACAAACAAGAATATTAAAAAAAAAATAAAAAAAAAAATTCATTATTATCAAATTTGGTGTTATTAAAAGAATCAAATTCAAGCATGCGCATCGCACATGGGGTATTACTAGTACAAATAATTTTTCTTTAAGAAATCCCAAAAATCTATTCCCTAATTCGAATTGTACAAATCAAACTCTTTCTAAAAAATCCTTATTCGTGACAGGGTTTTGATGTTGTTTACTAAGAAATATCTTATCAAACTCTGCACTTTGATCCCTCTTAAACAAGTGTACCATCAAACATTAAGGCGCCACTTCAATTTTGGTATACACAAATTACTTCACCTGATCTCATTCACAAGTTGGATGTTTCATTGTACACAACTTACTTCATATGGGTGGATTCAGGTGATTTGGATTGGCAATTTTGAGGTTTCTAACCTTCAACTGATTTTTATGTTAATATCCACCTAATTTTTATTTTATGTTAAGCTCGATCATAAATTGATGGATGTTTGATATTACTTCAACATGTAAGTTCATTATGCTACCGTTTTTTTTTATTGATGCGTGTTCGATGTTTGCTTCAATCTGCACCTTAACTGTATGACGAAATACCTACCCGAATGTAAATAATCATTTTGGTTATGTGGGTGTTTCAATTGGTACCTTACACTGCAATGTATCATTTGATTATTTAGGACCCTATTCCAGTGAACTTTTTTTTTTACTCGGTCAATATATTAAAAAACGAAAAAAACTGTACAGGGATTAAGCCTTACTAATGCATAGCCATGAGGCTAACACTAGAAGAAGACTTATTTGAAACGATAGTAAACCTCTCCAAGGCCACTCATAAATTTTCGTGGACACTGGCCTACCCTCATAAAACTCAAAAATATCCTCAGCCAACAAACATGCTTGCTTGGCCGAAGCATCAGATGAAAAATTAACCTCTCTATAGCTATGGACATATCTGATATTATCATAAAAAGATCTAGCCATTCTCCACTTCTGCATGAGCTGCCAAGGCAGCTGCCCTTCCTGAAAAGCTTGGATGCAGCTCATTGAGTCCGAACGAACGCAAAGATGCTTGATGTTCCATCTTTTAGAACACATCGCTCCATAAATAATAGCACATACTTCAGCATAAAAATTGGTCTGCCATCCTAGGCCTACCGAAAGACTGCCCAAAATCTCCGCGTTTGAGCCAAGGAAAGTGACGCCACAACCATCCTGGCCAGGATTTCCAAGGGACGCGCCATCACAACCAATCATAATCTCACCTGGATTTGGAGGCCACCAAACGATCTCCAAAGGCGTAGAAACTCTGCAAGCCCTGTGCGCCACCTTAAAGTAATTCAAAATCCGCAAGTCATCTTCCTTGTTATACACGTAGTCCTTCATGCAGATCGAATTATCATGAATTAGTTGGTAAAATCGGCCCTTAAAACCAAGCCAATTCACCTTAGCTTCCTCAAAATAGATTGTGTTCATCAATTTCCATAGTTCCGTGGCAATTGCAAGGTGAGCAACACGCCACAAGTTCTTAACCATCCTGCTGCGGCCCTTTGCAACCTTATAAGAATCAACCAAATCTTCTATTGGCTGCATATTGAAAATACCCGAAGCCCAGGCCCAAATACGTCTTGCAAATCTACACTGCCAAGTGATATGGCGCATAGACTCACCATCCCTCCTACAAATGCGACAAATAGTAGGCATAGATCTTTTTGTTTGCTTGATTACATTGTCATCCGTAGCACAACACTGATTTTCCCAAACCTTCCAATACTATACACTCAAGGTAGGGTGCACAACATTACGAGTAAAAAAAACCGCATGTGGCTTAATTTCCGCACGCACTCTAATGGCCTCTTTAGCTGATTTGACCGAGAAGACACCCTTCTTATCCAATTCCCAGATCTTATAATCATCCCCACCAGCAATGATAGGTAAGTTTTCCACATCAATATTGCAGCGTATGCATCAAATCTCTAGTAACCTGAGGAATGTACCAAGCACCATCAACAATTATATAACTCACCTTTGCTTTAAAATCGTTCGTGCCTTTTGAAAAGATTCGAAGCCTTTCCGTAATCGAAAAATCACCACACCAATTATCAAAGAATAAGGAAGTATTATCACCATTGCCTATAATTGAGCGTGTATGTTTTTGAACAAAACTGTAAACCAAGCGTACACCCGGAAAAACCGAAGATCCCAACTTGTAATCAATTAGGTTACCATTCAGCTTAAAGAACTTCGCTCTTAAAAATCTTGCCCAAGTCTTATTAGAGTCACGAATTGAAATCCATAACTTCATAAGCATTTCCCTGTTGACATCATTCAACTTCTTCAGACCTAGGCCACCCTCACTCTTTGGACAGCATAAAGCATCATATTTAACCGTAAAGTACTTACGTTTTTTAGCATCATCCGACCAAAGAAAATTCCTAATGGCCTTATCCGCCTGCTTAATCATATTGCACGGCCATTTATAGACAGCCATGGAATGAATAACATAGCTTGAAATAACCGACTTAATCAAAACCAACCTGGCTTGAAACGATAAGAGATTACCCTTATACCCGTCTAGCTTGTCCATAATCTTTTCAACCACTTCACGGACATGAACGTGTCGAACAATGCCCGGCTTCAAATGAATACCCAAATAATTGTCCGGAAAAGAAGCCCTCTCCATGCCCAATTTTTTTTAATTGCAATCGCACGAGAATCCCTATCACCACCAAAATAGAATTTGCTTTTGGCATAGCTAACACTTTGACCCGAGGCCAATTGGTACATACCAAGCATCTCCTTCAAGCTACTTAAACTTTGCAAATTACCCTTACAGAAAATAAGAATATCATCTGCAAAGAGCAAATGCGTAAGGGCCACACCCTTCTTGCAAACCATAGGTTGCATACTTTTCGAAGCAAACAACTTTGTAATGTTACGACTCAAAACATCTTCAATAAGAACAAAAATCAAAGGAGAAAGAGGGTCACCTTGTCTCAAACCTCTTGAGATGCTGAAAAAACCTTCTGGGCTGCCATTGATCATGACAGAAATTCGAGCAGAGTACAGAATATTAAGGAGCCAATTGCACCAAACCTCAGAAAAACCATACTGGCGAAAAACCTCCACAATAAAATCCCAGCTTACCGTATCAAAAGCCTGAGCAATGTCCAGCTTAAGACCCACATTTCCATGCTTCATTTTAATATTTAGCTCATTAATCAACTCCGACGCCAAAGCTATATTTTCATGAATATTGCGCCCCTTCATAAAAGCAACTTGTTCTTTAGAAATCAATTTATTTAGCACCGTACCCAATCTGGTAGCCATAATCTTTGTAATAATCTTGAAAAAGAAGTTGCTCAAACCAATCGGCCTATAGTCCTTGATAGCATCAGATTTACCATTCTTAGGAATCAAAACAATGAAACTAGAATTAATGCCATTTGCAATTTTGCGCATATTCCAACAATTAGTAATGGCCTTAAAAAGATCACCAGAAATAACGTTCCAACAATGCCTATAAAAGGAACCTGTGAAACCATTTGGACCAGGAGCAGAATCCGCGCCTAAATCAAAGACAACTTCTTTTACTTCTTCAATAGTTGGAACAACATCCATAAAACCACTCTCCTATGCCGTAATGCGCTCATGCTGAATATCAAACAGCTTCGGATCAATTGTAACCCCACCACCATTGAACTTGTCACGGTAATGATTGACAATATAACTATTGATATCATCCTGCAAAAACAAAGTAGAGTTAGCTGAAACTTTAAGCTCCGAAATTGTGTTTTGAATCCTCCTCATGCAAATGCTATTGTGAAAAAAGCGAGTGTTCTGGTCACCATCCTCCAACCAATTAACTCTCGCCTTTAGTTTTAGCATGGTAGCCAAGTCATTCCGCACTTCATCAACAACCTTCTTGGCCTCCGCCACCTTAATAAACTGGACCTCATCGCGAGGATCATAGTCAAGAAGATCAGATTTCGCCTCCAAAGTCGCTTCTGCACGCTTCAAACAAAACTTAATATCTCCAAAGACCTCAAAATTCCAAGTTTTCAAGGCTTACTTCAACCGCTTCAGTTTAGCCATAAAAACAAAATGAGGTTCCCCAGCTAAGTAAGTGCTCCAAACCCCCTCAACCAAATTCATAAACGTAGGATGACTTAGCCACATTTTCTGAAATCTGAATGGAGCTCTCCTCGGCCTTGGGTTGACAAAAGCAAACCCAATAAGAGGGGAATGGTCCGAACAGATTCTAGGTAGTGGCTTGCATCTCCAATTAGGAAATCTCTCACACCAAGCTTCATTAACAATATCATGCTTAGAAACAATACGTTTATTACCCTTTCGAGAATTACACCAAGTGTATTTCTTCCCAAGAGAGTCCGCTTCCACCATTCCATTATCAGAAATCCAATTACGAAATTCAATCATCAGAAAATCCAACATTGGCTTACCCCCTTTTTTCTCCTCCAAACGCAAAACACAATTGAAATCTCCGAGCACCAACCAAGGATTAGAAATTACACCTAAACCCAATTGACGCCACACGTTTTTCCTTACCATCGGAGCATAAGAAGCATGAACCGCCGAAATATAAATTCCAGCAAAATCTAATGTAATAGCCTGTTTTGAAGAAGACAAAACAATAGGCCTTACGAGAGTATTCCTCCATAGGACCCAAAGATTACCTTTCTCCTTATTTGCCTCATTAGTAATAACATCCTCCGAAAAATCCAGTAATCTCAACCTCCTAACAAAACGTGGCTTGCAAAAAACCTGAGGCCCTGCAATACAAATGATGTCCGGATTGTGCAAGTTATAAAGCTCTTTCAACTTGGCCCTTGCGCCATCTTTATCCAAGCCCTGAGCATTCCAATAAAAGACACGCATTAATCAACCTATTTTCTAGAATGTCTTGCTGAACCCCTACGTGTTATACTTATTCCTCTTGTGCTAATCTCCGGTTTTGCTGGATTAGAAACTTGTTCTTTTGGCTTTGATCTTCCTGCTGCCAGTTTCCTAGCTGCAGCATCCAACTTCTTCTTAGCAACTAATTCCTTTTTTGTCCTCTCTTCCTGATCCTTTACTGCGCTCCAATCTAAGAGTTTGGTCTCATCCTCAACTGGTTTTGAAGTAGCCACGGAGTCCTGTGGAACCTCTGAGTAAACCTCCTCATCCTCAACCTATAAACCATCAGACCCAATATCAAACATGTTTGATGTCGAAACCGCATCAACAGGCTTGACTGGTGAAGATCTTCTTGATATTCTAGTAGCCGGACTAAAGCCATCATCCACTACTTGTTCTAAAACAGGATCTGCAATTGGCAATTCTCCTCCCGCTTGTTCAATTCTCACAATATTAGCGGTCGCCTCAATATTAGTAGTCGCCTCAATATTAGCAGCCGCCCCAATATTAGCAGTCGCCTCAGTTTCCTTTGCTTTGCGCAATTCCGCGTCCTTGGCCCTACGAGCCTCCACCTCCTTTGATTTGCGCTCCTGAGCTTCCTTCTTTTGTGCTTCGGCCTCTTTGGCCTTCCTTTTTTCCAATGACAATTTTCGCAAATGATTAACCTTTGCACTGGCAGCATTCAACTCTATTGCAGCCATCTCGGCTGACTTATCAAGTTCCGTAGACTTCTTTTTTAGCTCTTCCAACTCCCATATCACCTCAAGCTCGTCATTTTCCTCCATATCACTGTCAATTGATTGAGGCGAAGATTCAACCTCATCTGGAACCACATACGTAGCTTTGACATTAATTGGAACAACTTCAACTAGGTTAGGCGCACTATTTGAACGAGAAATTCTAGATGCGCTTGCTGTTGGAGTAGCTATGTAAGTGTGCGCACCAGCAAAAATTTCAGTTAATGGAACCTTCGGTGTTTGCTTAGGAGGATTTTTTACGGTCACTCCATTATCCTTAGGAGGAGTTGGATCATCATCATCAATCGGTTTGTTATACTTGCGCAGACGCCAGAAATTCCGCAACTCATGAATCTGATCCTTAAGCTTTTTCTTAATCTCTGGATCCTTCTCAACCCTTTCTTGTTCTTCCAAATCCTTGCGAAGTTTAATTCTACAATCCTTGGTTTCATGACCAATTGACTTGTAATAGTCACAGAAGCTAGGCCGGTTAAGAATTTCATAATCGACATAGAAACCTTCAGTAGCATCTTCATCATTGACTACAATATTACCTAACCGTTTAGCAAAATAAATATCAATCAAAACTGCAGCAAAGTAGCCATATTCATGACTCAAAGTTCTCGGATCAACATCTACAGGTTTTCCAAGTCCCCTTGCTAACCTAAACAACGTCTCTTCATCCCATAATTCCCACGGAAGATTGGTAAAACGAACCCAAACTGCTGCTCGTGTAACCTTGTCAACATCAGGGTTGAACATAGGTGTCCATGGCTGGATTTTCAGCTGCTATTTCTTCACCTTCCATGGACCATCATAGATAACTCTCTTACGATCATCCTCATTATCCAGTTTGATAACAAAATAACCACGAATCCATGGAATAAACTGTACCACACCGGATAACGTCCATTGATTCAATAACTCACGTTTAGCTTCTTCAAAAGTTGGGGTTTTAAAATCTAAACGCTCAACTAAACTATACTTCCAAACTTTTATAATTCTTGTATGTGTTGCCTTCGGAATCCTAATAATAACATCACCATGCTTGGTATGAACTGGGGGATGCGAAAGAGAATCAGCATCAATCTTTGACAAAACATGAGTACGCCTCCTAAGAACTGATGCATATGAACGATTTCCTTCAGTTTGATTTGCATTAGAAGTACCTTCAATCGGCTTCTTTAAACCAACTTCAACCGGTTTCCTTAAACCATCTTCAATCGGTTTCCCTAAAACATTAGAATTAGGGTTTCTATTTTTTGGAACAAATTCCCTCCTAGGTCTTGATTTTGATCGAAATCTGTTTGGGGGTTGGAAGAAACGTCCCCGTGCATGATATTGATGATTTTGATCATTAAGATCAGGTGGTATTGGTGGATTCAGCGCCATTGATTGATGCCAAACCCTAGAAAACTCAAGAACGCACAATAAAAAGAAGTGAGAAAAAACCGGACCTAAACCGGCCAAAACCCTAGCTTTTTCGTTTTCTTTTACTTTTCCAGTGAACATTGTTCAATGTTGGGGTTGGCTAAGTCCCTAATTTTATTTTTGTGGATTCTACTTGATAGCTGTAGTTGGGGTTAGCTAAGACAAGTCCATGATATTATTTTTTAAAAAATTATTGAATAGAGAAAGAAAAAATTATGTGGAGTGAAAACCCGCCAAAAAGACTGGAAATCAATTCAGGTTTTCGGTCGCCTGAATAATAGCCGGACTTCTCTCTGTTTATTGCCATTTTACGTAATTTTTCGTCTTTTTAGTTTTTAGTATTGCGCAATAAGATATATTTTCATTTTTTTAAACATCATTTTTCTTAGCCATAAACTTCATTTTTTATTATTAAATATTCAATTTATTTTTCTTATTATTTTTAATTTTGGTTTATTCTTAAAAAAATTAAATTTATTATTATTATTTTAATCTTAATTTATTTATTTTATTCCCACAATACTTTAGGTGGCAGACTAGCAACAAGCTGGGCGCCAACACCCTTTTGAATAGCAATCCTTAGTCTATGGAAAATAAATTTACCTACTCCACTACTAACATCATTACTAATAAGACAATTCTTCAACCTCTTCAAAAAAACACAACATATCATCCCCAAGCTCTCCCAACGTGGAAAATGCTAGAACACCCAAACCATATAACCATGCGAAACACATTGATCTAAATATTTGGTACATTTGCGCAAAACAACCTTCGCAATAGCCTGACCCGGAATGAAAGCACGAACACCTTCACATGTAAAGAGGGAAACACCTGTAACATCCATACAAACATCTTAGCCATCCTCCCAACTATGAACAAGGATGTCAGCCGAGTGCAAATCCTTGTTGTCATCCGATAAAAAACCAATGACAACTTCTTTACGAGCAGGCACACCAGCTTTGTAACATATATCAGCAATAACGTCACGTACATGGTCATGCCGAAACTTGATCCCAACATCCTTAGCACAATGAAGAGTGTGATCACCAAAATTATCCATAGGTTTATTGCAGCTTGATCATAAGACACCTTCGACGAACAAGGGGATACCCACCAAACTACAGCTCTAAACATTCTTGGTCCAAGGCATTGATTTAGACCACTAATAGGTATGGCCAAAAGATAGTCTTGAGCATGCTTAACCCGATTGCATTGCCACATAATGGAATCTCTTGCAGACATAGAAAATTGGGTGGGGATTTTCCTCTTAATTGCGTCAAAATAAGTAACTGTCAGGGAGTGCATAGAAGGGGGGGGGGGGGGGGGGGGCAATATCATCAACGCAATAGTTAAAAGGCAGACCACATACCTGGATGAAGTTCTGAAGAGCCTACTTATAAGCAAAAACTTTGTCTGATGGGAATAAGCTACCAAGAATCAACTTTTGTACCGAAACCGTTTGACTCTGGGAGACAAGGTAGCAATAGTTGCGAGTGTCTGCCATAATATAAATTCCAAGGCCACCATATTTGATGGGTAAGGTAGATAAACGCTGTTGCAATGGCCCAAAACATGCTCCATCACATGTGACCAAAAGTCTCAAATACTGAAATAAATGATCATCAAAAAGTTCAGTAGCTTGTTGTAGAGCTGCAGGGTTGGTGGTACACATAGCAAAGTACAATTTGGACACACCGGTATAGTTTCGAAGCAGTAACATCTCACTCTGGGGGTCCTTGAGTTTTTTAATGGCGGACATAAGCTGAATAGTCTTGCAAACTCTACTCAAATCCATGTCACTGATGAAATTAAAATCCAGCCTCACTGGCCCTCCCAAAAGTTTAACACCATTGGTTGGCCTGCCAATATCTCGAGGGAAATTCAAAACTACTAGGATCAGCAGTAGGCCAAAAAACCTTTGTTTTCTTTATATTAAGATGTAAACCTCTACCAGGACCCTCAGACTTTATGATGCTGAGTGCTTTGGACACCTCAAGAGTGTCACCAATAATAGTCCCATCAACGAGGTACCAGGCATGCAAATCAAGTTTGCACCGAGAAGCAATGGTTTTCACAAGTGGATGGAGTATCAAAGCAAACAACAAAGGACCAAGTGGGCCGAGGACAAGATATATTGGTAAAAATAAAGTCTAGCAGGCTTACTATAAAAAAATTCCACCCAACGTGAAATACCTGGACAATGGAGCCGAACTTCCTTAATGACATGAGACCGGCACACCAAATTGAAAGCGTTAAAAAAGTCAACAAACAGCATTGACATCTTGGTAGACTGACCTTTCAACTCCAACAAGTTATTTACAACATGTAAAATACTCTCACCTCCAACATGCACACCAACACCAAATTGGTAATCACCTAAGTAAGAAGTCATGGGCTTGCTGACAGAAAAGGCTGCTATCTTGGAGACCAATCTGTGCCAAATGGTACCCACCCGAATAGGCCTAAGACCGCCATCTGGATTCAATAAAGGAGTTATGGGTGCACTAGCTATGAACTCACCTAAGATCTAGGGGCATTTACCATCCAGCCATAAGTTGACGACCCCCGTGATTGAATACAGTAACTCGTTCGCTACAGCAGAAGCCGAACCACTCAATGCATCCATTAAATGTTGCGCTCGCAAACCATCTTGGACACAAGAAGTTCCTATAGGGAAGCTCTTAATAGCTCCAAGAACATCCTTAGAATCAACTGTGATTGTATCAACACCAATAGAATCTGGCGGAATTGAAGGGGGCGGGGCTGTTGGATGTTTTGACTGCAACTATGCTAAGGTGGATTCATCGCGAGGAGCAACTCCATTGGAATAAAGTACTCGAATTACAGATGAAAAATGCCCACAACTCATCTTCTTCCTGGCAACAGTCAAGTTGGTTGCGGCTTGCTTCTTCCAGAGTTCTGAAGGCAATATCATCAACGCAATAGTTAGATGGCAGACCACATACCTGGATGAAGTTCTGAAGAGCCGACTTATAAGAAAAAACTTTGTCTGATGGGAATAAGCTACCAAGAATCAACTTTTGTACCGAAACCGTTTGACTCTGGGAGACAAGGTAGCAATAGTTGCGAGTGTCTGCCATAATATAAATGCCAAGGCCACCATCTTTGATGGGTAAGTTAGATAAACGCTGTTGCAATAGCCCAAAACATGCTCCATCACCTGTGACCAAAAGTCTCAAATAGTGAAATAAATGATCTTCAAAAAGTCCAGTAGCTTGTTGTAGAGCTGCAGGGTTGGTGGTACACATAGAAAAGTACAATTTGGACACACCGGTATAGTTGCGAAGCAGTAACATCTCACTCTGGGGGTCCTTGAGTTTTTTAATGGTGGACAAAAGCTGAATAGTCTTGCGAACTCTACTCAATGCCATGTCACTGATGAAATTCAAATCCAGCCTCACTGGCCCTCCCAAAAGTTTAACACCATTGGTTGGCCTGCCAATATCTCGAGGGAAAACATCTTCTTCAAAACTACTAGGATCAGTAGTATGCCAAAAAACCTCTGTTTTCTTTATATTAAGATGTAAACCTCTACCAGGACCCTCAGACTTTATGATGATGAGTGCTTTGGACACCTCAAGAGTGTCACCAATATTAGTCCCATCATCGAGGTACCAGGCATGCAAATCAAGTTTGCACCGAGAAGCAATGGTTTTCACAAGTGGATGGAGTATCAAAGCAAACAACAAAGGACCAAGTAGGCCGAGGACAAGATATATTGGTCATAATAAAGTCTAGCAGGCTTACTATAACAAAATTCCACCCAACATGAAATACCCTGGACAATGGAGCCGAACTTCCTTAATGACATGAGACCAGCACACCAAATTGAAAGCGTTAAAAAAGTCAACAAACAGCATTGACATCTTGGTAGACTGACCTTTCAACTCCAACAAGTTATTTACAACATTTAAAATACTCTCACCTCCAACATGCACACCAATACCAAATTGGTAATCACCTAAGTAAGAAGTCATGGACTTGCTGACAGAAAAGGCTGCTATCTTGGAGATCAATCTGTGCCAAATGGTACCCACCGTAATAGGCCTAAGACCTCCATCCGGATTCAATAAAGGAGTTATGGGAGCACTAGATATGAACTCACCTAAGATCTAGGGGCATTTACCATCCAGCCATAAGTTGACGACCCCCGTGATTGAAGACAGTAACTCGTCCGCTATAGCAGAAGCCGAACCACTCAATACATCCATTAAATGTTGCGCTCGCAAACTATCTTGGACACAAGAAGTTCCTATAAGGAAGCTCTTAATAGCTCCAAGAACATCCTTAGAATCAACTGTGATTGTATCAACACCAATAGAATCTGGCGGAATTGAAGGGGGCGGGGCTGTTGGATGTTTCGACTGCAACTCTGCTAAGGTGGATTTATCACGAGGAGCAACTCCATTGGAATAAAGTACTCCAATTACATATGAAAAATGCCTACAACTCATCTTCTTCCTGGAAGCATTCAAGTTGGTTGCGGCTTGCTTCTTCCCTACTGATGGTTTGCTCGGCTAGTGTACAGGAAGTTAAAGAAATTATGCGTACCAAGACAGTACAGCCATTAACCTCCTTCCATTCCATAAGCGCTTGATTAATGGTGATGACCTGTAGCCTCCTCCTCATGCCAGACTTCTCCTCTGCCGTATTCTTGGGTCTGTAAACGTGCAAGGTACAAATAGGGAGGAGTAGAAGCCTTAACTAAGATGAAATATCAGCTGGAATGGAAATGACCTTATCAACGCACACTTTGAATGTATGGGAGAAAGTTAATATCCATTGATGTCAGATGCAGGCAACAGTGGAGACATGCCTCTACAAAACCAGGTTGAGAAGCTTCTCGGCCGCAAGAAGTTCCTTTAGGGAAGCTCTTAAAACAACATCCTTAGAATCAACTGTGATTGCATCAATACCAACAGAATCTGGCGGATATGAATGGGGAGGGGCTGTTGGATGTTTCGTCTACAACTCTGCTAAGGTGGATTTTTCGCGAGGAGCAACTCAATTGGAATAAAGTACTCGAATTGCAGATGAAAAATCCCCACAACTAATCTTCTTCCTGGCAGAAGTCAAGTTGGTTGCGGCTTGCTTCTTCCCTACTGATGGTTTGCTCGTCAAGTGTACAGGCTGTTGAAGCAATTCTGCGGACCAAGACAGTACAGCCATTAACCTCCTTCCATTCCAGAAGCGCTTGATTAATGGCGATGACATGTAGCCTCCTCCTCGTGCCAGACTTCTTCTCTGCTGTATTCTTGGGTCTGTAAACGTGCAAGGTACAAATAGGGAGGAATGGAAGCCTTAACTAAGCTGAAATATCAGCTGGACTGGAAAGGACCTTATCAACGCACACTTTGAGAGTACGGGAGAAAGCTAATCTGCATTGGTGTCAGATGCAGGCAACAGTGGAGACCTGCCTCTACAGAACCAGGTTAAGAAGCTCCGGAGAAAGTTTTTCAGCGATCGCACCTGTGGTTTTCTCAACATCAACAGTCTCGGTCTGAGCAGCAACACTTTTGACAGTCTCAATAACAACGGCAAGTTTAGGCAAACCATAGATAAGGGACTCAGCAGTGTCTCCATTAGTATGCCCGACAACAGTATCACCATGAATTCGACCTTCCTTACCTTTACAAGGTAACCTCAGAGCATGCAAACGCATGCACTTGTCGCAGAGCCACATTTGAAGATGACGGAGAACTTCCTCCCAAGCCTGATACACCCCTAAATCTGTAGAGATTAAAACTCTGCATTCAACCTTTCTGTCCTCAGAGAATAGGTGTTTTTCGTGTAAATTTCGAAGAAAGGAGCCCTTGACATACCCCCTACCACAAACCCCGTCACCACAGCCATGGAAACTCTTAAAGGGGCAATGATAGTAATTTTTTTCTTAATTTATTATTCATTCTAAAAAAAAAAATTATTATTTTTTACTTTATTTGTCTTTCTAAATTTATTATTCTTTTCAACTTTTTTTTAAAGATATAATTTTTTTTCGACCACAAAGAAAAACTATTATTTTTAAAATACTTTTTATTGCTTATTTATATATATATATATATTCTTATTCTATTTGTTTATGATTTTTATTTTCATTGTAATTAGATAAAGTTAACATTCCATCTTTTGGTTGATGGTTGTTTTGGCAGCGACTAGGTGGTGTTATCAACACCAACAGGAAAAGGAAAGAGGGAAAGTAGTTAGCTATTAGCATCTTTGCCGATGGTTAATATGGAAGCTGTAGTGTTAGTTTTTGTGGTTCGTTGTTAATGAATGGTTAGAATGAATTGCTTTGCAAAGAAGATGACCGCAAATAGGAGTTGGAGATGGTGAATGAGTAAACTCCTTATAGCAGATTAGATGTCACTTCAAAAATACTTTTTGACATCTAGAATAAAAAAATCACAAGTTAATTTGGGTACACAACTTTAAGATGACTTCTAGAAATGAAAAAATAAATTTATTGTGAAGTATAAATATTCATCTCCTGACTCCTGTTTCTGGAGAAGCAAAAATGTTTTTGATTCTCGTATCCAAGCGAGCTATTGAAGATGATATTTTTTGGCGATGACTAAATACAATTCTCGTTTCGGCTAAATACAATCGGTATTTCACTTTTGATAATTTTCAGTTTTCATTTTACAAATTAACTAAGTACAACCCAAAAATAATCAGGCAAATTTTAACCTGAATACGTAGTAGGGTATTTTTTATTTTTATCATTGAATTGATAAAAACAAGATATCACAGTTGGGAGGTTTAGAAATGGTTTTAATGGAAACCTTGTCTCGTTTAGCTTATATTGCCTTCACCAAGGTTGTTAAATCGTAAATCGCACCGTGAATCGTTTTTTACTTTTTATGAATCGAATCGTGAATCGTAGATTCATGGTAAATCTTTAAATACATATATACATATTGGAGTTATAGATTAATAAGTTTAAATATATGTTATATGTATTATAGATATGAATAATGAATAATACGTAACACAATTTAGTGTTTAGCTCAATGATTAGGCACTTAATTAGGTGGACATGGCTCTTGAGTTCGATCTTGTGCTCTAGTGCGAGTCAAAATGTCTAAAAAAAATTATTTTTAATAAAAATCACATGGAAAGAACAAATTTAGATTTGCTTGACTTATGAATCGGTGCAAATCACATGAGTCAAAATGTGAATCGTAAGATTCACAGCCGAATAGATTCATAGTTAAGATTTGAATCGTTTTGGAAAATTTTGAAGCGAATCGTAAGATTCAAATCGTAAATCGTAAGATTTTAAAAACTATGGCCTTCACAGTTTGGTGGCCTTCTCTTATATCACAACATATTTCATTTAGTCTTTGATTTTCCCAAGTCATATGTCATCATCATTAACTCAATCTCGACATGGCGTGACCGTTAGCGGAAATCTTAGTCTACTAATTTTTCCTAACTTGCTGTTATCTAAGTCTATATTTTTACAATAATCCAATCATGTGTGTATATATTTGAAGAACAAATCCATCTATCTATCCATCAAATCCATCATACACAAGCACCATGAGACGAGAGTAAACCTTTTTTACTGAGTTGCCGGATCCGGTGGCTGGGGAGACTAGATCTGATGAATAAGTTTGAGCAAACAAGAAGCTGATTGCGGTGATGGGTAGGTTTTTGATTTTCTTCTTTTAATTGCAGGCGGGCAAGCTTTGATTCAATTGCGATTCTTCTTTAATTCCCTGGGTATATCGTATTCATTTATGGGTTCATCGGTAGTGTTAATTAATTCGTTTAATTGTTCCCTGAGATAGAGGTAGAAGCAGAGGTCTGTTTTGGATCCAAAGGATACTTGTTAATCTGCTGTTTTCAATACGTCGGATTGTCAAAATTCGAATTGGTAATTTAATTCTTCCTTGCTGTTGTTCTTGTTTGAGATGATGTTAGTCTCATGTTTTCCGATGGGTGTTCGGTCGCCATCGCTGTAGGAAATAGCCGACTTAATTGTCTATTTTCTGTTTCCCATTGAATCCCCGCCGCGTGTCGGCAGATCAGATTGGATCGTGGTTTTGTATGGCCACGTGGTCTGTATTTTTCTTATGGAAATTGAAAAGAGAGAAAAGTAAGAATTAGAAAGTTAAAAAAAATAATATATATATATTTTTTAGCCTGGCGAGATTGAGATTGGGGTATACCCAGATTAATTGGGGTATACTCAAATTTAAATGGAGATGTGCCCTTACTAAGGGGAGGCTAAATATGGGTGAAGTTATAATACTACCCTTCACAGTTATAATTAAAAGTTACCCTAATAATCTGATTTCACTTCATCTTCTCTTCTTGCTCTCCTCTTACCACCATACCGACCTCCCATCAACATTCATCATCAAACCCAAAAAAAATCGTCGATTATCGATGTGAAAATTTCATTGTCGATAAATTTTCAAATATGCAGAATCACTTCAAGCTAAGAAAACCTAACAAAAAAAGTCAATCCCAAATTAGAAGAACCGCTCAACTCAAACCCAAGAAAAATCTGCAGGTATTTGGCCGGCACGGTTCCAGGTTAAATATCATGCCGACCTTTCATACATGGATGCGACATTTATAAGGTCGGCATGGTATTCAACTAACTACCTTGCCGGATTTTTATTGGTCGTTGGCTTTGGTCGGCACTGTTCTCAATTTGCGACCCTGCCGGCTAATTGATTTTGTCTCTGTATTGTTCTCGTACACTTGCTCAGCTTAACCTATTTGAAGCACATGGTAGAGCTCTACATTCTTGTTCAATCATTGGCTCTCTCCTCAAATCTCATAAACAACGAGAGTACAATGGTCTGTCATATTTGAATGAGTATCTCCTTGAGATGGCAATTCCTCTCTTTTTTCTCATGTGTAGATACATCTTTGTTACGTTCTGTGTACTGCACTAGTTTATGTCTATTCCTCATCGATAAAACACCTATATTTGTTTTTATTGTCTATCTTTCAAGATAAATAGAACCATTATGGTTACTTTGTGAAATCTATGATTATGGTTACTTTGTGAAATCTTTGTGAACCACACGGTTGCCTCCTTCAGTCCCTAGTATGTCAGGATTTGGAATTTGTTCAACATGTGCTTTGTTAATATGCAAGTTTTGGAACTAAACACAGTTCTATCACGATGTTTAACTTCATCCTAGATCACTTGGTGATGGCATGGTGCCCTCAGATGGAACCACCACCACTGAGCATTGAGAAAATGAAGGCATTGGTTTAACTATCTGTGTTAGACATAGTTCTAACTATTAATATATAAGAAGTTTGTTTCTCTTTACTCCAAACATTGTATGCATTTTATGGTTACTAGAGTTTGATGACATCTCTGAATGATAACTCATTTTTTCCTATCACAGATGCATGGGAATGTTGTGCTTCGTATAACAAACAACACATAAATAAGTTGGATCTTCTTACTAGCGCATTGGTATTTTAGGGGAGAAAACATCTTTGCTCTGCCGACCATGTTTTCATCGGCATGTTAAGAGAATATACCCTACCGACCATGTTTTCGCCGGCACATTAAGAAACTATACCCTGCTGACCATATTTCTGTTGGCACATTAAGAAAATATACCCTACCGACCATGTTTTCGCCGGCATGTTAAGAAAATATATACCCAGCCGACCATGTTTTCGTTGGAAGGTTAAGAAATGTATACACTGCCGACTAATGAACCATATATAACATTTTTTATGGTGATGAAAACTCATTTGGTCGGCGTAATCTTCATTCAATGACCATTCCGGCCCAAAAAGGGTCGGCGTTTTCTTCATTCGCGGACCATGCCGGCTGGACTTAGTCGGCATCTTATTCAAACGTCGACCATGCCGGCGAAACATAGCCGGCACCTTATTCAAACGTCGACCTTGCCGACCTTTCACATTTTCAAAACCAAATTTTTTGATCGAAATCGAACTCATAAAACAGACAAAAGGTTTAATCTACTAAATTTATAATTTCAAAATTTTAATCTAAACTCAATTAGTTAACCTAATTAGAATTTTTAGTGTTAATTAAACAAGGGTATATTAGCCATTTAGAAAATATATGGTTAAGGTGTGGCTTGTTTTACTTCAAAATGACCTTATTTTGTCTTATTGGGTATACCCAGATTAATTGGGGTATACCCCAATCTCGCTAGGTTTTTTAGTGGGTGCAAGACTGCTAGTAGGCTTCCCTTGTAGGCTTAATCTTTTTTCTTAGCTATGATTTTGCCTGTCCCTCTTAAGCTTGTCTTTTGGTACGTAAGTTTAGGTTTTCTTCTTTTTTTGATTTCGTTAATTTTATCCACCTTGACTTTTTTAATATACAAAGAAGGCTTGTTCTTTATGGGAAGAATCATCTTATTTTGGTTTTACCATAGCTTGCCCGCAAACTTATGTTCATCCTACCCATCACCTATAACGAATTTTATCGCTCTTACTGGTTCCTCTCAGATTGGTATTCCCCGGTGCAGGTACGGCGACTCAGTTTTTTTGTCAATTATTTTTGATCAATTCTACTCTTTTTCATATTTCAATATTTTCTCTATCTTTTAAGCAAATTTTGTTTATATCTGTGCTGAATCTTTCCTTATCTTTCCAACCTCTCAACCCCAGAACTTTTTAATTGTATTTTATAAGGCCTATTAGCAATCCTGCCTATTTTCTATTGTCATCACCCTTTGCTTTTTTTGACATCATTCCAAACCTCCTATCCATTTTGTTCCTCTCCACATCCAGTTCCCTTCCCTACTTTTAATCATGAACATTTTGGCTTGGAATTGCCAGGGCATCAATAACCCAAACACAGTACAACATCTAAAAGATATAGTCTATTTACACAAGCCTAATATCCTCTTCCTTTCAGAAACTTTAGCTAATAAAAGACACATGTCAGGACTTGCTCAATCCCTTCATTTCCAAAACCTAACCACAGTCCCCAAAATTGGTCGAAGAGGAGGACTTTGTCTCATGTGGAAAAACCTAAACATTCAAGTACTAACTCAATCCCAGAGTTTCATCCATGTCCTAGTCACTCCCCCAGCTCCGGCACAACCATGGCTCTGCACAGGCATTTACGGTCCCCCACATCCAACTGCAAGAACTGATTTTTGGTAGGATTTCCCAACAATTTTCCCCAACATAAACAACTCAACCTCTTGGATGTTGATAGGGGACTTTAATGAAGTAACAAACCAATCGGAGAAGAAAGGAGGAAGACCAGTCAACTTCGGTGAGGCTCAGCCTTTCCTCATAATGATAGATCAAATGGGATTCATTGAACTAGGATTTCATGGGGATCCATACACTTGGACAAACAATCAGCAGGGTCAAGACAACATATTAGAAAGATTGGATAAAGCACTTGCAACCCCACATTGGTGCACGGCAAATCCTCATGCCGTCGTAACTCATTTTCTGAGGATAGCGTCTGATCATGCCCCCATACTTTTGTGCACCAAAGCTATTGAATGGAATGGACAAAAAAATTACAAATTTGAACATCTTTGGTTGACGCACCCTCATCTCAAGCAAGTTGTAGCTTCTGCCTGGACTCAACAAAGTGATGCTGAACCTGCTCTGGACCTTCAACTCAAGCTAATCACCACTGGCCAAACTCTTATGGATTGGAACAAGGACACCTTTGGGCATCTTCCAACACTAATTCGTAAGTCAACATCGAAAATTCAAAGGGCACAACATCAGTGCGCTATTCATAATGGCGAAGAATTAACATATTGGCTAAATCAAGAAAAAGAGCTCAGGAATCAACACCTAACCTTACTTCAATGTCATGCCACATATTGGAAACAAAGATCCAGAATACAGTGGATCCAATCAGGAGATAATAATACGACCTTCTTCCACACCAAAGCAACGATACACCGAAGTCGCAACAACATTCAACACTTACAAGATCCACAAAATAATTGGGTTTCCGATAAAGATCAAGTAATTCAGATCATCCTGGATCACTTCACAACTCAATACACTGCTCCGAATACAATAATTGAGGAAGAACTATTTGAGGAAATCGCATCACGATTAACAACCACACAATGTAATTCACTTTCGGCGGAAGTCACGGTACAAGAAATCAAGCAAGATCTGTTCTCCATCAACTCCGAAAGTGCACCTGGGCCAGATGGTTATACAAGTAAGTTTTTCAAAGTTTTCTGGGATACCACTCACACTCAAATAATAGCTATGGTTAGAAGTTTTTTTAATTCTTTAAATATCCATCCCCTCATGAACCACACAAACATTACATTAATTCCAAAAGTGTACCACCCAACAAAACCATCTCAATTCAGACCTATCAACCTCTGCAATGTCTGTTATAAAATCATATCAAAAATTCTAGTCAACCGCATTCGCCTCCATCTCCCATTTTTAATAAGTCCATATCAGAGCACCTTCGTCCCTCAACGCTCAATTCATGATAACATCGCAATTGCAGGAGAGCTATTTCATTACATTAAAACTTCAGCAATCACCAAAGAGCCCAAAATTGCTCTTAAACTATATATCCAAAAGGAATATGATAGCCTTGACTAGGGTTTCGTTAAAAAAGCCTTCACCAAATTAGGATTCCCGGCGATATTTGTGGACTATATCGTGTTATGTATCATCTCAGTAACCTACTCCATCAACATCAATGGAAATCTGAAACCATCGTTTCATCACACCAACTAGAGGCATAAGACAAGGGGATCCCATATCTTCATACATTTTCATTATATGTGCTGAAATTATGTCAACAAATCTTGCCAAACTAGAAGCCAAACAGCTGGTTCAAGGTCTCAGAATATCGCAAAAAGCACCACCAATATTACATTTATGTATGCAGATGATCTTCTAATCACTTATAAAGCCTCCCAAGAAAGTAACACCCACCTAAACAACATACTTCAATTATAGGGCCACGATTCCTCTGTTAGAAAACTTCATCCTTTGGGATGAAACAAACTCCACACACTGATATCAAAAGGAGGTCTCGGCATCAGGAAGAGTAGCCATCACAATAAAGCTTTGCTCATGAAAAGACTATGGAATATTCACGATCAACCACATTCCATATGCACTGGTATCTACAAAGAGAAGTACCTCCAGCATCAACCAATTTTTCAAGGTACGATCAATTTTCCTTCTACTACCAGTCCGCAATGGAAGAAAATGGCATCCCTTATACCTTTTGTCAAATAACAATTATTCATCGCATTGGGAATGGATTAGACACTCATATACAAGCTAATTGGATACCTCATTTTCCTAACCTTGATCATACCCATTGTTACCCCATCCAAAATGTGGCTGATATCATTGACCCTCTTACTCACAATTGGAGACATGATCAGCTACACAACCTTCCACCTGATGCAATACAACATATTATTAACATTCACCTTCCCCTGGAAAATATCCCATATAAGATAATCTGGCCACATTCGAAATCCGGAAAATACACCACTGCTTCTGGATACAACTGTTTAGCCCAACAAGATAACCATACAACCATAAACCCCCTCCCAAACACTAAATTTGTATGGACCTTACCATGTCCTCCAAAAATCCAGCTTTTCTTGTGGAAAGTTATCAACGAAGGATTACCAACCTTCGCTTTATTACACCACATCAACCTCACCAATTCAAACATGTGCCCCAGATGAAACTCCACCCCAGAAACAGTATCACACATGCTTATTCAATGTCATGTGGCAACAGCTGCGTGGACTAACCTTCTAAACCGCATACCAACAAATCTTCTTCACCATAACAATCAACCAATCACCTTAAATCCTCAAACAAACATATTACATCTTCTGCAAGCTACTACAAATATATCTACCATCACATCTTTATGTTTTCTTTTCTGGACGCTATGGACAACTAGAAATGAACTTGTCTTCAATCAATCCCAATATCACCAAGAAAACATCCTGAGGACAGCTCTAGCACAACAACAAGAATTTGAATGGGCAAGAAAAACCTCCCCACCAGTGCTACCTGGAGATTCAACACCAAGGATTGCAACAACCATCACAAGAACAACTATAATCATTCAAGTTGGATGGTCTATTCCAGATTTGGGTTGGATAAAAATAAACACAGACTGAGATGCTAGAGGTCATCCAGGTATGGAAGGAGCGGGAATCATTTGCAGGGACTCCAACGCACAAACCATTCTAGCTCTTGCACAACCTCTAGGTTTAGCTACTGCGTTGACGGCAGAGACATGGGCTACCGTAATATCAACCAGAATAGCGATGGAAAGACAATGGCCAAGAGTGATATTTGAAACGGACTCTGAGAACCTCATGCGCTTTATCAAAACAACAACAGAAGCTCCCTGGTATATCTCACAAATGATTGCAGAAATCAAACAAAGAATACGCCAAATACCTTCTTTCCATATTCAACACAATTATACCAAGCAGCTGATGGTATAGCAAACTTCGCAGCGGATATGGGTGAAGAAGAAAACTACCCGACAACGATATGGGATCAAGCAAACCCGCCTTTTCTTAGTCAGATTCTGTTAAATGACTCTATGGGAATTACATTCCCCCGTGTAATCTCTGTTTAGTTTTTTTTTTTTTTTTTTTAATATACATGCTTCAAAAAAAAAATCATTAACTCTCAAGTGAGCTTTCCAACAAAAATTACATTTTGGTTAGGTTTAGTTCTATGTCATTTTGATAATTTCAATTTATGCAGGCAGATAAACAACCCCAATATAAGCCCAACCAAAAATTCCCATATGAAAAAAAAAATCCAAAAATCCAAAAATTCCAAAGATCAAATTATCTGATTAATATCACTAACTAACAATCGTAATCAATCCACAATAAGTTAAAGTAATTATAAACAAACGAATCAACAAGACGAATAAATGAAGATTTTAGCATGACGATGATTGCGAACAATATGATTTGGGATAGAAGGTTGGGACCTTGTGATGATGGAGGCGGTTTTTCAGATCAAAAATAAACATTTTCTGGATTGTACATAAGAAAATTAGAAATAGTAATTAGGGTGTTATTTAGCTAATTGATAGGTGTCTAAAACACCTTGATTTTTATCTATTGTTTATATGCTTTCTTTACTATTTTTCGTGTAAAATATGTATCTTATGATTACTAGTATGTAACCCGTGCTACGCACCGGAGGTGATGACAACTGGCGCCCTTTTGGTGAGGCAGGGCTTCGCCCTACACTCGTCCTAGAAGGAGTCCAATAAACAACTGCAAGTGTATTTTTAAAAAATTATATCAACCTTTGAAATCAGTCAATAGCTCATCACATTGTCAACATTAGTACTATTGATAGTTATATGAAAAATCACATTCGCTATATAGTTGTATCAATATCTGAAATTAAAGACACCAAATAAAAGACGATATTAATATTAAATAGATATCCAACTCTAAATAGTGCAACGAATATGAAGTGCTTCCCGTCGAAGTGATATAATCAAGAAAATGCATTGATATATCTTTCTTCGGAATCATATACTTGCGTTAAGAATCAAGCGAACAACTCAAAACTGTATTTCTAGGCTCCAACATCTTATAGTTAAATGAAAAATTACACTCACTGTAGGTATCAATATCCGATTAGAGACACTAAAAAAACACAATATCAATATAAAATAGATTGCCAGCTCTAAATAGTGCAAAGTATATGAAGTACTTCCCATCAAAGAAGATGTAACCAAGGAATGCACTAATATATCTTTCTTCAGAATTCATATACTTGCATCAAGAATCAAGTGGCCAACTCAATTATTATTTCAGGCTCCAACTCAATTATTAAATGAAAAATTAGACTCGCTATATAGTTGTATCTATAGATATATTAGATACACTAAATAAATGGTATTAATATGAAATAGATTGACCAACTCTAAATAGTGCAGAGCATATGAAGTGTTTCCCATCGAATAAGATGTAATCAGAAATCATATACTTGCGTTAAGAATCAAGCAGCCAACTCAACTTGATGCGGTTGACTGGAAAATCATAGTCATTGTATAGTTATAGCAATACTTGATATTAGAGACAATAAAATAATGATGCCAATATAGTCAAACTCTAAAAAGTGCAAAGCATATGGAATGCTTCCCGTCGAAGAAAGATATATCATTGCTCCAACTTCTTATAGTTAATTGAAAAATCACACCTACTATATATATAGTAGCATCAATGGATGATATTAGAGATGCTAAAAAGAAATAATATATTAATATAAAATAGGTTTCGAACTCTAAATAGTGCAAAGCGTATGAAGTGCTTCCCTTTAAATAAGATGTGATCAAGGATATGCATTGATATATCTTTATTTGGGAATCATATACTTGCATTAGGAATCAAGCAACCAACTCAACTGCTCGTAAAAAAATCACACTCGTTATATAGTTGTACCTAGTTATACAAGAGATACATGATATCAATATACAATATACTGCAACCTCTAAATAGTGCAATGCATATGTAATGCTCCCCGTCAAAGAAGTCGTAATCAAGGAAATGCACTAATATATCTTTCTTCAAAAATTATATACTTACGTTCAGAATCATTCAGGAAGTCGTAATCAAGGAAATGCACTGATATATCTTTCTTCATAAATCATATACTTGTATTCTGAATCATATATGCAATATTCCTTAAAGAAAAAAATCACACCTGCTATATAGTAGTATCAATGTATGGTATTAGAGACGCTAAAAAACACGATATTAATATAAAATAGATTTCCAACTCTAAATAGTGCAAAGCATATGAAGTGTTTCCCGTTAAATAAGATGTAATCAAGGAAATGCATTGATATATCTTTATTTGGAAATCATATACTTGCATTAGGAAGGAAGCAACCAACTCAATTGCTCGTTAAAGAATCACACTCGTTATATAGTTGTACCTAGTCATATTAGAGATACTAAAAAGAAACATGATATCAATATACAATAAATTTCAAACTCTAAATAGTGCAATGCATATGAATTTCTCCCTGTCGAAGAAGTCGTAATCAATGAAGTGCACTGATATATATTTATTTGAAATCATATACTTACGTTCAGAATCATTAGGGTAATCGTAATCAAGGAAATGCACTAATATATATTTCTTCAGAAATCATATACTTGCATTCAGAATCATATATGCAATTTTTTTCTTTAAGGAAACTGCTTTGTATCCCGGTATTGTATTATTGAGAGAAAGAGAGAGTAGGGACCTACTTTCCGACGCATCAATTCTGATGATATAGGGGATAATTCAATCCCAGGATTATTGGGTGTCAATGCAAAATTGTTGTTTTTTGGAATGGTTTTTTGCAAAACAAACTAAAAAAAGGAGAATCGGAGAATAAACATTGTAAGAAATAGGGGGGAAAAGAGAGGGGAAAAAGAAGAAAAAAAACAAAACATTGTCAATTATGTCAAGTACTGCCTCTTATTGATAGGGCATTAAGCCACGTAATCTAAATTGCTAATTTGGAAAGTAAGGATATTATACAATATTAATTATTATTTTTTGCAAACATCAACTTGAAATAACTTCAAACGATGGCCTGAATGAGTGATTAAAAAGAACCGTCATTTATTAATTATTTTATGAAAAAAATGGATTGGGAAAATGATAACAAAGTATTTATCTCTTGATTACTTATATGTAAGTTAAGTATTCTTGATTTCTTCCAGCATGTGTTAAGAAGCTCACATAGTTAACTCGGGTGACAACCAAAGAATGCTTTTTAAATGATTCTAGTATTAGAGTTAGCTTGTAGGTGGTCTTTGGTTTTTTATCCTTTGTACTTTGCTGAGTTTGTTATTAGAAAATCTCCTTCTTCTTAGCTAAAAAAAAATGATTCTAGTATTTATATTTTCATATTTGTATACTTTATCAGTTCATCTTAGATCTAGATAAATACATTTGACAGAAACTAAAATGGAACACTGAAGCAATACCCAAGACCAATGTTCCAAAATATTTACTGAAACAGAAACATTATTGTACTAAATATGTCCAGATTTTTAAAAGTGAATAATTCAAAATCTCTGCTAGTGTTTAACCATAACTAAATTCAATGGCTATGAAGGTTATCTCAGAAAACAAAACTTGTTACTATTGCAGATAAATTTAACAAAGTCCTTGTTTTTTCCTGTCTTCCTAAAAGACCTGGTTCACTATGCCTATGTCGGGTGCCCTTCAGGTACAAACACCTTAGTTACATGTGAGCCCATTGCAAACGCAAACCAAAGTACATAGTAATATAACCACAAAAAGTTGAAATAATAAAAGTGCAGATCATATTTCCTACATAACACTTATACAAAAAAATCATTGCTTATAACTTACATTTTCTTCGTAAAAGAGGAGCAAATGCAGAGGCTTGAGATCATGACAAACTTATTAACTCATATGATGGTTGAAAAACAATCATTTTTATCTGGGACATTTCATGTGTCTCAAACAATTTTGTATCCTTCTTATCATTATTTCTTAATTACGTACTCTATCAAAATATATATACTTTTCTTACAATTGAACACATGCATAAAGGGAAAGCACGAATTGAACATCAAACGTGTTAAAGACTTCATTCAATTAACTTAATCATTCTGGAGAAAGTTAATTCAATTTGTTGATTTTTCTCATTACTGTATTATAAAGACTCTCGCTATTAAAAGAGAAAAAAATAAAGCAAATAAACCCATTTCTTATGAACCATATTAACACCCCAAACAAAATTACTTCAATTACAGTAATCTCAGTCAATGATTTAGACCTTCTCATGCAGAAATTTGTATTAATTAAACTAAACACACTCAAATTATTCAAAAGCATGAAAATTTTTCTCAAAATAAATGAAAAGCTTAACTAAGACTATAAAAGCCTGCATTCTCTTGGAAGGAAAAGCTTGCCATCGTACTGAAAGACAATATTGATGTATCAATATATTTTCATCATTAACATTCCCCTTGAAAAATATGGCTTACACATATAACTAAAAATAAAGTCAATTTGAAAGTAGGAGTTGAACTTACCACTTACCATCTTGATTCGTAACACGGGTTTGAATTCTTATACGACACTGCCCAGCAATCATCTGAAATAACTTCTTATTTACTTGAATGTATAAGGTTCTAAAGAACTAGCAAAGATAAAAGTGAAAAAAACATTTGAAGGATAAAAGTAATAATTAATAAAGCTAAGCACTAACTTAAGACCATAAAGAAGAAAAAAACTCCAACAACTCCCCCCTCACCTGCTCAACTAACCAAATGGTACTGCACTACTGATGGATCTCCGAGACATAAGGTGGATAAAGTCCACGTAGCAGTCCTCAACATAGTTTTTTTTCGAGTGCGTATTAAAGTGAGGTAGAAGTGGCACCAATGTATCTTGAGAAAGAATATAATCACCAGCGATGTTACCCATCAACTGACATATTATTTCCCAAAACTCGTGGAGCAAAAATACTCATTGTCAATGAATGCTAATACAAACATCCATGCTTTGAATTCGCCATGTAATCTTTTTTTGGGTAGAACTATAAACAAAATCACAAAAACTCTAAATCAAATCTCACAAATTGAAACCATACAAAAACAAAAAAAAACAAAAATGGAAACACAAAAACAAACCTATATGATTAGCGGCAGAAGTGTCTTAGGTAGTCTCATTACCAACCGAATTTTCTCCATCTATTTTTGTTTAAAAAATCTTCAACTCCTCTATCTTTCCATTGATTTCCATTTTTATTAAATTGCTATAGTTTCACCTTTCTGCAAGAAATAAATAAAATAGTTTTAAATCAATTAAAAAAATTAAAAAATGCATTAAAGTAAACATGACAATTGTGATGAAAATTAAATAAGAATTACTAAAACAAATAGAGTTCTAGAGGAAACAAAAGAAGAGAAGAAAAAAAATAAAACTTGTTTAAGGAAGAAATATAGATGAAACAAGCAGAGATAAGAGGAAGGAGAAGAATAATCTTATTAGGAGATTAGAGTGGAAGTATTACATAGTTTCCATTATATACAACCATAGGAATCTAGTTGGACCGCACATCCATGGGTTGTAGGCCCTGTAACACTCCCCCTTGTGTGGTTCAATAACAAAATTTATACATAGTGATTCACATATAGTTCTTCAAATATCGTTCTCTTTGATGACTTGTGCCGTAGTCCATTTCCCCATTAAAACTTTGACAAGGAAAAACTCAGTGGGACAAAACCTTGGTACAACTCTTCACATGTGAAACTTCACATGTTGTCTCGTACTTTACATGTATTTCATCACATGAAATTAGATCTTCAAATACCGATGAGTCTAAGTTAATTGCCTCGTTAAAACTTCGTCAGGAAAACCCAGAGGGACAAAACCTGAACTAAATAAAAAGAGTACAATATCAAGGAAACTTATAACATAGTCCGACTCGAATATGTTGCCTCATTAAAACCTTGCCGAGTTACAAAACCCTGTGGGAAAAAGCAACCTCGGTGAAGGAAAATAGTTCAACACGTCATTAGATGCTCCCCCTGATGTCAAACAATTTTCATTAGTCTAATGTAGTTAAAAGGAGTTTATCACACTTTACTTTGGTGACTTAAATGTTTATAAGACCATGTTGTTGATTCTGGAAGTTACGTTGCTTAACAGAGTATCACGTTTCATTTCTTTGATCCAAATATTTTCAGTAATATCAACGCGATCTTTATGTCTTCAACGTTCAACATACTTGATATTTTTAGTGTTGTCTCGCTAAAAACCTTGTCGAGTAACAAAACCCTTTGGGAAAAACTAATCTTGATCGAAGGGAAAAAGAGTACAACACGGCTTCAATTTGAAGTAAAATATGTCGACATCATATACTTGGATCCTCCCCATGATTACTTTTAGAGTTGTTCCAGACAGTTCCTTTAGTCATGTACTTTTCGAAACTGAATATCGATAATGACTTAGAAAATAGTCTACCATATCTCCCCCTGATTACTTTCGTTGGAGAAGAGATTATTGTTCCTTCATAATCAACAACTTTTGGATTTCACTTTCATTAGCATTCCTTCTTATGTCCTTGTAGGGATAAAACAAATTTATGTCAATGGTTACTTTTAAGTACATGATTACATTCACTATACCATTCCAATGACGTTGCGTTGGCGCTGAGCTATATCTAGCTAACAAGTTCCCTGAGGATGTAAAATTCAATTGAGTGCATTATTATACTTAGTACAAAATGCGTTTATTATACTTAGATATGGGAATTTCATCTCCCAACACATCTCCGCCATCTTCCTTTAGACGAAATGATCTCTTACTTACATTTGAACCTCGACTAATCATGGGAGTACTATCAGGATGCATGTCTTTGTTAAATTGCTTGACAACTTTAGACATATGCAAACTGGTGGAATAATATACCACAAGCTCAGTATTTGGTCGAGCTTTACCCATATTTTTCATCTCAATTTCGGATTTCAAATAGCTTTTAAGGTCTCTTATTACATCAAGAGTACCCATCATGTCTGTACCATCGACATAGATAGCTACAATCCAAATTAGGAACTTTTTTGTGAATACGCAAGAAAAAATAACTTACTTGCCTATCCCCTCCAAATCAAATAGTCACTTAGGAGGGTATACCACATCCGCCTGCTTCAATTTATAAGTGAGCGTTTTATCTAACTGTAAATGCACTCTATGGTTTAGATTCACTTGATTTGGGCAACAAAAGGCTATCAAGTACTTTTGTAAATATTTGTTATCTCTTGATTCTTTCAGAGATACGTAAAAACCACATACATATGTTGCATTCCAAGTCCTTTTGAAAATACCAAGCTAACTAAGTAGCGAAACGTTATAATGTTCATTACAAGAGAACAATTCCAGGGCTTTGTGAGAAACCTCGCGCCACAAGGCGAGTCTTTATATATTAAGGATGCTTTCTTCTCATTATGCTTTGTGACAAATTAGTCTTGTATGTCCAATAGGCTTTACACTTGGTTGGTTAGCACTACACAACAAATACATGTATATTTGTCAAAGAACCAAGTTCTACCTGGATTGTATAGGCCAAATATACTCTTTGTTGACATTAAGCAACAAGGATCTTGGTTCGATCTCATCTTTCTCTATTTCCTTAAGCAAAGGTATATGAAATTAATCATAAATATTCTTGCATGATCTTTCCATTGACTCGTGCACATTCTTATAATCCACTTGGGATGTCATTCTTCTCTGGAATCATTAAACTTCGGAGCGTCCTCCATTTTGATTCATGGACATATTCAGAGACAATCTTATGAGATGATTTATGATGATATAAATAAGTTGTTCCTCATTCACATACTTCTTTTCTAGGTGACGATTGATCGAATCAAATGGTGTCTCCAACTTCCTTTATGGAGCCACGACCTCAATCACACTTTCACTAAGTGTAGTTACAACACCTTAATATATGATGTTGTTGATGGTGGAATTCTGTTCAAGGATAAAATTGTAAAATGCCAATTTTTGTAAGCTGACATCCTGAAAAGGATAAAGCCTTCAGGAGATGAATACTTCTCGCCATATTAATTCATTGGAGCATGTGCAACCATCCCTGAGAATTTAAACATACCCAGAACGGAGCATGTGGAAACCATCCCGACGGAGCATGTGGCAACCATCCCGGTTTTCTGTAGGTATACAAAATTACTATTAATGCTTTAATTAAAGACTTGTGTTCGACATGCAAACACCCGTAGGCTACCTGATGGCAGGTTATACTAGCCCCGTCGAACGCATGCAAGACTACCCATGTTAGTCTCACTTGCTGAAAACAAACTCAGAAATATATCTCATCCGTCCAACTTCGCATGCATAGATGGAGGGTGTAGATATAGATTCAGGGGGTCCTGAGCATGCTACCATGATCACCGCGGACCCACCTTCATACATGACCGAACGGTCAAGGCCAACTCCAGTTGGTCCTTCCAAAACGTGTGCTCAAAGTGAGCATGACGCACGGCTATGGTTCATTTTAATCGTGAACGTCCAACTTCGCAGGCGTAGTTGGACGGCTTAGATTATACCCTAAAACAAGTAGTGAAGTGATGGTACACCATTGTCGGGCCCACTCTCTACCTACATGACCGACTACCTCATAGGCAAGCCGTGGTGCAAGAAACGGTTGCCCAAACAAGGCTAGATTAACGCCTTATGTGAGAAGATCCAAAACGATCACGACCATCCGACTTCGCAGGCATAGTTGGATGGCTTAGATTGCGCCCAGGGTCATAGAGCAAGCATGTACATGCTCACTGTCGACCCAAGATGTTGCATACATGGTCGGTCTCCCCAAAGGAGGCTTACGCAACCCAAAACCGCTCGCCCAAAGTGGCCGGTCCAAAACCCTAATTAGGGTTTGCGACGCAGAAACATCTCGAGCGTCCATCTTCGCAGGCTTGGACGAAAGGCAAAGATGGAGACTTAGAAGGAACCGAGCATGCTAGCATGACCTCCGTGGGCCCGACTTCACGTCTAGCTGATCGGCCAAGACCGGCAGTGGTCAAGCTCCTTGGTACGCGTGCCCAAAGGTGGCATGTCACGGCCCCTCCATAAGTTCTAATCTCGACCACTCGTCTTTGCCACCTAAGTCGAGTGGCTCAGATTAAATCTTTGCGAGTCAAGCAGGCATGGGCGTGAACACCATTGTACCGCCTCCATGCAGGGCTGATCGGTTCCTCCATTGGAACTCTCAAAGAATGCAAACGTTTGGGACGAAAGAGGCAGCATGCGCGCCTCTCATCTAACGATCGCATGTAGGGTTGCAAACCATCTCGTCCGTCCAACTTTGCAAGCTTGGACGAATGACTTAGGGTACGAATTAACCAGCAAACAAGGTATCACCATGATCACCATCCGTCACTCTTATTCACAGGGTAACCGACCAAGGAATGGCTTGTCTATACAGCCTCCAAACGGTCACCTGAATATGGATGCATGCGATGTTATACCAAGTTCACGGTTCTCCCTGCACTATTTCTTGTGGGTCCCACGATCCACACACTCGAGACATTAATCATGTCAAAACTGGGGGATACAAACTGGGGTATTGGTCTGGCGGTTTACAGCGTGCAACACGCCATCACAAGATCGTGTCAGGGAAACATGGGCGGTTAGCGATGATAGGAGAAGTGGGCAAGCAACTGTGTGTCACTAACACACAACTCCACTTTCCCACGAAAGACGTAATAAAGGCTTGTCGACTTGTATAGATAGGTTCTCCTCCCTATTTCCAAAACAGAAGTTCGAACAACACAGAACACCAAGTGTTAATACCATCGTATTCAACACCCAGAGCCTGCCTGCAACATTTTCTCGCCTGCTCAACCTTCTGTTAACAAGTCATCAAATAGATTTCATCTTCATACTCTCAACACCTTCTTCGCTTCCCTCCCTAAGATCAACCTCACATCCTTCACCTGTGACCGAAACAAATCTGGAATGGTCGTGTCTTCGGTTTAGGCCATAATTGTATAGATTATCTCTCGAATCAAATTGCTCATCGTGCAGTACATTTGTTGAAGGTTTAAACTCACTTCTCATCCACACACACCCAAAATTACCTAAACCGGCAGAAGTAGTTTTCTCCCACAAACAATTGGAGACCACAGTGGGAGGTTAATCTCTCGGTTGTGAAGTCGATCTCTTCAATACCAATTCAATTTCTCTGATTTCAAGAATGGTGGATCTTAGGTATGGAGCAGCAACCAACGATGGAGTTAGCACCGACAACGCTTATGGTGGCGCTGATATCCCAATTACTGCTGTTACAGTGGAACCCGCCAGTGCAACCAATGTGTCTCGTGGAATCGCGTCTTCTATCATAAGTACCAGTGGAGCAGGAGAAGACATTCCAACAGGCGTGACACCTCCCATTACAAGAGCCAGAGCAGCCGCAAATCCAGGCATTTCCTCAAGCATGACACTTCCGTCCGTCACCAGAACAACTGTTACTTCCCATTTAGGACGAGGATCTGGAGTACCCAGAGGAGGACAACCTCCTATCACCATGGTGGACTTGATGGAGAGACAAGAAACCCTCGCTAAAGCTCAGGCAGACATGGCAACCGCTCAGAAGGAGGTACTCAACTTCCTTAAAACATTAATTGATCGATTACCACAAGAGTAGGGACAACCTCAAGGGCCAACAAGAAATACTTTTAGCACACTTGGAGCAGGTGCCTCAGTTACGCAAGCCTACCTGAATGAAGAGTCTTATGCTGCTGACCACGCAAGAGAAAGGGACGAGCGTCTCAGGGAAAGAAGCCAATCGTCCAACTTTATTACACGTGAAGATATGGAGAGACTCCTCCAAAATCGTGGCAAAGAAAATCCGATGGACGCGCATCGACATCAGCCTTCATATCCACAAGACGTGCAGCGGATTCCTCTTCCCAGGGGATACACCTCCCCTCAATTCATCCTTTACGATGGTACCGGTAATGCTCGTGAACACGTCTCTCGATTCTTAGAATCCTTAGGAGAAAATGAATACAATCACGTTCTCCGCCTGAAGGAATTCTCCAAATCACTTACGGGGAGAGCCTATACGTGGTACAACAACATCGCACCCGACAGCATATCCAATTGGAATGAGATGGTCAGCGCATTTTACAAGAAGTACTTCTTTGTATCTGAGAAAGTTACTTTCTCAGACCTGGGGAGAATCTCCCAATGGAACAATGAACATCCAAATAATTTTTTCAAAAGGTTCAGAACACAAGCGTTGGACTGCCATGAACCAAATGTCACAGAACGACAGCTGGTGGAATTATGCATCAACGGAATGATACCCATATATCGCGCCCTGCTGGAAAACTTGGGATTCCAGACGTTCTCAGATCTCCATGAAGTAGCCAAACGTTCGGTCACTACCGCCCCAGTATTATTGGAAAGAACCAGAATCGTTCGGAGCGACGATTCACGAGATAATCGTGGAAACAGGCGCCTCATCAACAAGCAGTATAATACTAGCCCTTCTGTCAGTGTAGTAAGCGAAGGCGGAAAGAGAAAAGCTCCAGCGGCGACAGAACAACTACCCAAGCGTGCGGCTCAAACGCATAAATCTTTGCCTCGAAAAGGAACAGGCAAAGATCCTGCACAGAGCACCGAAGACACAGGCTTCCCGTTTCTGATAAATAAAGTAATAGAACTCTTGGAGGCATGGATTCAGAATGATGCTATCAAGATACCTCCTATCAGACGTCCGCCAATTGAGAAAGACATGGCAGACCCTAAGTATTTCCGTTATCATAGGTTTGTACACCACCCAACTAAGGATTGCAACAAGCTGAAAGAAATCTTCAAGGAAAGGATAGCAGCAGGAGAGCTCCAATTGGGAAATGAAGGATTTCACAGAGACCCCCTTCCTGTACGAAGTTGCATGATCTCTGGAAGCTCTGTGCGCAAGACTGTACAATCCATGATGGAACACCTGTATGAAATCTTGTACCTTTCCAAGGTACAACGTCAAGATATATTCATGGCCCTCAACCGTATTGTGTTAGGCAGGAGCTTATACCCAGGAAGAGAAGTCGTTCCAACATCTCAAGCCTCCTTGGAAGACATCGCCAACAAAGGAAACTGGGGACTTTTGACCGTCGCCCATCTGAAAGGTGTCAAGTTCGATAGCACATTAATCGATGCATCTTCTGAATTCAATATCGTTACTATCAAGACCCTGCAAGCTGCGAAAATCTCAAAGCATGAGGCTACCCGTGGTCCGACTGTGATCAAGAGCCCAGCAGGAGAATTTGTGGATGTTTACGGATACATTGACCTTGATGTCAAGATTGGTAACACGCCAACACAATCTATATTCCATATAATTAAGGAACATCCGGATTACGACATGATTATGGGGCGCTCGTGGGTACGCAAGGCGCATTCCTTACCAATCTCAGTACCTGAAAGAATCTCCAACAACCCAGCTCCGATGATTTCCAACAAACCTTGGAGAATCGAAGAATGCCTGTTGCCCCCATACCAACAACTCACAGGCATAACGCAACTCCCTGGTAAAAGCCCTTCGTCCTGCGTCAAGATATTCCGAGCCCAAGTAAGTCTCATTGAACGACCCTCTTTGCAAGTAGTGGATGATTGTCCTGCTAGACCATCGGGGACTGTTTCATCTGACAGGCGGGCCACCACCAAGAGATGTGAATGGAGTGCTGGCCCCTTTAAGCGCTTTACCAAATGTTTGGAAGCAGTTAAGAACGACACGTGTCAGAAGCAAGTTGTTGTACCAAGTCCAAATCCGTTTCAAATCGGAGATATGGTAACAAAGGTAACCACGTTCCAAGTTGGGAACATGGCAGTAAGAATAACTGCCCAGTCTGATATGCCTGTAAAGGAAGAGGAAATATTCTTAGTGGCAGATGTTATCTTGGGCGGTTACTGCTAGATCATCAATGCAGACGAACTCGAAGGTGTGGTTGTTCACTCACGATGGCTCAAGCCCTACCTTACTTGAAGACACGACATCACCTCTCTAATACCCCCGTGGGATTCCTCCAACAATTTTCCTTTTCACAATATTTGTAATTCCTTCAAAATGATGGCACTGCTTGCCTTCATACTTATTAGGGTTCCAATATTTCTTCAAGTAATCAAGATTTCATTCCTTTTACAATTTCTCATTAAATCACACAAAGTTATGAGTCACCTTCAAACCACCATTACCCTGAAAGAAAACCCTAAACCCTCATACCAAATCTTCATACCAGCCTGGTAATATGGGAGGAATAAAACATGTAAAAGGGGAGGAGGAAGGTATCCTACATGATCTACTTCAACGGAGCCAGACTCATGTCAAGGGGCACAAACAGAAAAATATGCATGTTTCGAAAGCAGCACTGAATAAAACTTTGTTCAAGACAAGCAAGCAAAATCAAAGAAGAAAACTTCAAACTCAGCCGCCACTGAGTATATAAAAAAAAAATACAAAGAAGAATAACAGAGAAACTCAATTGCTGGTTGCGTCTTCATCACTGTTGGGATCCACATCTTGTGACGCTTTCTCCAAAGACGCCTCAACTTCTTCGGGCAAAGCAGCTACCGCCTCAACATCTTCAGCATGCGTATCCTCTGCACCTTCTACAGAATCCATTGCAACCGTGGAAATCGCACCAATCGCTTTCGGACGTTCAGTCTCATCAGTATTAGGGTCAAGTATTATCACACCACCACGTATTGGGTAATCACACTTTCCATCACCTGCAGGACCTTCGTGTTCAACCCTCCGTCTCTTCAACCGAGCTTCCAGACCTCCATCTCTCGAGCTTACTGGTGCTTGTGATGCCTCGCGTTTCCACTTCTCCCGCAACGCTTCTTCATGTCTTTGTTTCTCCTCTATATCGATCGCAACTGAAAGAGCACGGAGCCGCCCCCTTACAATGGTTAAATGCAAGACAGACATTCCCTGTACGGCATGACCGACTTCACGAAGTGGCAAATTAATTTTAGCCATAACCTCTTCATGTGCATTAGCTTCTGGTTTGTCAACCTCAAAACTTTTTTCTGAAGAAGCTGCAGAGTGATCATCACCAACTCCTTTCATGATGTACTGCAAAAAAGAGAGGAAGGTGAGTTACAGCGGCACATAAAGAATATTCTAATCACAACTACCGCCAATCGATTAAGAAATCAACGTGTGAAGCAATACCTGAGATGTTGAAGAAGATCGCCTAATGAGAAGAATACAGAAAACTTCTTTATATGCTTCACGATCCAACAAGATCCCCAGGAGAAAATAAGTCCGCCTTACCGCTTTCTGAGGCTGTTGAGTCGGGATTGTGATCAACAATGCTTATCGAATGCACGATGATTGCTAGGCATATGAGAAGGCACACAGAAAAAGGAAGGCCAAGGTGGATCGACCCATCAAGCTATACTTCCCCAGCCGAGCTTTGCCATTGGAAGGATCAACTCAACTGGCTCCAGGGCATTTGACACAAGTGACATACCTTCTCCCAAACGGTAAACATGTATTTACTCTAGATTTAATTGGATTTAATTATTTTGTATGCAAATTGTCACCATCTCATGCCTACCCTACAATAGTGTAATCATTGCATGCTAGGCAGGGGACTTAATGTTGATGGTGGAATTCTGTTCAACGCTAAAATTGTAAAAGGCCAATTTTTGTAAGCTGACGTCCTGCAAAGGATAAAGCCTTCAGGCGATGAATACTTCTCGTCATATTAATTCATTGGAGCATGTGCAACCATCCCTGAGAATTAAAACCTACCCAGAACGGAGCATGTGGCAACCATCCCGACTGAGCATGTGGCAACCATCCCGACGGAGCATGTGGCAACCATCCCGGTTTTCTGTAGGTATACAACATTACTATTAATGCTTTAATTAAAGCCTTGTGTTCAACATGCAAACACCCGTAGGCTACCTGGCGGCAGGTTATACTAGCCCCGTCGAACGCATGCAAGACTACCCATGTTAGTCTCACTTGCTGAAAACAAACTCAGAAATATATCTCATCCGTCCAACTTCGCATGCATAGATGGAGGGTGTAGATATAGATTCAGGGGGTCCTGAGCATGCTACCATGATCACCGCGGACCCACCTTCATACATGACCTAACGGTCAAGGCCAACTACAGTTGGTCCTTCCAAAACGTGCGCTCAAAGTGAGCATGACGCACGGCTAGGGTTCCTTTTAATCGTGAACGTCCAACTTCGCATGCGTAGTTGGACGGCTTAGATTATACCCTAAAATAAGTAGTGAAGTGATGGTACACCATTGGCGGGCCCACTCTCTACCTACATAACCGACTACCTCATAGGCAAGCCGTGGTGCAAGAAACGGTTGCCCAAACAAGGCTATATTAACGCCTTATGTGAGAAGATCCAAAACGATCACGACCATCCGACTTCGCAGGCATAGTTGGATGGCTTAGATTGCACCCAGGGTCATAGAGCAAGCATGTACATGCTCACTGTCGACCCAAGATGTTGCATACATGGTCGGTCTCCCCAAATTAGGCACATGCAACCCAAAACCGCTCGCCCAAAGTGGCCGGTCCAAAACCCTAATTAGGGTTTGCGGCGCAGAAACATATCGAGCGTCCATCTTCGCAGGCTTGGACGAAAGGCAAAGATGGAGACTTAGAAGGAACCGAGCATGCTAGCATGACCGCCGTGGGCCCGACTTCACGTCTAGATGATCGGCCAAGACCGGCAGTGGTCAAGCTCCTCGGTACGCGCCCCCAAATGTGGCATGTCACGGCCCCTCCATAAGTTCTAATCTCGACCACTCGTCTTTGCCACCTGAGTCGAGTGGCTCGGATTAAATCTTTGCGAGTCAAGCAGGCATGGGCGTGAACACCATTGTACCGCCTCCATGCAGGGCTGATCGGTTCCTCCATTGGAACTTTCTAAGCATGCAAACGTTTGGGCCGAAAGAGGCGGATGCGCGCCTCATCCAACGATCGCAGGTAGGGTTGCAAACCATCTCGTCCGTCCAACTTTGCAAGCTTGGACGAATGACTTAGGGTACGAATTAACCAGCAAACAAGGTATCACCATGATCACCATCCTTCACTCTTCTTCACAGGGTAACCGACCAAGGAATGTCTTGTCTATACAGCCTCCAAACGGTCACCTGAAGATGGCTTCATGCGATGTTATACCAAGTTCACGGTTCACCCTGCACTATTTCATGTGGGTCCCGCGATCCACACACTCAAGACATTAATCACATCACAACTGGGGGATACAAATTGGGGTATTGGTCTGGTGGTTTACAGCGTGCAGCGTGCAACACGCCATCACAAGATCGTGTCAGGGAAACATGGGCGGTTAGCGATGATAGGAGAAGTGGGAAAGCAACTGTGTGTCACTAACACACAACTCCACTTCCTCCATCACTCCACTTCCTCCACTTTCCCACGAGAGACGTAATAAAGGCTTGTCGACTTGTATAAATAGGTTCTCCTCCTTATTTCCAAAACAGAAGTTCGAATAACACAAAACACCAAGTGTTAATACCATCGTATTCAACACCCAGAGCCTGCCTGCAACATTTGCTCGCCTGCTCAACCTTCTGTTAACAAGTCATCAAATATCCTTCATCTTCATACTATCAACACCTTCTTCTCTTTCCTCCCTAAGATCAACCTCACATCCTTCACCTGTGACCGAAACAAATCTGGAACGTCCGTGTCTTCGGTTTAGGCCAGAATTGTATAGATTATCTCTCGAATCAAAGTGCTCATCGTGCATCACATTTGTTGAAGGTTTAAACTCACTTCTCATCCACACACACCCAAAATTACCTAAATCAGCAGAAGTAGTTTTCTCCCACAAACAGATGTATATCCCTTATTGAGGATTTGTAACCTTGCAGGTAGGTTTGCAACTGGCATGTGTAATCTCATCACTTTAGTGACATCAGTGTACATTCTGGAAATCGATTATTCTTTGTCACTTCACATTTACATCTGTGGAGTACAAGAATCAATATGAGACACAGTAGGAACACACCACGAAAATTCCTGTCGTTCCCTTATAAAATAATTTTTCTTATCTCCCCTTAATGATGGGAAGATTGTCTCATTAAAGTGATAACCCGCAAATCTAGCGGTAAGAGATCTCCTTCCAAAAGGTTTAAAATGCGGATAATAGTTGGGAATTCATTTCCAACATAACTAGTTAACATTTTTGAAGACCCATCATAGTACGACGTGGAGTCGTAATGGCACATATATAGTGCAACCGAAAATGCGTAAGAACACAAATGTCAGGTTTAAATACAGTTACCAACTGGTACGCAGAAAAGGTTGACTAATATTGGGTTCTAAAAAAAATTAAGTAAAGATGCGTGTAATATTGTATATCCCCAAAGCAATAAAAGGTAGGTTGGTACGCATAACCTATTTCTTAGACACCATCTGTAACCTTTAATGGTAGTCTATGCGAGACCATTGGGTATAAGATGCTCTACATTGATCTTATTAAACATGCAATAACCATCAATTCCTTTTGATGTACACTCGTTAACATTTACAAAGGGTGGTGAGCCCTTACATGTAAAATATGTGCTAGTAGTTTTCCACACGCAAATCTTGGGAAGTATAACTAGTCCAAAATGACAAAACATTCACCATAGCTATAAGTCACTTTAATGGTCTGCATTCTGCATTAATATTTTTCTAAATTTAACCTCGTTTTATTTGTAATATGGATTGTTTGCCATTTGAATCTAAGGATGGTATCGATCCTGTTTTACTGAAGACTTTATAAAATGAGTGGTATGCCTTTTACTTAAAAGCATAATGGGAAAGGGGAGGAGGGGATCTAGTACTTTAGAAAAACACTTATTGATAGATATGCCGTCATGTAAGGAACATCAAGCTCGTCAACTCTATTAGACTATTCAAGAGACGTCTTAGCCGCTAATTACTCGATCACTGTAACTCGAACGATAATTATTAGGAATTAATCTAACAATGATCTAGATACGAAACTAGTACTTTTGAATAGATCTTGAAAAGTTATGCGGAATAGACTACACGAATGTGTCTTTCAGACATCGTACGAAGAAGATATCACTGGATTAGTATGAAGGGCAAATAAACATTTTATCTCTAAACCGCCTAGCTGCCCTAATCCATTTCTCGGGTGCCTTTAGAAATTCTCGTCGGCCTTATCTTCAAATGGATCGAAGAGAATAATCATTCTCTTATTCTTTTTTTATTTCTTCTGTCTTCTTCTGTTTTTCTTCTTGTTTTTATTTCTGTCGATATCAAGTTGAGAAATCGAGTCTGTAGAAGCTCGTAGTCGTATCAGTGGAGAAGATGATGCTGTTAAAGTTGTCTGAGTTCCAGGATAAGAAGAGATTGATGTTGTTGTAAACTGGAGAGTGAGGGTTCTTGATTTGATTGAGGGTTTGTGTGGAATTAAGGGTGGATGTAGCAAATCGAAGATGGGTTTTGAGTACGTTTTATGAAGAAGAAGATGATTGTGTTGATTTGAGAATTCGGGAATTTGGGTTTCTGCTGATAGAGATTGGAATTCGATTTGAGTAAGGAATAAAAAGAGTTAAATGGAGTTACAAGATGGGTTTGTTTAGTTGAAGAGTTTAATTGATGTTTTGAGTTGGAATTCGAGATTCAAGATAATTAGGGTTCATGTGTTCTTCCCCAATTTGATTTAGGGTTTGACTGAGAACTGATAATGAAGATTATTGAGGGTTGATTGAACATAACTTGTGGAGTGGTGATAGTTTTGAGAAGGTTTGCTGGATGGATTCAAAACAAAGAAGAATTGATTCAATCGGTTGGTGAAACCTTTTGAGGTAATTGTCTTCTCAGTGAACTTAGTTAAGTTATGAGTTTTCATTATTGAGTTGGTTTATGAACTAAGTTTGGAATAGATGTGTATGTATGGAATGTACTTGAGATTTTGGGGTAACTGGTGGTGTTGCATTGACTGTGCCTGTGTTGGTATCATGTGATGAACTAAAAATAAGGATTGAACTGAATAGACTTAGATGATGAATTGAGAGTAATGAGGGGGAGGTAGTTTCATAGAAGAAGTGATAGTGAAACTATAGAGGCAGTTCAATGGTGATGCTAGTTAGAATTGGAAGATATGAAGATGGAGCTTATGAAATGGTTATGTGGAGTTTTGGTAATTTATTGTGATGAATGTTGTAGTCAATCTGCTAGTATTGATACTGATGTTGTGTTTACAAGGTGGTAGTGAACTGAAGGAGAAGTATAGGTGGAGAAGAGGATGTTGTTTGATTAGTGACAGGTGAAAGATCAGTGGTAATGTTTGTGTAATGAATAGTTCAGGAGATGGATTACAGATATGTGAAACTATGGAGGGGTTGGTTGTAATGAAGATATTGTTGTTGGGATTCAAATTAAGTGTGCATATTTACCTGAGTTGGTAGTGATGATGTGCCTTGCTGGTGGCTGTGATAGTAAGATGCCGGGTGTGATTGTGAATGGGTTTACTGTAGAGGTTGTGCTATTAAGATTTGTGCATGGTGTTATATTGAATTGCAAGTTAGAATGGGCTATGTATGGTTATGTGATTACGGTTCGAATGAAGTTGGGAGTTGAACTGTGGAGTCCAGGTTTATATGGAATTGTAATGTATGTACTGGTGATATGAATCTGAAGTTGCTTCCATCATGTAGATCATTGTTATAGCAGAATGTAGAAAAAATGAGGAGCATCTACTGCATTTGAAGGTGGTTAAGCTTATATTTGTAGTTAAATTATGAAGCTCAGTTGAATTGAATATGTTAGTTTTATAATGGTAGTTTAGATGTGTTTGTAATCTTGGTAGAGTTGATGTTCGATCGGAATATAGAAGGTTGTATTAGTTGGTGGCATGAGTTTATCGCTCAGGCCTTGTGTTTTAAACCTGTTAGTCATCCCAGCCAGTTTAGCTGACTCAATTTGTCTAGCTGACTCAGTTGTCTGACTGAGTTGAATCGTATTGACCCACTGAGTTACCTGAGTTGACTCAGTTGACCGATTTAGACTTGACCATTTTACCAGGACTTGACCCTTTGACTGTTAGGTGACGCTGTTGGACCGGGCTTTAAGATTAGTGGGGCAGTTTAGTAGACTTGGGCTTAGTAACATGTAATCTTAGTTTGATATTTTGGACCCTCATGGTCCGAAATAGCCTTTGACTTCTTCTACAAAGTTGTAGATGTTCATAAGACATATCTAAACCTTAGTTATGTTAAAGGTAGAGAATGAGATATCATAATGGGCTTAGAACCATTAGATAGTTCACTTAGCTTATAACTGGAACTTGTATGAATTATGTTTTGAGCCTTGTGTGAGCCGTTTCGGCTAGATTCTTAGACTTCTTGTTTGATTAAAAGTTGATCTTTATTAACAACGATCGATTCAAGGGATGAACCAGTGGATCGTGGATCTTGAGGTAGGAGTGGCTTGTTATCAAAAGAGGTGGGAATACATTTGACTATGTGGTAATTATTATTGTTGTTTTTACAAAACTGTATGCTTATCAAACCCATGCATTGTCTATTTGTACATTCCATGCTTTGTTTAAATTGCATTCCGATAATTCTGTTGATTCTGTTAATCTTTCCATGAATTGGAAAGTATTTGTAATGTTTGCTTGAATTGTTATGGGAAATAAGGATTTCCACTTGTGGTATATAGGGTATGCTTCTTCGCATTTATATCTAGTGCTTTTATGATAATCGGAGTGGAAGTGGGCTTCAATATTATACATTGTTTGAAGAAGGAGTTTGTCCATATACATGTTTGTTTATTTCAGTGACTTGGTCACTGTTTAATGCTTCGGAAAACATGTAATGTTTTCCAAATATTTCATATGATTACTTAGAAGTTAAATGTTAATTATTCCCACTTTCAGTTTCAATGACAGAGCAGAGTTGCGCAGCGAAAGCTCCGAGAAGTTAACTTCGTTAGTTGATTATATTCTGATATGTTAATTTTGTTGTATATTCTATTTGTAAGCCAAATGACTATTTTATATGTATCATTGGAGAGGAGTTCTTATATATATATATATATTTCTGAGCGGGGTTAGCTTTGGGTTAAGTTTCTGTAGCAGATTTCTTAATTGAAAGTTTAAGTGTTTAATTTGGGTTCTTAGTGCCTATGTTTTTAGCTAATTTCTTGGATTAGTCAGCTGCTAGCTTAGGGGGCGCTACAAAGTTGGTATCGGAGCTCATTATTAGATCTTATATGGGAAAAGATAGAAATAGCCAGTGCGAGTTAGTGAACTAGATTAGTTAAAACTGGGTTGGATTTGTGAGATAAATTTTAATCACTAAAAGCAATCTATAATTAAAAGATTTATCTGATTGATTGAGTTGTTTGTTGAGTTTTGTAATTGTAATGAAGTAAAAATTGTAGGGTACACCAATAACTTTAGGATTTGATAATAATTAATCTAAAAAAAGTATGAACAAGTACATAATCCAATAGAAAAATAGTGAGATTAACACAATGGATAAATCCTAAAAGTTACATAAAATTTATTGAATACCTTGACTTATACATAAGAATCAATAATTTATAATCACATAAATGTTAATAAGAAAAATATCATAATAATAACTATAGATGATGATAAAAGTAAAAATAAATTTTAACAAAGTAATGTTAGCATTTATCAATTAGTATTACATTAAACTTCGTTTAACTAAAATTTCAAATTAGCTTTCAAAGGATAGGACTAGCTATCCAAAAAGGCATTAGCGCGCAGCTTGTTGCTCGCCTTCCAACCAACCTTGTATAATTTAGCATATTTATATAGATATAATAATAATATTAAATAACTATGAAAAATTATTTATGCTTATCTACAATAAAGTTTTGTAAATTAAACTAATTTAAAATTATCTTTAATCTAACAAATGGTCTAGTGGATCTCTAAAATGGAACAAATATACATGAAATAGTAATAATAGTATTTTGATGCTTAGTAAAATAATGGAATTAAAAGAAAATAAATTCGTACATTAATAAGAACTATTAATTGGGGGATATGGGAATTAATTGGGGGATATGAATTACTTCCCCCAACCCATGGTGTGTGCTAAGGGGTGACTTTTGGTTATGAATATACTAAAATACCCTTCCCTCAAAATAAAAATAAAAACTTAAAATCAAAAAACAAAATCATATCCCCCATTTCCATCTCCACTTCTTCCCTCAAAATAAAAATTAAAAACTTAAAATCAAAAATCTAAATCATATCCCTCATTTCCATCTCCACTTCTTATTAATCTTATTTAGGGGTAGTGTTTTGAAACCCAAATATTCTCCATTCCCTTTCAAATTCTAAACTCTCCCCACTCTATATCAAATTCTCTTCACCTCACTTTGGAAACGAATTTTTTTTTTATTCGGAAGTGATGAAGATCATGCTGAAAGTGATGATGACCATGCCGGAATTGATTCTCGAGCATGCGAGTATCATGTTCCGGCATATGGTCTTCATCAATTCCGGCATGGTTTTCATCACTTCCTTTTTGAATTTTTTCTGGTTTTAAAAAGCTTGGTACCGGCATGGTCAGTTGATATGAAGACCATGCCGGTATTTTTTTCCGGCATAGTTTTCATATTTATTTCCTATGCAGAAAAACAATACCGGCATGGTCTTCATATCAACTCCACCATGCCTAAGCACCAAGCTTTTTAAAGCCAGAAAATTCAAAATGGAAGTGAGGAATACCATGCCGGAATTGATGAAGACCATATGCCGGAACACGGTGCACGGCATGCCCGATAATTTCCTATCAATGCCGGTAGTCAAGTGAAAAAAATCAACATTCTCGATACTTTTCATTCTGTTCCTAGGATAGGTATTTAAGCAAAATACTATGCGGGAACAGTACCGGCACGCGCGAAAAAGCTATTACCATGCCGGTACCTGTTCAAAACCAGAAAAAAATCAACATTCGGAAGATCAAAACCAGGGAAAAAATCCCGAACCCCCCCGGATAGTGGCAAACAATTTATGAACATTTCCAACAATTGCCACCATGAGTTTTTGGTTGAATACCATGCCCGCACCAAGCTTTTTCAGCTGCAACAATGGTGGATTCAAATAAAAAAAATCAATTTTTCAACCTCTTATTATCAGTAATTCTCTCATCACAATCATCTTCCCATTTTCAAAAAAAGAAATTCCTCTCAAATATTTTTTTCCCTCCTTCTACTCTCACCCAAACACAAATAAAAATACACACTAATTTATCCCCCAAATACTTAACATTTTACTAATTATACTTAATCACTAATCCTAATTAGTGGGGGCTAGATTAGGAATTAAAAAAAAAAATTACATAGGGGGTCACCCAGAATTGATATTGGGACACCTATTTTGTCCCGTAGCTATATCCCCCAATTAATTCCCATATCCCCCAATTAATTCTTCATTAATAAGACACTTCACATTATTAGCAAATTCTAAAGACTATGAGGATATATTATAAATTTTGTGTAGACTCAACTTTAAATTATATTAAATTACCAACGTCAATATTTAACAAGATATAATATACGAATTCAATCTGAATAAATAAAAATCTATTATATCTTTATGTGGATGTAGAATTATATTTAAAAATATTAAGGTTTAATGTATCAACCAAATTATCAACTTAAGAATAATGAGAATAATAATAACACAGTTAATAATATTATGTGAGTGAGTAAGCTAGTAACAAATTTATGGTATATAATATTTGTAAAATTTATATATCAAGAATACAAAACAAAGCTAGGCTAAGTTTGCCTTTGTTAGTGGTGGTCAGGATTTTTCTGTGGGAAAGATAAATCAAGGGATGTGGTTCCTCACACCACCCCTTACAACTCGCATGTATGGCGTTCCTTACAATGTCAAATATTATGAATATGAATGAAAAATGAATACTCAAGTCAAGATATGGAATTTCAAAAATTATAATGTGGAGGTTCGAACTCATGACCTATTGTGTCATAAGAATGGCCCCTAACCAGTGTTCCACCTTGGTTGGAATTGATAGAAAAGATAAATCAATAGTCGTGGTTTGTTCTTCAACTTAAATACCATAATTGCTTTATTAATTAGTGTTTCACTAATTGCACATAATAAATAATCTATTCATTATAAAGTGTTTTATTAATTAGTGTTTCACTAATTGCTCATAATAAATGACTAATCATTTTTTAATTATAAATGTTTCTTAATTAATTATAATATTTATTTCTATTAATAAGTAATTTTGATAAATAATATTAATAGACATTTTAGCAACAATGAGTAGTAGAAGAGGTGGAGGCCGAAAGATTAGTGGTGGTTAAGGGCGGAGCCAAACACAATTATATTTATTTTTGTTCTTTTATCGTAAAATGGGATAAAAAGTCCATTTTTCACATGTATCCAACTTTCCAAGAATTTTTTTCCATCTCTCCTCAAAATCCTGGCTCCGACCCTGGTTTTTGGGAGAAGAAGTAGTGACGGTGAATGCTGGTGAGTAGTGATGGAAAATATTAATTTTATGTTGTCGTCACAATATCGATAACATCGTAGTGTGGAAGATGTGGTTGGTTGTTTTTAACACTTTTGATAAAGGAAGGTACCATAAATTTCAGGGATGATATCATACAAGAAAATATTTTCATGATCGTAGTTGGATCACCCAAATGGTACCCATGTTATCTTTGGTATTATATCGTATAAATCATGATTTTTTAATGTTAAAATAAAATTGATTGCAATACAAAAAATAATATATACACGGGAAAAAAATATGAAACTAATCAATTGATGAAATTTTGTTCAATCTAAACCTCATACATGGCATTTGTGATTGAAAATTAGAATTGTGTCCAACAACCTACATGGGATGGGCGCAGTGATGGTAGTAGTGGAGTCAAAAATTGACACTGGGGAGGCCTATTTTAAATAAATAAAAAGAAACATGTAAACTTTCGTGGAATAAACCATAAATAGTATATATGGGGTTATGTAGTTATTAAAAATTTAAGGGGTTAGAGCCAGGTTAGTCAACCCTTGGCTCCGCCACTAGGTGGTGGTGGATAAAAAAAGTGGATTTATATGGTTTTATGGTGGTGGCGGGTATAGGTGAACAAAATCATATTATGCTAATTTCGTAACGCCACGAAATGTGTAACATTATATTATAAACTATAAAACGTGGTTGATCATTCTAATATTAAAATAATCTCGAAAAAACACGTCCATTTTAAAAAAATTGGTGCAATCAATTTCCATGCTATGTAATAACTAAACGAACGACATGAATCAAGATCAGAACATATGAAATTATTTATTATCGATTTGTTTATGTAAAGAGTGGTCGGGATTTTTCCTTGGTAAAGATAAATTTACCGCTGGGGTTTGTTCAACTTAACCGTTTTTAAACGTTTTATTAATTAGTGTCTCATTGATTGTTCATAATGATTAATTAAATTTCTATGATAAATGTCCCTTTAATAATCTAACATAAATACATAATTTTATTTATAAATAATTTTACTAAAAACTATATTAATTCTAATGGTGGTAGTGGAAGTAGGGTTAGTATAAGCGGTGGCGGGTGTTTGTGAATGGTGGAGGCGGTAACATTACTATTGGTGGAAGAAATAGTGGCGGTGGATGGTTTTTATGATGGTGGGTGTTGGTAATAGTAGTGTATAATAATAGTTTTTGCTTTTTAGTGAGTTTTATTGACCAAGTAAAAAAATAATTTTCACAAAACATGCAACATTGTATTGTGAAAGATGTAATTGGTTGTTTTTAGCACGATTGATAAGGACAAAAACCAAATATTTCGAGGATGATACCCGAACGTATAAGACAGTATGATCATGACTGTTCGATTACCCGTATTATATAAAGGAAATTGGTGTACCCGCGTAAGAGAACATTATCGATCTCTCAAGTATTATTACATTCTTTTTCCTAAAAAACCATCAATGTCGAGTTGTTTTGCGACAACTACCTACAAAGACAACAACTTTCACTCAATTCCCGATATAAAACCTTATTGACCGGGAAAATGTATTTGCATTCTAAAATATTTGTTTGAAAATTATGCTTGTTTATCAAAATCATCATAAAAAACTCTAAATCATGAATCTAAATTTCTCCTTCGATGTTTATAGAATATTTTTTATATTTTACATTCTCAAATCATGCGACCTCTTGATGACAAATCAACAATATCAAATTATGGATCAATATGTATAGGTTTCATTCACTGGGTTAGAAGGTAGAGTAGACACAGATGGGTACATCACACAAAGCAGAACATGACTGAGAATACTTTAATAATTTGGTCAAGAGATAAGGTCAAAAATTTAAGATTAACTTTCTATAGGACTAATTAGACCAGGTTCGATAGGAGATGACTAAAATATGGATTGATAATAGTTTTCACGTAAGACAATTGCAAAACATAGTTTGGCTAACTCTGCTTATATAAAGAGTGGTCAAGATTTTTCCTTCCTCAATTGCAATGTTATGTGAGAAGAAGGTGATATCTAAGATTGAGGTATAATTCAAATCTATTAGATTCATACCATTTACAACTGGATGCCTTGAAAAAAATTGACGTGTTGTTATTATTATTACAGGCAAGGGATACATTGACCACACTTGCGCAAATAGCTCACTTCGCAAATGATTGGTATTGCATGTACTTTTTAGAATGCAAAGAGGAATTTGAGGAAACAAGGCACCAGAAGCAGTGTCCGGAGTATTTTGGATATAGTAACTTAGACCCGATGTAATACTTATGTTTTTTTTTTTAGTTTTTCCACAATCTATTTATTTAAGAAAAATGAACATTGCAAATACATAACATCAACAAAAATTAGACAGATTGTGTTTGACAATAATGGATACTGATGGTCCGGAAACGTAAAAAGAAAGTAATTGTTGTAGAAAAATTGTTGGGATATACAACAAATTACTTGATACGAATGAAAGAGGTATAACTATTTCGATTCTGAAATCACATAAAGTTCACAGTAGAAGATGACATCAAGTTTAAAGTTAGTAACAAACATAATATGGCTAACTAAAATATTAAAAACAAACAAGATATATAAACTTAGAAAGCCGTGGGACTTGAAGAGGCCAATTTTGAAAACTATAATCTTAGAAAGCAACGATCCACAATACCATAAAAAAAAATTTATAAATATTCAACGTAGAATATGTCAACTTTTGGTAAAGGATCTATTGACAACCTATTAATTTTAAATAGGATCAGGGAGTACAATATGTGTTCAAGGTTATTTATGAGGTAATGTGTCGCCATATTGTATTCCAAGTGAAGGTAGGAACATACTGAAGTGAAAAAATGTCAAAGACTTTTGAAGTTACCAAAGCCTTCGTTAAGACGAATTGCTGGGCACAATACTTTGTTGAAGATTTAATGGCAGAGGTTCGCATATATACAATCCCTTTGAAAAGGTAATGGTTACACATTTTAAACATTGTCATCTAATGGGTGTTGAAAAATTACAGAAGAATCATGTCGCATTGGATAGTTTGTATCGTTCGTTCGATGCAAAATAATACTATTCTCTGCCTATTTGGAGTATCGACAACATGACCATGATAGATGAGTCAGATGAAGCGAAATATGAGCATGTGGATACTTTTATGGACGATATTGATTAGTTGATTTCACTGAGATGAGCGTTGCTGACGACATATTTCCAAAAAGTATTTAAATTACTATGTTCATGTAGAGCATTATCTCATTATTAGAAATGAACCTAAATAAAAAAGAGTCTGGAAGTTAAGATTATATTTCTTTCGTTTGAGCAAATCTCCGGCGGTAAAATATTAAAGGAAAAAACAAAGAAAAAAAGAGAGGAAAATCCCAAATATTTTTATGACAAACACATATTAAATCATAAGGAGTTGATATGTATTCGGGACACAAATTATACGATATATTAAAAATGAACCAACATCATGGCCCGTGCCGTTACGGCACGGGTTAAGGGCTAGTGATAGTACATTGGACTTAAAATATCAGATATTATAAATTGACATGAAATCGAATTTGAATTACTTTTGTTGATAAAATAAATAATAATAATAATAATAATAACACACTTTCTCACGCAGGAGAGAGAAACTCCGGCGCAAACCAGGCGATTGAAAACCTGGTTATATTCTCCATTATTATAACACACTTTTCACGCCCTAACTCCTTCTAATTGTCTCACAATATACACTGGTGATCCCGCCTATTTTTTTGTCGATCGATCGAGGTAGGTTTATGTGTTTTTCATTCATTTTTCCCTAGTTCTGTAAAACGGTTAGTGCAGTTCCATCATTGGATCTGCAATGCCAAGAACCAGGCGTGCTTCTTCTTCCCAGGTTATGGATGCTCCCTCAACAGATGACGATGAACCAGACGACAATACTGATCATTCAACGGAAGACACAATGGCTCATTGTCCCTTTAAGCACTTTGATGATTGTAAAGATTGTCATGGGCGTGGATATGCTAAAACCTCTATTCTACGGCACATTAAAGATCATCACTGGCCTACACAATCCATGTTAATGACTTGTAAAGAGCGGATACAGACTCATGTTAGTGTGTATCAGGCTTGGGAAAACTTATTAAACCTGATGGAAATGTGGCTTTGTTGCGACTGCATGAAGGTGCAATCATGGAAGCGTCCTTGTCGTCCTCATGGTGGTAACGTACTTCTAGGTCCATCTAACGGCAGGTCTGCAAATTTCCTCATCCATGGTATCTCCAAACCACAGGAAGTGGTGGACTCTCCAACAATGTCTAATGCAGAATCATCTCCAGCGTCTAATGAGGAACCAATGATCATGTCTTTGGACCTACTTCATTTGGTTTATCAGCAGAACTTCACAACTACTGCCAGTATCCCACCACCGTGTCGGCTAAGCTTTTCTAGAACGTTGAAAGACGCACTGGATAGAGTGATTGCTCATCCTACGGACTTAGTCCCATGGCTTCACTTGTTATTGCTTCCAGTCTGCACACTGAATTTGTATGTACCTAATAATGCCAGTGAAGCACGCTCCAGCACTAGGAAAAAACTGCAGATTTCAGCCATCAACAAAGCACTCGCTGAATGGGGTTTGCCTAATGTATTCTACACTATCGTCCAACGCATGTTGGCTTCCACACGTCAACAGCTGCATCCCAAGGCCAAACATCCCAAGCACAGGAAACCTAAAACTAATGTTGAAGCTTGCCGGAAGAAGTTGGAAGAAGGACACTACACTGCTGCAATCAGGATTCTGTCTTCTGGTGGCGTTGCTGAGTCAACCCCAGAGACCCTTGCCGAATTGCAACGTAAACACCCTTACTCCCGTCCTCCTTCCATACCTGGAGAAACCATTAGTGCACCGGAAGTCAGCGTAGATGCGCAAGCAGTCGTTACCGCCTTGCGCAGCTTCCCGAAAGGAACCTCTTGTGAGCGAGATGGCCTCCGCGCATAACATTTATTTGATGCAACGAGTGGAGCAGCTGCAACGATAGCCGATGAACTGCTTTCGTCTATAACTGGTGTTGCCAATCTTTGGCTCGATGGCAGATATCCTCTAGCCCTTGGAGAATTCATCGCTAGTGCTCCGCTGACACCGCTCCCCAAGCCTGATGGCAGTATCCGACCGATAGCGGTAGGTACAATATGGAGGAGATTGTGCTCCAAGCTAGCAGCATCCGCAGTGCTTGGGGATATGACACGATATCTGGGTAACCATAAATTTTGGGTCGGCATACCTTGTGGAGGAGAGGGTATACTGCATTCCGTAAATAGATTGTTGTAACTCAAAGGCTCCCGCTCTGACATGACCATGCTATTAGTCGATTTTAAAAATGCATTCAACGTTACCAGTCGCGCAGTTATGCTTCGAGAAGTACGAGAACAATGCCCCAGTATTGCTAAATGGGTCGAATTATGCTATGCACAGCCGGCGCGGTTGTATTACAATGAGCATTCTTTGACATCTTCACAGGGAGACCCGTTGGGACCTCTCATATTTTCTTTGGCACTGCATCCGGTCATTTGCAAAATTGCGAAAACCTGTGAATTAGACTTGAACTGTTGGTATCTGGATGATGGTACATTAATTGGGGAATCGACTGAGGTGGCTAAAGCACTACAGATCGTACGTGAGGAAGGGCCTGCTCGTGGACTCCAATTGAACTTACAAAAGACGGAGCTCTTTTGGCCATGTCAATACCAACGCTGCACTGACCTCTTCCCTGCTGTCATTAGCAGGCCTACATCCGGCGTTAGTATACTTGGAGGACCAGGGAGCTTGAGTGAGGATTACTGCAGCAACGTCTTACAATACAGGGTTGATAAAACGTTGCGTCTTATGGACTGCGTCAAGAAGCTGAAAGATCCCCAGGCAGAGCTCCTCCTACAGAATTGTGCTGGCGTCTCAAAACTGTATTTCTCAGCGCGCACTACCAGACCTCAGTGTATGCAAGTGGCACAACAACGATATGATGCTGCTCTACTTCAGTTCCTGCAATACCTGGTTACTAGCGATGGTCCAGGATTTGGTCAGTTGCAACAATGCATCACTACTCTCCCAATCAAATCAGTGGTTTAGGGGTTTATACCTTACACGACACGATCCAGTATGGCTATCTAGCCTCTTGATACCAGACACAACACCTACAGAGTCAAATATTACAAGGCACGCCTGGGCTTAGCCCACATTTTCAGACCGCGTTGGATCGGTACACACGAGTATGTGGTTTACCTCCTTCATCTTTCAATATTAACGATGTCGCCCCACTACCCATGCATCTACTAGCTACTCGTTATTATGAGGCTATCATGAAGGATATACCATCTAGTTTCATTATATCTGAGCACGACTCAATCCTGTGGCAGTGCAACAAGAAACCGCATGCTCAAGACTACCTCAAAGCACTTCCCATTCGCGGGCTGAACCAGGCTTTAGGCCTTAGGCAATTCAGATCAGTGTTGCAGTACCGTCTTGGTATACCGCTTTTTGCAGAGGACAGTTTTTCTCATGTTGTAACCGTGTTATGGATCGGTTTGGAGACCATGCCATCCATTGCACTAGCGAAGTAGGGCTCAAATATCGCCATGATATGGTCCGAGACCTCTTTGCTGAGCTATGCTATAAAGCAAGCGTATTCGCAAGAAGAGAAGCATATTTGGGCTTCACCCTCAAACCGGCATATCTTTTGGTATATAACTGGGAAAATGGCAAAGATATTTGCCTGGATGTCACCGGTGTTTCACCTTTCTCCAAAGGGGGGAATCGGACTTTCACGTCAGGTCATGCTATCTCCGCTGCAATCACACGCAAACACACCAAATACGCTGACATATGTTCAACCAATGGTTACGGTTTTGGAGTCTTAGCTTTTACCACTCTTGGAGAGCTAAGTGAAGACACAGTAACACTCTTGAAAAGATTGAAGAATTGTATGGCGAGTCACGATGTCAACAATAACTTAGGAAATTTTCTTTTTTTCGGTTGGGCATTACCATTCAAAGAGGCATTGGGGCGCAACTTGTCGCGCGCCTCCCTGCCAAATCCCTGTAAAATGTTACTTGTTTCCTCTTATTAATAAAAGCCTTTATTGGCCCTTTTCATAATAATAATAATAAATAAATAAATTCAGATGACTAAATTCCTTAAAATGATGTAAATTTTTTATATTTTACGAAGTAAATTTATCAGACTTACACCAGTTACGATAAAAGTTTAAAGACTAATTAATCTTAATAGGTAATCTAGCACTGGAGAATAGTGAAGGTTGTGTTCTCTCTGTTCGTAGGAAGGAATTTTTGGGACTGGCCAACCTTGACAGGGCAACTGCATTCAGAGATGATTGATCATAAAAGTTTAGTACAGTTATTTAGGAAACCAATAACTATAAATTCACCTAGAAAGATTCGTAGTATTCTTCCGTGAAGTTAGAGGCATATATTTTATAAAATGGAAATTAATTTAAGAAATTAGATTCCCCTATTTGTTAGAATTTAAAATCAGCATAGTTCAACTTAGAGCTACAAATTTTAGTTGTACAAGCCATATAGGTTTGTGCTTTATTTTCTTATTGGTTGCGCTTAGACAAGAGATGGAATTATTTTATAAGGTGGGGAGTTTATGAAGACCAGAAGGATAGTTTTATTTTCGAGGACGAAAATGTCTAAGGTGGGGAGAATGTAAGGAACCTCAAGCTCGTCAACGCTATTAGACTAATCAAGAGACGTCTTAGCCGTTAATTACTCGATTAGTGTAACTCGAACGATAATTATTAGGAACTAATCTAACAACGATCTAGATACGAAACTAGTACCGTTGAATAAATCTTGAAAAGTTATGCGGAATAGACTACTCGAATGTGTCTTTCAGACACCGGACGAAGAAGATATCACTGGATTAGTATGAAGGGAAAATAAACATTTTATCTCTAAACCGCCTGAATGCCCTTATCCGTTTCTCGGGTGCCTTTATAAATTCTTGTCGGCCTTATCTCCAAATGGATCGAAGAGAATAATCATTCTCTTATTCTTATTTTATTTCTTGTATCTTCTTCTCTCTTCTTCTGTTTTTCTTCTTCTTTTTCTTTCTGTCGATCTCAAGTTGACAAATCGAGACTATAGAAGATCGTAGTCGTATCATTGGAGAAGATGATGTTGTTAAAGTTGTCTGAGATCCAGGAGAAGAAGAGATTGATGTTGTTTTAAACTGGAGAGTGAGGGTTCTTGAGTTGATTGAGGGTTTGTGTGGAATTAATGGTGGATGTAACAAATCGAAAATGGGTTTTGAGTACGCTTTATGAAGAAGAAGATGATTGTGTTGATTTGAGAATTCAGGAATTAGGGTTTCTGCTGATAGAGATTGGAATTTGATTTGAGTAAGGAATAAAAAGAGTTAGACGGAGTTACAAGATGGGTTTGTTTAATTGAAGAGTTTAATTGATGTTTTGAGTTGGAATTCGAGATTGAAGATAATTAGGGTTCATGTGTTCTTCCCCAATTTTATTTAGGGTTTGGTTGAAAACTGATAATGAATATTGTTGTGGGTTGATTGGACATAACTTGTGGAGTGGTGATAGTTTTGAGAAGGCTTGCTGTATGGATTCAAATCAAAGAAGAATTGATTCAATCGGTTGGTGAAACCTTTTGAGGTAATTGTCTTCTCAGTGAACTTAGTTAAGTTATGAGTTTTCATTATTGAGTTGGTTTATGAACTAAGTATGGGATAGATATGTATGTATGGAATGTACTTGAGATTTTGGGGTAACTGGTGGTGTTGCTTTGACTGTGCCTGTGTTGGTAGCATGTGATGAACTAAAAAGAAGGATTGAACTGAATAGACTTAGATAATGAATTGAGAGTAATGATGGGGAGGTAGTTTCATAGAAGAAGTGATAATGAAACTATAGAGTCAGTTCAATGGTGATGCTAGTTAGAATTGGAAGATATGAAGATGGAGCTTATGAAATGGTTATGTGGAGTTTTGGTAATTTATTGTGATGAATGTTGTAGTCAATCTGATAGTATTGATACTGATGTTGTGTTTGCAAGGTGGTAGTGAACTGAAGGAGAAGTATAGGTGGAGAATAGGATGTTGTTTGATTAGTGACAGGTGAAAGATCAGTGGTAATGTTTGTGTAATGAATAGTTCAGGAGATGGATTACAGATATGTGAAACTGTGGAGGGGTTGGTTGTAATGAAGATATTGTTGTTGGGATTCAAATTAAGTGTGCATATTTACCTGAGTTGGTAGTGATGATGTGCCTTGCTGGTGGCTGTGATAGTAAGATGCCGGGTGTGATTGTGAATGGGTTTACTGTGGAGGTTGTGCTATTAAGATTTGTGCATGGTGTTATATTGAATTGCAAGTTAGAATGGGCTATGTATGGTTGTGTGATTACAGTTCGAATAAAGTTGGGAGTTGAACTGTGGAGTCCAGGTTTATATGGAATTGTAATGTATGTACCGGTGAAATGAATCTGAAGTTGCTTCCATCATGTAGATCATTGTTATAGAAGAATGTATAAAGAATGAGGAGCAGCTACTGCAGTTGCAGGTAGGCTAAGCTTATATTTGTAGTTAAATTATGAAGCTCAGTTGAATTGAATATGTTAGTTTTATAATGGTAGTTTAGATGTGTTTGTAATCTTGGTAGAGTTGTTGTTCGGTTGGAATATAGAAGGTTGTATTAGTTGGTGGCATGAGTTTATGGCTCAGGCCTTGTGTTTTAAACTTGTTAGTCATCCCAGAAAGTTTAGCTCACTCAATTTGTCTAGCTGACTTAGTTGTCTGACTTAGTTGTCTGACTGAGTTGAATCGTATTGACCCACTGAGTTACCTGAGTTGACTCAGTTGACCGATTTAGACTTGACCATTTTACCAAGACTTGACTGGACGTTTACCGTTAATTGACCCTTTGACTGTTATTGACCGTTAGGTGACATTGTTGGACCGGGCTTTAAGATTAGTGGGCCAGTTTAGTAGACTTGGGCTTAGTAACATGTAATCTTAGTTTGATATTTTGGACCCTCATGGTCCGAAATAGCCTTTGACTTCTTTTACAAAGTTGTAGATGTTCATAAGACATATCTAAACCTTAGTTATGCTAAAGGTAGAGAATGAGATATCATAATAGTCTTAGAACCATTAGATAGTTCACTTAACTTATAACTGGAACTTGTATGAATTATGTTATGAGCCTTGTGTGAGCCGTTTCGGCTAGATTCTTATACTTCTTGTTTGATTAACAGTTGATCCTTATTAACAACGATCGATTCAAGGGATGAACCAGTGGATCGTGGATCTTGAGGTAGGCGTGGCTTGTCATCAAAAGAGGTGGGAATACATTTGACTATGTAGTAATTATTGTTGTTGTTTTTACAAAACTTTATGCTTATCAAACTCATGCATTGTCTATTTGTACATTCCAGGCTTTGTTTAAATTGCATTCCGATAATTCTGTTGATTCTGTTAATCTTTCCATGAATTGGAAAGTATTTGTAATGTTTGCTTGAATTGTTATGGGAAATAAGGATTTCCACTTGTGGTATATATGGTATGCTCTTTCGCGTCTATTGCTTTTATGATAATCGGAGTGGAAGTGGGCTTCAATATTACTAATCGGAGTGGAAGTGGGCTTCAATATTATACATTATTTGAAGAAGGAGTTTGTCCATATACATGTTTGTTTATTTCAGTAACTTGGTCATTGTTTAATGCTTCGGAAAACATGTAATGTTTTCCAAATCTTTCATATGATTACTTAGAAGTTAAATGTTAATTATTCCCACTTTCAGTTTCAGGGATGAGCAGAGTTGCGCAAATGAAAAGCTCCGAGAAGTTAACTTCGCTAGTTGATTATATTCTGATATGTTTATTTTGTTGTATATTCTATTTGTAAACCAAATGACTATTTTATATGTATCATTGGAGAGGAGTTCTTATATATATATTTCTGAGCGGGGTTAGCTTTGGGTTAAGTTTTTGTAGCAGATTTCTTAATTGAAAGTTTAAGTGTTTAATTTGGGTTCTTAGTGCCTCTGTTTTTAGCTAATTTCTTGGATTAGTTGTAGTGATCTACACTACAAATTAGTACAGAAACATCTCCAAATCTCTAAGGATAGAGATTAGATTGGATGAGAAGAGAATTTTGGGAGAGAAAAGATTGTTTTTCTTATTATTTTTCATAGCTACAACAACCAGGGAAAAGGGAATATAAACTCTAACCTAAGATAGCAGTACGTGTGACTCACACGACCACTACTAGACCTCATTATCAGCTAATAACAGATATTTAACCAATAATCATCGGGTGCCCTTAGTAACTGGGTCATCCCTTAACAACTCATGGACTGTGGTACGACAGGTTCATGACAAACCCCACTCCTTCAAATCATCCTTGTCCTCAAGGATGGAAGGTATGGCAAATGAGTTGAGCTCTCGATGGAATTCTTAGCTATGGCAGCTTCTTCTCATCTGTGTAAGAGTCGAGTCCTTTAAAAATTTCAGCATCAAGGCCCATAGAAACTGAGCTCATACCTCAATAGGCCCAATATATTCATTTTCAATGCTTGGTAAGTCTTAGTAGTAATGCTACTATCTATGTAAGCACATTCCAACACCATGAATAAAACCAAATTATAGAGTTGAGCTTGTACATCCAACCAGTCGAGGAATGCAAGAGTCACTTCTACAGATCTAAGCTTGTTCTGCAAATCCTCCATTCCTTCGTACTGCCCAATATCCCTTGTAATTATCGCCTGACTGTGCACAATATTCATGCAGTAGCGATAGCCAAAAGTTGAATCAAAGCTTGTGAATGTACTGAACTCTTGTGACATTCCTGCCACAAAATTCCTTGTATCTCTGGCATGAAGATTTAAGAGTTGCTTGAGAGCTGAAAAGACATGTAAATATAGTTGTAACTTATAGGTTATCCAACTATCCATTTCTAAGCTCTGGTCAGTACATATATTATCCACAAGCAAGACTAATTTCTCTGTAAACCCCACCAGGATCTCTTCAAGCTTAGTTTCATGATACAAACTCTAAAAGTTATGTAGTATACGGGAAGGACATATTGTGTTGCCAAAACGGAATCATGCCAATTCAAGCTTCGTTCACCAATCTCACTTGTAACAACTAATTCCTTCATATGTTCCTTAGCTAAAAGTAACATAATAGATTGATATTTCTGGAGGTGAACAAGGGTAACACAAGAAGAAATATGAAGTACAGAGACCAGAATTACTCTCACCTCTTCAAACTTGTATATACTAACCCCAGCGATGTGATATTTGGCTGAACTAGTTGTTATGTCAAAAGCATATGATGTAATATGTTGTAATTTTCCTACACAAAGTCGAGCATCATCAACAACCCAATCGGCTTCTTTGAATCTTTTATCCATTCCCATTCGCGGAGCTGCATCTCCTAGTTGACATGTAATGAGTAGGTTGTGCTCTAATCTCCTCCACCCTTGGGTAGTACTTAAAGATTTCATTCCAGTGGTCAGGTCCCATCTTTGTTTTTGCAGGAGAATGACAATAATCTGCTTATGGACTTCAGCTTCGCGGAACCAATCGCTCTTATAATTGCCGTTGCTGTCAAGGCCCCCAACTGAAATAAAAATATTATCAACCCTCTTAACATTACGCACACTGCAGCACCCAGTTGAAAACAATTTGAATTTCCACTTCAAGTACCCTACCCTCAGCAACACAGTTAACTGTGAAGGAACTCCAACTTGGTAGAAATAGGAGCTCGCAAGAGATTGTGCAGAAATAAACCTGTACCCATGAGAGTACACATTTGAAGTACTAAATGGATGTGACTGCATACGTTTAGTCCTAAGATTCAAAACTTCACAACAATAATAACATAAACTTTGTTCTCTCTGTGCTTCATTCTTCGCATATAAACAATTCTGAAGCAGTTGGTCATGATTGTGAACCCATTTGAAACTCCAATTATCCCAACCACAAACTGTAGAGCTCAGCATATTGGAAATGCAACTCACAATGAACTGGAACTACATTACCACCATAAGAAAATAAACATGGATCCAAGGAACACTGTCTTCAATTTTATACATTGTAATCACTTGGAAAGACCATATACCTCTAAAACTCCAGTTGTTACTACCACCACCCATACAACTATGTACGACAGGTGGCTCGATGAAAACCCGAACATTAATCATACCACTCATACAACTAAGAACAAGAAAATGAAAGCCAGTTCTGATAAGAAAACCATATGACTAAACTCACTGAATACCTCCTTCCACACAGGTAGCCGAACATTAGATACGCCTTTCCGGAAAAACTGAACAAGAAACTTGATACCATCATACTTGTCTCCATTTTTAACAAATGAAAATATATTCGACTTTGGAATTAACAATTCTAAACCATAACCAAATTTTAGAATCAATTTACGAACAATAATTTCATCGTAGGTTTGCATTAACCCATGATAAACAGAAAAAACAGAAGTAAGTGAACTTAAACTGGGGTTTGAGCTGTTTCTAATGTAATAAGAATACCTTGCAATCAATTTTAGCAATCTCCCACGATCAATTACCCTTCTAGCAACCTCTTGGCTTCCATAGAGACATTCTACACTATTCCAACTGCACATTACACTAATAAACATTTCAAGAAACCCATATCTCAACTTAACAGTATCTATTGAGTGCATTATGCCTGCCACCAAAGTGTCACAATCTTTACTATCTCTTTGAGATGTTTTCACAAACACTGCAGCCATACTGATTTCGTAACTACTTGCACTTAAAATAACCATCTCATAATCATTGCTTCTCATGTAGTTGAGTAATTTCTGTGAAATCCCATTCTCAGTTTCCCTTGGCATTTGAAGCACCGATTCAGCCCATGGAAAAACTCCTCGTTTTAATAATGTAACAAACAACTTCCTGGTATCACCACTGTCCCCTTCCTTTAGATTTATAGACCCATGTAAGTTCCCAAATGACAATTCCAGTTCATAACCAGGGTCTAGAATCAGCTTATGAACATCATTTGCATAGTACTTTTGCATTGAAATGGCCAGATGAAGAGCAATAAAACCAGAAGTAAGTATCTCAACATAGAATTTGAAACTTCTCCTAGCAGTAGCATAGTAAGAACACATCTCACTGATCACAAACTTTTTACTACGATCAAATATCATTCTGGAAGGATTAGAACTAGGTAAAACAACACTTATAGCAGTAATTTGAGGATTCTGTATGATGAATTAAATCTTGATAAATTTGTATACGTCATTGTATTTATTCATTAAGATAGACTTATCTAACTCTTTTCCTCGGTCAAATATCAGTCTATTATAATTGTAACCAGACGAAACATCACATACAAATGTAATTTGAGTTAGGTGTGCCGAAATATAACCTGATGAAGCAAAAATAGAATTGATTGGTGTTATCTTCATCAAAAACTTCCACCCTTCAAACTGCTTGAAATCCTGAGCTGAATTTGTTGCACTGCCTCCATCAACATCAGATAAATCAATTTTGGGATTAGATCGATTATTACCATCTTCTGTTGTTGTAGGAGTTGAAGAATTATGAATTATACCCTTTACTGAAATTGAATCTATGGAAGTTTCCTCCAGTTTTTGATCGATTACCTTCTCCATTAGAGTCACTTCTTTCAGCACAGATCCAATTAATTCGAAACTTTCTGCGGAATTAGATTTCCAATTTTCATCAACAGACTCACCCACATATAACCTATAATCCAATAATAGTAGGGTCTTGGTCTCTACTGCTAAGGTTTCCTTGCATCTGGATAAAACCACAGGAGATGGGTTATTCTCCAAAACCTTGGCTACCACTTCTTGAGCATGAAGAACAGCAGCTAATTGCTTATCCAAATCCTCCAACTCGAGTTTTTTGTTCACCATAATAGTCAGGTCACTCAGAATCGAGTGCTCTGATACCAATTGTAGTGATCTACACTACAAATTAGCACAGAAACATCTCTGAATCTCTAAGGATAGAGATTAGATTGGATGAGAAGAGAATTTTGGGTGAGAAAAGATTGTTTTTCTTATTATTTTTCATAGCTACAACAACCAGGGAAAAGGGAATATAAACTCTAACCTAAGATAGCAGCACGTGTGACTCACACGACCACTACTAGACCTCATTATCAGCTAATAACAGATATTTAACCAATAATCATCGGGTGCCCTTAGTAACTGGGTCATCCCTTAACAACTCATGGACTGTGGTACGACAGGTTCATGACATTAGTTAGCTTCTAGCTTAGGGGGCGCTACACGTCACTTCGCAATTTGTCAATCTTTTTCATGTTTTTGTTCACTCAAATAAAGTGATGTTCGTGTGAGTCCTTTCAAAACGATCATCATGTTACAACCAAAGTGGTTTTGTGGTTATGCCCAAAGCCTATATGAGTCTATTCCCAACATTTCATCATCGGAGTCAATGTGGATTCAATAATCCAAATACTATGGTGATTTACATTTCACTAGATTGACTCATTAGTTTCTCTAAAATATGTTTCCTTCCACGTGCATTAGAGATATAAAAGATGCAATAAATTACATTCTCATCATTGTGAGTTTCCATATGATATCCACTTTCATGGGTTTCTTTGGAAATTAATAAGGTGGTTAGCTCTCGGTACATATAGAGCTTTTGTGACTTTGTTCCATCTTGGAAAAAAAAAATTGAACAGTGCTTCGCTCAATGATCCAATCATCGTAGTCATATTATAAGGAATTATTTCAACAACTAGTGTATATTCCTTAAATTAGTGGAAGAAAAACCACTATCAGTTAGACATTAAGTCTTGAGATATTTAATAAGTGGTGTGGCCTTATTATGTAACAAAAGACGGATTCAACTCAGCTACTTTAGAGTGAATATATGTTACGTTTCATCCAGATATATCTCAATTGCTTTAGAGAATTTATGTCTCGTGGGAATGATGTGCTTTTCATTCCATAAGTACATACATTGGATCTAGTTCAATTAAATAGTCAATTGGCCAAGCAAAGTTCTGCTTGTCATTAAAGTTGATGTTTAAAGTATCACCTTACTACGAAAATCAGTTACTACTATGGTACCTGCATTACATTGCTCATATTAATACAGTAACAATTTATTTTTGATGCGAGCTAGAATTACATATTGTCTTGATCCCATATTCAGTTGATACCAGTACTTTGGTGTCATTACTATCGGAGACAAAAATACATATTTGTCTCATGATATATATGTCCCTATTCACAATACTTCAGGAAAGTCGGTACACCTATCCCTCATTACTTTGGGGTTGTTTTTATTTTCAAATTTTCTACACTTAGCTTAATGTGAGAAATTTCTTCATCTCAACGAGTCAAGAGAATCATGTTTTGCATGTCAACCACTTACTTTAGGTTGAATAGCTTACTAAAAATAGTGGATCTCTTGTTTGCATACTTTAACATATACTGGTTCGTTAGTAAAGAAAAATAAACTCTGACTCATGTCACTTTCTGTGAGTCCTTCCACAAAAGTTGAGATTCATGTGCTTTTAACTACAACATAACTTTGTTGAAGCTACTGATTATAATACAATAATTTAATAAGTGGATTTCATCCCACTAGACATTCATGCTTTAGGGAAAAAAAATCATGAGTGTTTAAATTTTTGATAACATAGGGGCATATGGCTTCACCTTTTAGACGGTACATTGTCATTGGTAGAGAGAACACCTTTTCCACATCAAATAGATAATAATGTTCAAGTACTTCTAGCCCTCACAAAAAGAAAATGAGTTATATTTGAATCGAGCTGGTTTGACCAATTAGACAAAAAACAAACATTCAACTATATCCAATATCATATTCAAGAGAACAAAGTAACAATAAGACCAAAATTCTTAATGATCGAGATCAACAATCATAATTTAAGTTAATTGTTTATCTTAAGGGAAAAACAAAACTAGGCATGTTAAATATTCAATGTAAAGACCCACATTAATTATAGTTACATACCTCGGGCTTTGGTTCCCACAATACATAGCCAAAACCAGAACATCCTTAGTCGCGCACAATGCAAAACCAAAACAAAATGGGACACACCTGGAGCGGGACAGGATATGACTGGATCTGATTGGACCGGATCTGGGTGGACCTGGCAAAAACATTTTTTCACCGGATTTACTTTCTCCTCAGAAAGTGAACGGAGGTTTTTCATTCAACATAGATTCCCTTTCCCACCGACGGAACTGAGACATGAACATGAACATGCAAATACAAATATATGTATATATCATAAAATCAGTCACGGGATAAATGTAAAACGTAATCAACCAAGTGAACATGGGATTTACATAGATACATTGGATTTAGCTTGGCTTTAGCCAAAATCAAAAACAGGGTGAAGCTTAACGATAATTGCATAATTGCTTTGATCTAAATCAACCATGTAGGAAAAAAATCAATCGTTCCCATCTAGCTTTGCAATATAGCTTCGTGCATGATAACGTGTTTAAGGAAGAAATATAGATGAAACGAGCAGAGATAAGAGGAAGGAGAAGAATAATTTTATTAGGAGATTAGGGTAGAAGTATTACATAGTTTCCTTTATATGCAACCCTAGGAATCTAGTTGGACCGCACATCCATGGGCCGTAGACCCTGTAACAAAGCTAGGTTCTTTTTCTTTTTCTTTTTCCGAACGTCTTGGCCCTTGGATTGATTTTCTCATAAGAATAAAATATCATAGTTTTATCGCCAAAAATTAGTTTTTTTTCCTTCCTATTTTTAGTACCCATATATACATGCAAAAGATTATAGTTTTTTTTCTTTCTAGAATACGCGTATATCAATTTCGAAAATTGAACTTACCATTTTTATTAAATTTATAAGATTACATTAACACTAATTTAAAGATTTTCTATCCTACAATGTCTAAAAATACTACGAAATTAATATCTATTTGGATTTTTTAACCTAAGAAAACCGTCAAATATTATTTTACTATAAATTATTTCAAAATTTTAGGATTACCAAATATTTTAAGACCTCTAAGATGATATAAATATTAATTTAAAAATCTCAATGATCTTTATTTATTGAACAAAAGAAAAGGGTTTACAAAAAGCTTTTTGGAAGCCTAACAACTAGCTGGGCTCCTTTGCCTTTCTGAATTACAATTCCTAATCTATGAAAGAAAAAATTGTTTTTCTTAGCATTATGAATTACAATCCCTAATTCAAAGATTTTATACCAAATAATTATTTAAAAATATCACGTCATTAATATATGTTGGATTTTTTTATCAATACAAAAAAATGAACACACAACTGGGGGATAGTAAAACTAATTGGGGGATATAAATTACTTCCCCCAACCAATAGTATCTGCCAAGGGGTGTCTTGGGGGAATACTAAAATACTCTTTCCTCAAAATAAAAATTAAAAAACTTAAAATCAAAAAACAAAATCATATCCCCATTTCCATCTTCACCTCTTATTAATCTCTTTTATGGTTAGGGCTTTGAAACCTAAATTTTCCCCACTCCCTTTTAAATTTTAAATTTTACCCACTCCCTTTCAAATTCTCTACTCCTCCTCTGCCGGCTTCTCCCTTTGAAAATGATTTTTTTTTTAACATTCGGAAGTGATGAAGACCATGCCGGTAGTGATGAAGACCATGCCTAAAGTGATGAATACCATGTCGTAAGTGATGAAGATATGCCGGAAGTGATGAAGACCATGCCGGTATAGATGAAGACCATGCCGGTAGTGATGAAGACCATGCCGGAAGTGATGAACACCATGCCGGTAATGATGAACACCATGTCGGAAATAAAAAAAATTACATAGCCGGAATTGATGAAGACCATGCCGGAAAATGGTTCCGGCATTCTTGGTAACTAACATTCAATGCCGTAACTAAGTGCCGGCATGCTCGATAGAAATCTATCAATTTCGGTAGTCTTTCAAGTTTCTGGATACTTTACATCATGTGCCGTCATAGAAATCCAAGCAACATACCATGCCGGTAGCAGTACTGGCATGCTCGATAATTAAATGATTGTGCTGGCAGTGAACTGAAAACCAGAAAAAATATTCAAAACGGACCCCCCCCCAGACCCCGTGGGTAAAAAACAACTTTTGTACCGGCATAGTTTTTTGGTTGAATACTATGCCGTCTTGAATTTCAAAATGGGGGATAAGCTCGGTGCCGGCATGGACGTGGTATGAATACCATGCCGGTATCGCTGCTTCCGGCATTGTATTCATACCACGTCCATGCCGACACCAAGCTTTTTCAGCTGCAAAAATGGTGGATTCAAAGAAAAAAATCAAATTTTCAACCTCTTAGCAGCAATTCTCTCTTCATAATCATCCTCAATTTTCACCAATAAAAGTTCCCTCTTAATTATTTTTTTCCTCCTTCTACTCTCACCTCACTCACCCAAATACAAATAAAAATACACACTAATCTTTTAACAAATACTTAAGATTTTTCCTAATTATAATTAAACACTAAACCTGATTAGGAATTAAAAAAATATTTATATAAGGGGTGACCCTGATTTGATATTTGGATCCAATTTTTTTCTTTTTCCTCTATCTCCCAATTAGTTTTGATATCCCCCAACTGTGTTCAAAAAAATCAGATTTTCTTTTAAAGCTATCTCAAAAACATAATTTTTAGATGTTGTTGGATTTTAATTCCAAATACTCGAAATTAATATAAATATAAATCTGACTTTTTTAGAACACGCAATTGGGGGATATAGCTACAGGACAAAAATGGGGTCCGAATAGCAATTTAGGGTCACCCCTTATCCAAATATTTTTTTAAATCCTAATCTGCCCCTCACTAATCCTCATTAGTGTTTAATTATAATTAGTAATTTGGTCTGGTGATGCGGAAAAACGTAAATACTTTACGGTTAATTATGATGCCTTGTGTTGTCCTAAACGTGAAGGTGGTTTGGGTTTGAAGAAATTGAATGATGTTAATAGGGCTATGCTCATGAAGTTATGGATTTCTATTCGTGATTCTAACAAGACTTGGGCAAGATTCTTGAGAGCGAAATATTTCAAAATCAATGGCAACTTGATAAACTATAAGTTGGGCTCTTCGGTTTTTCCAAGGGTGCGATTGGTTTACAATTTTGTGCAGCGACACACTCTTTCAATTATAGGCAATGGTGATAATACTTCCTTATTTTTTGATAATTGGTGTGGTGATTTTTCGATTGCGGGGAGGCTAGGAATTTCTTCCAAAGGCCCAAATGATTTTAAAGCGAAGGTGAGTGATATTATTGTAGATGGCGCTTGGTTTATTCCTCAAGATACTAGAGATTTGATGCTTCGTTGCAATATAGATGTGGACAATTTGCCCATAATTTCTGGTGGGGAGGATTACAAAATTTGGGACCTTGAAAAGAAGTGGGTTTTCTCGGTTAAATCAGCCAAGGAGGCTATTCGTGTTCATGGGACTCTAGAGCCGCATGCTGTTTTGTTTACTCGGAGCGTGGTACATCTAACTTTGAGTATGCAATATTGGAAAATTTGGGCGAGTCAGTGTTGTGCTACCGATGATAACGTTATCAACAAAACTGGTAGGTCTATGCCTACTATGTTCCGTATTTGTAAGAAGGATGGCGAGTCTATGCGCCACATAACTTGGCAGTGTAGGTTTGCAAGACGTATTTGGGCCTGGGCTTCGGGCATTTTCAATATGCGGCCAATGGAGGATCTTGTTGATTCTTATAAGGTTGCTAAGGGTCGTAGTAGAATGATTAAGGACTTGTGGCTTGTTTCTCATCTTGCAATTGCCACAGAATTATGGAAACTAAGGAATAAGATTTATTTTGAGGAGGCTAAGGTGAACTGGCTTGGTTTTAAAGGCCGAGTCTACCAATTGATTCATGATAACTCAATCTGCATGAAGGGTTACATGTACAACAAAGAAGATGACTTGAGGATTTTGAATTACTTTAGGGTGGCGCATAGGGCTTTCCGGGTTTCTACTCCTATGGAGCTTGTTTGGTGGCCTCCAAATCCAGGTGAGATTATGATTTGTTGTGATGGCGCGTCCCTTGGCAATCCAAGCCAGGCTGTTTGTGGTGTCACTTTTCGTGGCTCGAATGCTGAAATTTTAGGCAGCCTTATGGTTGGCCTAGGATGGCAAACAAACTTCTACGCTGAGGTTTGTGCTATTATTTATGGAGCGATGTGTGCTAGAAGATGGAGTATCAAGCAGCTGTGTGTTCGTTCGGATTCAATGAGCTGCATTCAAGCTTTCCAGGAAGGGCAGTTACCGTGGAAACTCATGAAGAAGTGGAGAATGGCGAGATCATTTTATGATAATATTAGATATGTCCATAGTTATAGAGAGGTCAATTTTTCTGCTGATGCCTCGGCCAAACAAGCTTGTTTGTTGGCGGAGGATATTTTTGAGTTTTATGAGGGTAGGCCAGTGTCCACTAAAATTTATGAGTGGCCTGGCGAAGTTTACTTTCGTTTCAAATAAGTCTATTCTAGTGTTGGCCTCATGGCTATGCACTAGTAGGACTTATCCCCTGTACAATTTTTTCGTTTTTTAATATATTCATTGACCGAGTAAAAAAAATTTAATTTGTAAAAATGTTAAGTATTTGGGGGATAAATTAGTATGTATTTTTATTAGAATTTGTGTGAGTGAGGTGAGAGTAGGAGGGAAAAAAAAAAATTTGAGGGAATTTATTTTGTGAAAATGGAGGATGATTGTGAAAAGAGAATTGCTGCTAAGAAGTTGAAACTTTGATTTTTTTTTCTTTGAATCCACCATTGTTGCAGCTGAAAAAGCTCGGTGCCGGCATGGTATTCAACCAAAAAACCATGCCGGCATTTGCTGGAAATCTTCAAAACCTATTTTTTTGTTCTAATCAGTCCACTTCCGACATAGTATGTTACTTAAATTTCTATGCCGGCACATGATAAAAAGTATCCAGAAAATTGATTTTTTTTTTCACTTGACTACCGGCATGGATAGATTTATATCGAGCATTCCGGAACTCAATACCAGCGTGGTCTTCATCCTAAATAACCATGCCGAAACTTAGTCATGCTCTTACACTGGATTTCAAATGGTTTTAAAGAGGGAGGAAGAGTTTTTCTGTTTCATCCAGTTGGCTTCAGAGTAGCAGCAGTAGTAAGATTTCAATTCACCCAGTTAGTTTTCATTAACTTTGGATGAACGGATTTATTCTCAAACACGGATATTTGAAGTCATAAATAGAGACATAATTACTTCAAACTCAACTCTCCTTTAAAGCATATGAAACGTATGGAATACAAAAGTAAAAGCTTTCAAGAATATCATGAACAACATAAGATTAAGTTTGTTTATAATGATGTACAAATTGATGAAAAGTTTGAAGTTCGGTCAATACATAATAATTTACAAACTGATGAAAATGTGTAGATAGCAGGGATAGACTCAGAATTTTTTCATTGGGTAAGGCTAAATTTCTTTTTGTTTTAACAATTCTTTCATGTTCATGTTGGATTTCATCCTTGTAGGATTCATATGAACTATTTAGGATACTCATAAGGTTTTGATGCCGGGACAATGCCGACACAGTTATCTAATTTTCGAGTATGCCGACACTATTTCCGGCATATTATGTTGCTTAAATTTCTATGCCGGCACATGATAAAAAAGTATCCAGAAAATTGATTTTTTTTCACTTGACTACCGGCATGGATATATTTATATCAAGCATGCCAGAACTCAATACCGGCGTGGTCTTCATCCTAAATAACCATGCCGGTACTGAGGAACCCAGTATCGGCATGGTCTTCATCACTATCGGCATGGTCTTCATCCCTACCGAATGTAAAAAAAAAAAAATCAAAGTGAGGAGCCAGCAGAGAAGGAGAATGGAATTTGAAAGGAAGTGAGAAATGTTTCGAATTTAAAAGGGAGTAGGGTATTTTTATGTTTGATTTTGCTTTTATTGTTTTAAAAGGTAGTTTCGTATTTTTTCCCACCAAAGACTCCCCTTAGAAGAAACTATTGGTTGGGGGAAGTAATTCATATCCCCCAATTAGTTTTGATATCCCCATGTAGATGGGGAAAAACAATTTGCTGGTTTTTGCGGAATTGAGGACGACCGTGCGGAGGAGATTCCTTGAAACGAGCAAAATGTTCAACCTCACATAGATGCACCACAATGAAGGGGGTGCTTTAAGTTCGAGAGACCAATCTGTAGTACTCCGGCCTAAACCAAGATAATGGTCGTTCCAGAGTAAATTCGGTCATAAGAGAGGATGGGTTGATCTGTAGGAGGAGAGCTGAGAAATGTGTGAGATCAATGATGATCTAAGATTGTAGGTGTGTTATGAATTCAGCATGAAATGCTCTGAATGATTGAATCTTGCCTGATTGAGAGTAATTTCTGTGAGTTCATGTAGACAAAAGAGCGCTTGTATGAACTTTGGTGAGAAATTGCTCGTTCAGACGATTGTTGTTCGAATGTTTGAAAACTTTTCGAATGTTCTTGTTTCAATCAGGATTCAGAGACATTATATAATTCCGGAGTTGAAAACACCATTATCCCATGATGTGTGACAGTTTACTGGAATCAGAGAGTGGGGAAGTGGAAAATCGTGTTAAACCAATTACTCATCGTGCAGAGACTTGGTTAATTTTCCACCCACTATCTTGATGATTCTTCCAACTGATTGCACGACTTGCTCACATTCTCCTCGTGGATGAACACACATGCCGTAGACCGCCATACCAAAACCCTAGTTAATATCCCCCTAAGTGACACGATTGATGTCTCGTGGTTAATTTAGTCAGTTGTTGATTTCATGACTTCGTGGGACGATGAGTCCACGTATTTGCTGAGTTAAACATGATTTTGTGAAATGTTATGCAACTCATGAATCGAACGTGTCTGCTGAGATAGTGGTGGAATCCTCACGTTGAGGTGAGCGAGTGTTGTTAGATCATTTGTTGAATATTGATAGTTGAACCAATATTCCTTGATTTGAGTAAATATTGCTCATCTGAGCAAGTGTTGCTCATCTGAGAAAGTGTTGCTCGTTTGATAAATTATTAGCAGTGTGACCAAAATAAAATATTAATTAAAGCGCTGGTAGTTGCACCAAGCATAATTAATAAGAATACTGATCATGAGATCGTTGCAAAATTATTAGCGTCTGAATCTGGAATCATGATCCTTGGATTCAAAAACCCTAATTTGATCAATTGATGACCGATTGATGGTTTATTTGAAAATTAACCATGAAATGAAGGAGAACTGGCTTCATGGGACCGTGGATCAACCATGAAATTCTTATATGCTCACATGAGCAAAAACCAAGACCTCTTTGAAGAGTTGGTGAGTGATGAAATAATGATTAAATGCTGGTTTAATCATTTATTGAATTACTACTGGGTTCAGTATTAGGTGATAAAACCTAATTAATTATGAAAATGTGAGGGACCGACCAAGGGGTCATGAAACCGGCCCTAGGTGGTCACGAGATCAAATGATGATCGCTCTGTCAAATTCTGAAATTATCTGGAGAGCTTTGGACCTAATACGTGCAATTGTGCTAATTAGGTCAAATTGTGAAAACACTTGGGACTGGCACATTTCCAGCCAAAAATCCAACCCTGGTCGGTCAAGGTAACGTGCTTTCATCACTGAGACATCTGTGTCTCAGTCCTGAGAATTTTGATATTTTCTGGTGCAGGTTTGAGCGACCATTTGATAAAATATGACAAAATTAGGGTTTTTTGATAAAATCGTGAAAACTTCATCGGATGAAGGAAAATAATGAAAAAGTGAAAGAATTATGAAGTGTGGGACCAGTCATGGCCAAGGCATGGCCGACCGGCCAAGGGAGCTATCCCACACATTTTCATAATTTTTGTAATATTTTTCATGATTTTAGGAAAATATGATAAAACGAAGGAGTTTTGCCAAAATTAAAGAGTTTTTGTTGAAATCAAGGAGTTTCCATGAGATGATGGAAACATAAAAAATAATAATAAATAAAATAAGGGACATGTGGGCGTTTGGGACCGGCTTGGAGCATGGTTGGCCGGCCAGAGCCCGGTCCCGTGCGTTTTCCCTAATTTTATGTATTATTTCATGATTTGAAGGAAATATCATGAAATCAAGGAATTTCATGGGATTATGAAAACATGAAAAATATGCTAATAAAAAAGTGGGACGTGTGAGCCACCTAGGGTTTGGCCGACCGGCCATGGCCCGTGCACACGGGTTTCCCTAATTTTATTATTTTTCATGGGACCAAGGAAATATCATGAGATTAAGGAGTCTTCATGAAATTAGGGAAATAATAATAGAATAATGAGGAACCATGAGGTGTGGGGCCGGATGGGTCCAAGGCATGTCCGGTTGGCCAATGGTCACGCCCCCATCATGTTTTTCCCTAATTTATAATTATTTCCTCCGCGCGAAGGAAGCACCATAAAATTGAGGAGTTTCCTCAAAACAAATGATATTTGTTCAAGTGAAAGGTTTTTCACGAACTCAAGGAAAACAACAAAAATATGATAAAATATGAAACCGGTGTGGGATTGACCACGGCACGGTCGGCCGGTCAGTGGGTCCATGCTCCCAACACCTTGGTTAATTTTTAATTATTTGTTATTTTTGCATCCTATTTTGCATAGGTTCATCGTTTCGTCGTATTTTGAAATACTCGTTTGTGCGGTGATTGTTAATGCATCATCATAGAATACACTTGCACCATTTGAAATGGGGCTTACTCAGAGGTAACTCTGATGCCTGTCCGTCAAATATTTATTACTAATCCATGGATTCTGCTGGGAAGAACCATGGTTTGCGTAATGAAATATATGCGAAAATATTTGAATATTTTCAGAAATTCTGCGGATGAATCCAAGAATTTAAGTTTGAGACAGGGCTTTCCTAAAGGTAGCTCTGATGCTCGCGCGTCGAATATTTAATACTAATCCATGGATTTCTGCACGTCGAATAATAATGTTGAATCTACATATGATATATTCCTTGATGAAGGCTGCGATTGTGACTCCAGTGGTGCTTCAGAGAGGGATAGCTTCAACCCATTTAGTGAAATAATCAGTTGTTGTGATGATGTATTCATGCTGCTTCAAAGACGCTGGATTGATTTTTCCGATGATATATAGTCCTCAGCTGTAGAAAGGCCAGGAACTACTCATAGAATGTAATGGGAGACAAGGAGTATGAATAAGGTTACCATGGATCTGGCACTGATGACATTTATGAACGTAGGCAGCTGCATCGTCTTCCATGGTCGGCTAATATTATTTCTCATGGATCTGGAGAAATAATTTGCTCTTTCCTTGATGTTCTCTTTCGTGCATTTCTTTTAAGATTGTTGGGATTTCATGTTCGTCCAAGCACCTTAGCAGGCTCCCGCCAAAGCTTTTGTGATATAAAATTCCTTCCAGATAGACAAACTGTTTGGCCATCTGGACGATTTTGATCGCTTCTTTCTTCTCTGGCGGCAAATCATTATCGCGAAGGTATTTGATGTAAGGTTCCCTTAAGTTCCTAGTGTGGTCGACTGTACTTAGAGCTTCCAAATTATGAGGTGGCGTATGACAATTGGGACAAGACCCTTGTAACATTCTCGACTGAGCCTTCATGGAGGGACAATAGTACCCTAGCCTCTGGAGCATTATGTAAAGTGTAACCACCAAAGTTTGTCCACATATTTCCTCATGTATGCGCCTGAGTTGCTCGATCGCTTCTTCGTCTTCGAGGCACCGTGACAAAGATCCATCAGGATTGTGATAATATAATGCTCCATGCAGCAGAAAAAAGTTATTCAACTCCTTGAGGCTAATTTTCCCTTATGTAAGAGAACTGCTTAGTTCATGAATGATGGGTGACCGCCAGTCACTTTCTTGGGCATCTTCAATTTGAGTAAGCCAGGGGGATGATACAGAGCGTCTTTGTGCAGTGATAGACTTCTCCGCTCCTTCAAACTATAGTTTAGAAGCAAGAGTTTCCAAACAGTCAACATGCCTATTGTTGGCACGACTAATATGGATGATTGGTGTATCAGCAAAATGGGATAATAGTCCTTGTGCTTCAGCTCTGAATGGATCAAATGTCACTTCTTTAAGAGAGTATACACCATTCATCTAATTGACCAATAACTTTGAATCTGTTTTTATCTCCAGGTGCATTGCTCTTCCTTGCTTGGCCAAGGACAGTCCTAATAAGAAATCTTTGTATTCTGCTGAATTGTTGGTGCAGCGGAAATTCAGCTTGAACGAGTGTGAAAAGACTTCTCCAGACGGGGATACTGATAGAATTTTAATGATGTTGTAGTAATAGGTTCGTTGAGACTTGTGAAATCAATAGATTTTAGACTTATAAAACTTAAAAATAAAGAAAACTTAATGCAAAATTGATTTCAAGATATTAAAAATAACCAAGACACTGATTCCACTATTACACATGAATGAATGAGGGTAATAATCCAAAACTCTAATTATCTTTTAAGTCCCTTTATATCTTAATTCACAAATAATCATGCATATTCTCAAATATTAATTGTATTCCCTAAGCATAGATTATCAATTGACTAAACAAAGTATAACATATAAAATTGAATCACAACTAATTAAGAAAATTATGCAAACAATTTAGAACTCTACAAAAGCAGTGATTGAGTGAATTATAAATTAGAGAAAATAAAATAATTACCAATTATTCATGCGTAAATAGCTTCCTCATTTCCTTGGTTGAGGGAGAATTAGCTCATCATCATGTTGGAAACACGCTCAAAAATTGATTTCATTGCTCAAAGTGTTTACAAATGATGAAAATGGGAGAAAATGATTAAAACCGGGTTTGTATTATATTTGTTACAAACCGAACTGTTACAGAGAACGATAAATAGAAACCGTCGGTGTCACTGTAGCAATTACGATTGTTAAGCGTGCGTCTTATGTTCTTCACAACAACAGAAGAATTGTGTTCTCTGCAACTCGATCAATCTCCTCTATTATTGCTCTAAACTCTCCCAAACTCTCTATAACCTCTCTCTGCTACCACAACATCTATTTTATAGCAAACAGGACCAAGAAATCTCGCTCCTCACTCCCAAAAATCCTCCATTACTCGGTAATCAATAAAAATTATTTTCATGCAAGATACGGGAATTTCTTCCCTGTTTTAACTTCTCACACAGCTAGCTGTTGTTTACACACTCCAAACTGATTGAAACACGTTCCAGAATGAGATGAAAACGCTATAGACTCGTGTAGTACACACATAAACATGGAGAAGAATAACGAAATCTCATATATTTCTCCTCCCGTAACCGTGTTGCCCTGATTTCTTCTTGTCTAATATCTAGCCAAATTTAACAGAAAATATCAACCACTCCACTCCTGTTAAGACAGTCAAGTCATCCCATGCAATTCCATCTCTTGAGTCTCGCTAAATCATCAGCAAATCTCGAACCAAAATTCTTCCAGGTGACTGCAACAAACTCCCGCCAAAACTGAAATTTTGAAATGAAGAAGAAGGGTGCCCCGATCCAAAACAGGGGCACCTTTAACAGCTGGGGTGCCCCTTATCCAAGGTGAGTGTGTCTTTAGTAATTTTCTCATGGGGGTCCAAATAGCATTTTTCGAGCTACTTTTTCCACACAAGTGTAATTCCCCAATAACACCTATACAAACATAAAAACACCAAAATAAGTATAAATCAAGCACTAATAATACAGACACTGAGGACAATTCATACACAAAAATGTGTCAATCAAATACCTCCAAACTTATTATTTGCTAGTCTTCGAGAAAATCTAAGGAAATAAAATCCTAACTCACTGTCGCAGGCATCACGGCTACACTTAGCACGTGCAACAAGCCGTTAAACTGCTAGGTGGCCCTAGCGGCCGAGTGTTGTCTCAGGATGGTTTACAAGAGGTGTACCCACAAAACCTTTACTCCAGACCCTAGCTATCTACGCAGAACCTTGAAAGGCACTACAGAATCTCCTTGGTTGGCATACAATCATTGACTTTAGGAGGGAGTACCCTGATGCGAAATTCCAATTGTTGTACATGAGTTTTCACTCAAGCATACTAAAATTCATATATAAGTGACAGAACTCTACTCAGATAGTCGCACTATGGACATCATATCCGGAGTCAAACTAATCACATGAAAAGATCAAGAAGATGGATATAGAGAAAAACGTAGATGGTTTTAAGGTGAACGTTGTTTCTCATATCTATTTGAAGGCCTCTGCAAAGATGAACCTATCCTAATGGATTGAGATATCGGTCTGACTAATATCAACACAACTAGCATATACAAGGGAACCAGCGGTCGACTTTATTGAACTTATTTCGGTTGGTCTAATGGCCTGGTCTCAATTTCTTCTTCTTCTTTTTTTTTCTTTCATTTTTTCATTTTTTTTAATGGGGTATGTCAATCACTATATTTCACCCTAGTAATGGTAACAACTTGAATTGTGTGCCCCACCAAATCACTTAAAAAAAATAAAAGATGAAAAACACTCAACGAGATATGGCAAAACTACCATATTATTTCTAACACCTGAGCTCCATGCTTTTATGAATAGACTCTATAAATGTTTCCATCCACTCATATTGGTTCCTCAACTCCTGCAACCAAGATGTTTCCATCCACTTAGATTGGATAGTGCCAACCTTAATAAGCATAAAATTCTAGGCTCTGGAGTTTATTTATTGCAACTAAAAGCTAACAAAAAGTTTCTTCCCCACCCCCAAACTTAAATCTAACATTGTCCTTAATGTTTCTAATGAAATAGCAATACCAAAAAGTAAATTAACATGAGGAATCAGTAAAGAGAGAAGTCGGAAATATATTACCTGGGTGAAGAGAGAAATCAATAACTAATATAGAATATACAATCGCCTCGATGGTCAATCAAGGGTAACCAGGGTCCTCCAGAGGGACCTCCTCAATATCACCTGTAGTAAAGGGCTCTAAAAAGGATTTCAATCTCTAACCGTTAACCTTCAAAGAACTACTACCATTTGGTGTCTCGATCTCAACAGCTCCATGAGGAAAGACAGTGCGAACAATAAAAGGACCCGTCCACCGAGAACGTAACTTCCCATGGAAAAAATGCAAGCGGGTATCATACAGAAGAACTTTTTGACCTGGAGAAAATGACTTTTTTAAAATATTTCTATCATGCACAAGTTTCATTTTGTTCTTATAATCCTTAGCACTAACGTAAGCATCTCTACGAATCTCTTCCAACTCATTGAGCTGGAGTGTCCTATGGGCTTCTGCCTTGTTAAGTGAAAAAATTAGCTACTTAAAATCCCAATATGCTCTATGTTCTAACTCAACAGGAAAGTGACATGCCTTGCCATACACAAGTCGATAAGGTGACATTCCAATGGGGGTCTTAAACGCAGTACGGTAAGCTCATAAGGCATCAGTAAGCCAAGACGACCAGTCTTTCCGATTAGGATTAATTGTTTTCTCTAATATACATTTTATCTCCATATTGGAAACCTCTACCTGATCACAAGTATGTAGATGATACGGGGTAGCTACCTTATGTGTAATACAATATTTCTTCATCAAAAGCCTAAAAGGTCCATTAAAAAAGTGCGACCCTCCATCACTATTATAGCATGCTGTGTACCAAAATGTGTAAGTATATTATCTTTCAAGAACTCAATCACAAACCTATGGTCATTGGTTTTACACGCAACCGCCTCAATCCACTTAGAGACATAGTCTACAACAACAAGGATGTATAGGTTACCAAAAGAATTAGGAAACAGACCCATAAAGTCAATACCCCACACATCAAAGACCTCAACAACTAAAATAGGGTTCAAGGGCATCATGTTCCTATGGGAAATAGTTCCTAATTTATGGCAACGTTCACAAGTAACACAGTAACTATGAGATTCTTTAAACAATGAAGGCCAATAGAATCCATAATGCAATATCTTCGCAGCAGTCTTCTTATCACTAAAGTGACACCCACAAGCATGATCATGACAAAAGGATATAATACTGGACTGGTCACTCTCAGGTATACATCTCCTAATAATCTAGTTTGAACAATACTTAAACAAATAAGGATCATCCCAAAAGAAGTGCTTAACCTCAGCTAAAAATCTAGAACGATCTTTTTTACCCCAATGTTGGGGCATTCTACCAGTAACAAGATAGTTCACTATATTCGCATACCAATGTAATTGGGTAACAAAGAATATTTGTTCATCATGAAAGCTATCCCTTATAAAAAGGGAATCATTAGGGGAATCAACAACTAGCCTAAACAAGTGGTCTGCTACTACATTTTTTGCACCCTTTTTTTCTCTAATTTTTGGAGAAAACTCTTGCAACAAAAGGATCCACCTAATCAATCTAGGTTTCTTATCCTTCTTAGACAGAAGATATTTCAGAGCAGCATGATCAGTATATAATACGACCTTAGAACCTAAGAGATAGGGTCTAAACTTATCTAAGGCAAACACAATGGCTAACAGTTCCTTCTCGGTAGTGGTACAGTTTAACTGGGAATCATTCAGAGTTTTGCTAGCATAGTAAATCACATGAAGTAATTTGTTTTCTCGCTGACCTAGCACAACACCAATAGCATAATCTGAAGCATCACACATGATCTCAAAGTGTAGGTTCCGGTTGGATGCCTGGACTATGGGGGCGGTAGTAAGTAAAGTCTTAAGCTTCTCAAAGGCCTCTAAACAAGCATCATCAAAGACAAACTTAACATCTTTTTCAAGCAAATTGCAAAGAGGTCTAGAAATCAAGCTAAAATCCTTAATGAATCGACGATAAAAACCTGCATGCCCTAAGAATGACCTAATATCTCTTACAGTTTTTGGGACCTGTAAAGTCTTAATAAGGTCAACTTTGGCTTTATCTACCTCTATACCCTTGAAAGATACAATATGCCCTAAAACAATTCCTGATCGAACCATGAAATGACATTTCTCCCAATTAAGCATTATATTATTTTCCTTACACCTAGTCAAAACTAATGACAAATGATGCAAGCACTCATCGAAATACGAACCAAACACTGAAAAATCATCCATAAAGACCTCTAAGAACCGTTCTACCATGTCAGAAAATATGCTCATCATACAACGTTGAAAAGTCGCAAGGGAATTACATACCCGAAAGGCATGTGTCTATATGCAAAGGTACCAATTGGATAGGTAAAAGTGGTTTTCTCCTGGTCTTTTGGGACAATAACAATCTGATTATAACTAGAGTGGTTATCTAAAAAGCAATAGTGACTATGACCTGATAATCGCTCTAGCATTTGGTCGATGAAGGGAAGGGGAAAGTGATCCTTCCTAGTGACCTTGTTCAATTTCCTATAGTCAATACAAACACGCCAACCCGTGGTCACTTGGGTTGGGATTAATTCATTGTTATCATTCTGGACTACAGTAATACCAGATTTCTTGGGAACAACCTGAACGGGGCTGACCCACTTACTATCTGAAATGGGGTAGATAATGCCTGCATCTAACATTTAAGAACCTTGGTTCGAGCTACTTCTTTCATATTAGGGTTTAGTCGACGTTGCATCTCCCTAGAAGGTTTGATATCTTCCTCTAATCAAATCTGATGCATAAAAACAGTAGGACTTATACCCTTAATGTCTGTTATGGTCCACCCTAAAGCTTCCTTGTTGTTTTGAAATACGGTTACTAGCTTACTTTCGTGATCACTATCCAAGTCGGAAGCAAAAATCACAGGTAAAGTTTCAGATGGGCCTAAAAACACATACTTTAGGGTATATGGTGATGGTTTAAGGTCCAACTTAGGAGGCTCTTCTAAAGAAGGAACTAGGGTAGACTTAGAAACTGGCAGTGGTTCGAACTTAGGTTTCTACCCATTACCAGTGTCTAACAAAGGGGTTGAATCTAACAAAACATTCACCTCATTAATCACATTATCATCATCAAAATTAATCCCAAAGTGAGCTAGCCATTTTTCTAATGTATCTTCTAACAAAGTGTTTGGTAAAGAGTCTAAAGACTCCTCGACTAATGTTCATATCATGTTTACCTCTTCTATGCTCGAGTCATCCAGTTCAGAGGGTAGCTTACTAATATTAAAAATGTTCAGCTCAATAGTCATATCACCAAAAGACAAATTCATAATACCATTTCGAAAGTTAATGATCGCATTGGATGTAGCTAAAAACGGACGACCTAAAATTACCGATATCTGGTTCTCTGGGTCAGGGATAGGTTAGGTATCTAGGATAACAAAATCCTCTGGATAAATAAACTTGTCGACCTCTATAAGAACATCCCCGATCACACCACGAGGAATTTTAACGGACCTATCAGCTAACTGAAGTGTCATCTGGGTAGGTTTCATCTCACCAAGTCCTAGCTTAAGGTACACATGGCATTGGAGTAAGTTCACATTGGCTCCTAAGTCAAGCAACGCCTTATCAACACGGTAATGACCTATTGTGCAAGAAATAGTAGGGGACCCTGGGTATTTATACTTAGGAGTAGTGGTATTCTGAATAATAGAACTCACGTGGCTAGCTAGAAAGGCTTTTTTCTGGACACTAAGCTTTCTCTTTCGCGTAAACATATCCTTAAGAAACTTGGCATAAGCGGGAATCTTCTTAATTGCATCTAATAATGGAAGGTTGATAGTTGTCTGCTTAAAAACCTACAATATATCATTAAAGTTGGACTCCCTCTTAGTTGGAACTAGCAGATGTGGGAATGGGGCTCTAGGAACAAAGTCGGACTCATTAGGACCCTTGTTGGTCTCTTTAGAGACTCTACTAGTTACCTCATTTTTTGGCTTAGAAGGATGAACTACATCATGTTCACTTTCAGGCATGGCGACCTTATTGTCAACTTTCTTTCCACTCCTAAGGGTTGTAACAGAATTCACATGATTGTACGATTTCTCTCCTTTGGGGTTAGGATCAGTATGACTAGGGAACCTTCCATATTCTCTCTCACTTATAAACTTAGCTATTTGGCCCACTTGAAGTTCTAATTTAGCAAGAATCTTGGAATTATTCTTCAAATTCTGCCAGGTTTCTTGTTGAAAGTTAAGGTGGTTATTTGATAACATTTCATGGTTCTTTGCTAACATAGTAAGAGTTTCTTATAAGGTAGAGATCTTTTTATTAGAAGTGTTATGAAACTGGGTTTGAACTGAAGAGTTCTTAGTATAACCAAAACCTGGGGGAGGCTGAGAATTACTAGACTGACCTTGATTCTGGCCCTTAGACCAAGAGAAATTAGGATGGTTTCTCCAACCAGGGTTGTAGGTCTCTGAGTATGGGTCAAACTTCTGACGGTTTTCAAACCTATAGTTGTTATAGATAGCATGGGCTTTCTCTTCACTAACATGACCTTCCCAAAACGAGTTATCGGGGATCTATTCCACAACTAGAGACTTGAGAGGCTCTAATCCTATCATTAGGTTCAACAAGGGGTCTATTTTTATACTGACCCATTTCCAAAGCTTCTAACCTTCTAGACAAAGCAGAAAACTTAGCATCTGACGTAAAACTCGTATCTACCACATTGGTGCTACTTCTATTAACCAAGAGTCTTTTAGGGGGGTTTAACACAAGACTCTCACTGTTGAGATTATTCAGCTACATCTTCTAAGAAGGAAAATGCTTCATCAGTGTTTTTACTCGTGAACCTACCAGCACACATAGACTCGACCATGGCTTTAGTCGAATAGTCTAAACCATCATAAAGAATTTCAACTAGTTTCATTTTCTCGAACCCATGGTGAGGACATTGCGACAAAAGATCATTAAATCTCTCTAAAAACCTATAAAGAGATTCTCCTTCTTGTTGTACACTGGCACTAATTTTATGCCTAACAGATACAGCTTTATGCTTAGGGAAAAACTTTAAATAGAAAGTAGTAGTAAGTTCGTCCCATGTTTCTATAGAATCAGATGGTAGGTTATGCAGCCAGGACTTGGCTTTATCTCTCAAGGAAAAGGGGGAACATCCTAAGTTTCAAGACTTCATCACTAAGGTCTTTAATCTTAATTGTTCTACAAACTTCTTCAAAGTTCCCAACATGAAAGTAAGGGTTTTCATCGTCTTTTCCTAAGAATATAGGGACCATCTGAAGGATACCAGGTTTCAACTCATAATTAGTCGTAGAGGCTGGAAATTTAATACACGATGCTCGGTTGGTCCTAGTTGGGTACATATAATATTTCAAAGTAGTCATTGTTGGAATAGCTGAAGTACTAAGGGTACTTTCTTCACGAAGAGACAAATTCTCAAAACTGAAGTTTCCAAAAACAGGGCTCTCAAAAGAAGAATCTTCGAGCTACCCGCTTCCACAAGAAGATCTACTAGGTTTTTCACTAATCAATCGACCTAGAGTGTCTCTTTTCCAAGCCCGCTCTCTAATAACCTCGGGAATACACTAGAAAAAGAAAATTAAAAAGAAAAGTCCTAAAAGGAAGGGAAGTTCTATGCAAACACAAACAAAGCTGACTCCACCACAACAAACCTACTAATTTCTAGAAAACAAAAAGCATGATGGCTCCGCTTAGATTGTTTCTAGACCAGTTCGTTATAATTTAAGAAATCCCCTCTGGAATCAATCTGAGTTAACGTAAGTTGAATAGATACAATGGAAGCTCAATGGAGTTTTGACACCTAGGCCTCACTGGAAAAACATTCACTTGGGTTACAAGGCGGCACGCTCAACTTACATTAACCATCATGAACTTCGAAGTATGCTTAAAAGAGCAACCAATATTTCTCGAACGACTTTCCTATTAAGCTCGTTACCCTATCGGTCTCGTTGTAGTCAGTATTTTAAGCTTGGATTCGCGTAGGTTGTGTGTTCCTAAGGCGAGCAAGAAGAGAATGGTGATGAAATACGAACCCTCATAATGTATGGCCAGTCCTTGCCCTTAACTAAAAAATTAAACCGTTTTCAGTTCCTCAAAATATATGTAAACGAGGGAAGACAGTAAACCCGCTGACAGGGGATTCGCGGGTGTTCATATAAACTTAAATACCATACCAGATGGGCAAAGAACCGTTGTAGTCGACTTGGGACACGACTCTATGTCATGTACGAACCCGAGGGGCCGAGGTAATAACGTAATTGTCGCCCTTCTCTGCAAACAGTTTATATTTAATACTACCCTTCTGTAGGTTTAAAAAAAAAAAAAATAATGTCTCAGTGTCCAAAGTCCAAAAATAAAGTGCAAAAGAAAAAGAAAAATAAAATTACAAGAATATAGATATCCTAATACAATCTAAAAGAAAAATAAGTAAAATAAATTCTCTCTTTTTTTCCGCTCTTTTCGCTTTGTCTTTGACTCCAAATCAAAGTATTGACCAAAAACTTTGGCAATTTTTTTCTTTCGCCCCGAATTCCAAAATCTGTAGTGAAAAGACAAAAACCAAAAAACGTAAAGTAGAACAAATAAAAATATATAAAAAAAATATATAAATTCTAGCCTAAAGACAAGTCCGTGTCGGCGGCGCCAAAAATTGATAGAGTTTTAATGATGTTGTAGTAATAGGTTCGTTGAGACTTGTGAAAGCAATAGATTTTAGACTTATAAAACTTAAAAATAAAGAAAACTTAATGCAAAATTGATTTCAAGATATTAAAAATAACCAAGCCACTGATTCCACTATTACACATGAATGAATGATGGTAATAATCCAAAACTCTAATTATCTTTTAAGTCCCTTTATATCTTAATTCACAAATAATCATGCATATTCTCAAATATTAATTGTATTCCCTCAGCATAGATTATCAATTGACTAAACAAAGTATAACCTATCAAATTGAAACACAACTAATTAATAAAATTATGCAAACAATTTAGAACTCAGCAAAAGCAGTGATTGAGCGAATTATAAATTATAAATTAGAGAAAATAAAATGATTACCAATTATTCATGCGTAAATGGCCTCCTCATTGCCTTGGTTGAGGGATAATTAGCTCATCATCATGTTGGAAACATGCTCAAAAGTTGATTTCATTGCTCAAAGTGTTTACAAATGATGAAAATGGGAGAAAATGATTAAAACCGGGTTTGTAACAATTATATTTGTTACAAACCGAACTTTTACAAAGAACGATAAATAGAAGTTATTGTTGTTACTGTAGCAATTACGACTGTTCAGCGTACATCTTATGTTCTTCGCGCAGCAGCAGAAAAAATGTGTTCTCTGCAACTCGATCAATCGCCTCTATTGTTGCTCTAAACTCTCCCAAAATCTCCTTCACCTCTCTCTACTACCACAACATCTCTTTTATAGCAAACATGGCCAAGAAATCTCGCTCCTCACTCCCAAAAATCCTCCATTACTTGGTAATCAATAAAAAATATTTCCATGCAAGATATGGGAATTTGTTCCCTGTTTTAACTTCTCACGCAGCTAGCCGTTGTTTACACACTCCAAACTGGTTGAAACATGTTCCAAAATGAGATAAAAACGATGTAGACTCGTGTAGTACACACATAAACACTGAGAAGAATAACTAAATCCTGTGTATTTCTCATCCTATAATCGTGTTTCCCTGATTTCTTCTTGTCTAATATCTAGCCAAATTTAACCGAAAATATCAACCACTCCACGCCTGTTAAGACCAGTCAAGTCATCCCATGCAATTCCAGCTCCTGAGTCATGCTAAATCATCAGCAAATCTTGAACCAAAATCATCCAGGTGACTGCAACAAACTCCCGCTAAAACTGAAATTTTGAAATAAAGAGGAAGGGTGCCCCGATCCAAAACAGGGTTGAATTCAACATATAAGGTTCCCTGGGTGCCCCTTATCCAAAGTGGTGGTATCTTTAGTAATTTTCTCCCGGGTCCATTACTTCTTGATCAGTGGGTGGACATTATACATGAGGTAGATCCACCTCTCTGTTTCGTACCCACGCCTCCAGCAACTCCAAAATCTGTTTCATTGGGAACGGAAAGTGTAGGTACTTTGAGTCTAGTTGTTCCTGCGTTTGTGGGCGTTGCGGTGTCTCTACATGGCTTTGATGTGGAGCACGCTTCAGAGATGAAGTTGGAAGACTTGTGAGTGCCATCATATCCGCGGATCGCTTGCCTGAGTGACGGGGTGTGGAAGGTGTCGTAATATCACTGCTGAGTGATCGAATTGAACGCTCCCATCCTCTGTACTCACATGTTTCTTGATTGATCTCTCATTCCTCAAGCAATTCTTCACTTGGTTGAAAGGTCGATGTGGATTGGTCAGTCTTCCGGGCTTCAACAAGAGTTTTGAGATATAAATCTTCTAGCAAGGCTCTGTAAGCTGCTGGCTCCCTTTCTTTATCCGGCAGACATTGTGGCACCCCAGAAAAGTCCTTTCTTATGTGGAGTTGCCTCGAGTCTTCTTTTTGTCGGCTGGACCATGTTGTTCGTCTCTCTTGAGTCCCCTGTGATTACGCGCTCTTTTTTCATCTCCACTAGTAAAAATGTGACTCTTGGCTAAGGATTCATAGTTCCTTGCATTGTCTGAGTAGATGCATGCCGACCCTTATTGTAATTATGCTGTTATATCATTCAAAAGCGGAATGTTTCGCTCTGTCTTCTAGCGATACCATCTTGATTTGCCAAGATATCCTCCAGCATTCTAGATACACTTCCCATGATATCTAAACCACCTATGGTTTCTGTGTGAGGATACATCGCGAGATGAAAACCGAAAAATTAAGAATTCAATTTTTTGTAACCGAGAGATCAACCTCCCGCTATGGTCTTCAATTGTTTACGGGTGAAAATTATTTCTGCCGGTTTTGGTAATTTGGGGTGTGTGGATGAGAAAATGAGTCTAAACCTTAAACAAATGCACTGCACAGGAGTGCTTGTAGATTCGAGAAATCAATCTGTGCAAATCCGACCTAAACCAAGAAATGGCCATTCAAGACTTGTTTCGGTCACAAAGTGAAGGAGATGGGGTTGATCTTAGGGAGGGAAGCGAAGAAGGTATTAAGATTGTAAAGGTGTTAGCTATGTATGACTCGTATCAGAAATCTGAACTGGCTTGCAGGATGTAAGCTATCAGTTCCGGTGTTTGAATACGGTTATATCAACACTTGCCTCTGTTGTCTTGTCTTACCTTGTTCCCCTTTTTGGAAAATAGGGAGGAGAACCTATTTATACAAGTCTACAAGCCTAACCCTTGTATCTCGTGGGAAGTAGAGAAAGTGAAGTGATGGAGTAGTGGAGTCATATGTTAGTGTCACACGACCAGTCTTGCTTACTTCTGTCAGCATCACTAACCGTCCATGACTCCCTGACACGTTCTTGTGATGGCGCGTTGCGTGCTGCACACTGTAAACCGCCATACCAATACCCCAGTATGTATCCTACATTTTTTGACATGATTGATATCTCGAGTGTGTGGATCATGGGATCCACAGAAAGTAACATGTAATGCTAGATTAAATAACTAAGTTATTTAGGAAGTCCGTACTTATGAAGTATCGTGTTTTTTCTATGCAGGTACTGCATCGAGTATCTATAAAGCATCACTGTTTGAGCGTCTCAAAATAGCCTCATGTACAGCCTACTTCATGTGATGGTTTGGAGGTTGAGCAAGCAAGTCATCCCTTGGCCGACCACATGGTGTGGTAGAGTGGCGGGTGATGATCACCATGACGCCTCACTGACCAATTAACTCCTGACCAGGGCTGTATAACCAAGCCGGTGAAGTTGGATGGACGAGATGATCTTTGAGACACTCATCTGCGACCGTTAGTGGAATTAGGGTTTTAGAAGAGGTGCGCAAGCACCACTTTTTAGCTTGGTCGAATCCAATCTTGGGACACGATTTTGGCATGGCCGATCGGGCATGCGTGTAAACGGCATGCCGGTATACATGCCCATACCTCATTGTCCCGTGAAAGTATGATCTGGATCGCTCAATTTGTCTGGTAAAGAGGAGCGGTTAGGATTGATTTACGACAGAAGTTTGGTGCCGCCAATCCTGCGCATCATGCCTTCTTCAGGTGCGCATTTCGGGACGACCAAGCTTGGTCGGTCCGGACGGTTGGTTCGGCGTGTAGATGGAAGGATGGTGTGCATGCCTATACCTTACTTTCCCATAGGAACGTGATCTAAGCCATTCAATTCGTCCGGCGAAGTTGAGTGGTCGAGATCAGTTTGCGATTGGGAAGTGTGCCCGCCCTAGTTTGGGCGTGCGAATTGGAATGACCAGGCATGGTATATATGCCTTGGCCGATCGGGTGTGGAGATAGATGGGTCCACGATGATCATGTTGATACTCACTGGACCTGCTCAGTCGACTCCTAAATCGTCCATTCGATCAGGAGAAAATAGACATTTGCGATCAATGCAAACCCTAGTTAGGGTTTTTCCGACCGTGCGGCATGCCCACTTTGGGCGCATGATCTGGAACGACCAGCCATGGTTGGTCCTGACCGATCGGTCATGTGTATAGGCGGGCTTACAGTGAGCATGTTTACATGCTCTGGGCCCTTTGAATCTACATCTACACCCTCCATCTATGCCTGAGAAGATGGATGGTTGAAATTGTTTTGCGACACATGTAATGTGCCACAAACCCTAATTTAGGGTTTTTCGTCCATAATGCTTTGGCTTGGACGATTTGGCAAGCTATGCCACCCTTTTGGGGAGGCCGACCATGCGGGGCTCGCGTTGGGTTGGTATTGAATATTCCAATACCTACTTGGGGTCATGGATTCGATATAAGACATCTAACCATGCTTGGTGAAGTTGGATGGTCGTAATCGTTTCTGAGACTGATATGGACAGTCCAGATTCAAATATGCTCAATCGGGCTAGCATAACACACCGAGAGATGTATGCTCAATCGAGCTAGTATAACACAGCGAGAGTTGCAGCATGTACGAGTATTTTGTACATGCTTCATTATTAATGCTTGGAGATTCGTGTTGCTCTGCTGAGAACAACACTCAGTCGTCATGCCGCACCGATAATGAGTACAGGAAATACAAGGCTGGTCATGCATTAATTAATAATGCTGTAAATTCACAGGGTATATGGGATTGTTGCCACATGCTCCAACCTGGATGAAATTCTTGTATTTAATTCACAGAATACTGGGATTGTTGCCACATGCTCCATTCTAGGTGAATTAGTAAAGTGAAGAACTATTCATCACTTATTAATGGCTTTATCTTTTGCAAGATGTTAGCGCATAATTTTGGCTTTAACAATTTTAGCCTTAAATGAAAATCCACCATCAACATTAAGTCCCCTATCTAGCACATAATGGTTACGCTATTGTGGGGTATTTATGAGATGGTGACATACTTATGTGAAGAAGACAGGATAAAGAAAGTTTACCCAGAAGAATTTTGACCGACCCTAGTAGTTGTCCATGTAAACGTCGTTCCGATGGTAGGACCGATTTCCTTCCTTGCGTGTTTGAATCAAAAGAGGAATCCTTGTTCTATTGGGATTCTTCCGAATTTTTGTCTATAAAAGGGACCGACCTTTTTCTTTTTCTTCACTTTTTTTTTCGGCCTGCTCCTGTTCGTGATCTCCACTGCCGCCGCCGACCGCCGATGCCAATGCCGTCGGAGCTCGTCGTCGCCGTCCTTCCGTCCGCAATAAGGTAATCATTTTTTTAAAGGTAAAACCCTAGTTTGCTAGGTAAACACCTTTTGCAAGATATATATTATGCTTAGTTCTTCCACCAAGATTGATACGCCAATATTTGCTAGGATTGCTTAGTAAAACAAGCCGTGAATCCATGAATATGTTGTGTCCTGCTTCCTTTTTCATTGTTGCATGCAAAACCTAGCTTCTTAGGTTGTAGCTTGGAAATAAATTCGTCTTGAATTTCGTGAACATGATTCCCATGAACATAAGAGAACCGTGTTGTCCAAATAAATATGGTCCCGCCATATATGCTCGATTTAACGTGGGTCACATACCATGTATGCCTGACTGAATGTCGCCTTTATACTAGCCTTGTGCCCTTGACCAACACCGAACTTGAAACTTGAGCAATACCGGACTTGAAACTTGAGCGATACCAGACTTGAAACTTGATCAATACCGAACTTGTGACTTGATCAATACCGGTGTTTGGACCCAATTCCAGCCTTGTGTATTCTAACGTGAATGTGTGTTTTGTCGTGTGTTACTACACATCTCGCATGTTTTTATACAAGTACTGACTCCTGTCTTTTATTGTAGAATGAAGAAAAGAACTCCTGTTGGGATATCTTCTGGAGATAATGCTGGTGCCAAGTCAGGAAGTGTTGACAGCTTCAAAGATATGCCGAACATTGCTGATGAGTTGTTCACCTCGACTTTTCCAAACATTAGGAAACATCCCTCTCACAATATAGTCCTGCTCTCCGGTTCAGAAAATATGGAAGCTGATCCATATTCTTCTTCAGCACTTGTGATGAGGTTCCGTCTTCGAAGAAATGAATATCCGCCTTCTCCTATCCACTTCAAGATTTGTCATACTCCACTGGGTTCTTATGAAGGGTGGATGAGACGCATGTTGAATAATAAGGATATTAAAGCTAATTTGACCAAAGCACAAATCCTCAATGCGGTCATGGCATCTGTTGCTCTTAAAATTAAGAAAGACGCTGCAGGCTTGATTACTTTCATTTCTCGATGGCGCCCTTCTACTCATATAGCAATATCAAGATGGGGAGAGATGACTATTACTCTGGAAAGCTAGCTGCATTGATGAACTTGCCTGTAACTGGAAGTTTTTATTACGAGCTTTCTGACACAGAACAACGTGATTATGACGCTATACTCCAAAATGTGGCAGAATTCAACGATCTGGACAAGGAGGAGAAAAAATATATGAGATGCTTTTACACCTGGTGGGTGTTGGAGTGGTCTCCTGCAGACCCAGAACCAGATCAGGAGTTGGAAAATGAGCTCATCGTGATTGCATTCCTGTCTATGTGGCTATCCAAAGACATATTTGACGACGGTTCTGGAAATAAGACCATAAGAGGTGACCTTTTTAGGATTGCTATAAAGCTAGCAAAAGGTGAAATTCTTCCCCTAGGTGCCTTGTTCCTTGGATCGCTGTATTCTCATCTGGACGCTTTAGCAATGTACATGCATGTTTCCAACGGGTACAAGAAGGTGGAGTCGTACGTCCACTTCTCTTTTCTTCAGGCATTCTTGTGGGAACATTTCAAAAGTTTTGCTCATGTTCCTGCAACTTCGCTTAGCAGTTTGTATGGTGGCTCGAGAATACTCCGCTGGCAGAGGAGGCTTCCCAGAACCGGTGCGAAACTCGTGGACATCTTTGATAATGTGTCTTCCATAGATTTTCGTCCATGGGGGCTGATCTACTTTTCCATTGTTCAGTCGAATAATTTTGCTATTGCTTCTGACGGTCCTGATGGTGTGTTGCGTACCGATGTCAAGACTGTGAAATTTGGAGAACTTATTTATCTGCACAGCTGCATTTCGGGATATATCCCGTCTCTATTCAACGAAGCATTTACTGTGAATCCGTACAACATTGACAAGGCTGCTCGTCAAATGGGATTTGACCAGGGTGTTCCATTTATCCGTCCGTCGGAGGCTCCGAAAGAACTTCTCCTAGGTATTTTTAATGCTGACGTGTTCTTGGCACTGCAGAGTCTTCCCTTCTGGCCTATTAGGAGAAACCCAGTGGTAACCAATAAGTATAAGGAATTTTGAGGAAGCAACGGTTAGCTTTCCAGGAGTTCTCGGAGGATGTTGTGATAGATTCCCGTGGTGAGCCATCTTTTGACGTTTTGAAGAAGCATTTCCGATTGAAGCCACTCCCAGGCAAACGGACCAGAGATGATGATTGCAGTCCCCAAGAAGGAGAGAGATCTAAAAGGCAGGCATGTGATTCGGTGATCCTCAATTCCTCCAATATGCAGGTATTTAAATCTCTTTCTGTCGATTCCTTTATTTCTCCAGAGTAATTTCTTCTAAGAGTGATTCTTGCTTGAAATCATGGAATTCCGAAAGAGAATGTTTTCACAAGGTTGGCACGCATTCAGAACGAGAAGTCTGGTAATGTTGGCCTTCGTGTTGAGAAGTCTGGCGACACTGATCCTCATGCTGAGAAGTCTGGTAACACTGATCTTCATGCTGAGAAGTCTGGTGAAACCGCTCCTTTTCCAGATAATGACAAAGATGACGCAAGATCGGCTGGACAAGGTGCCTCCCTAAGTGATCTTGTCGATGGGGCCGTGATGGAAATCAGCACCCAGAGTGAAGTAGACATTGGGAGGAATGTAGGAGAGGCAATATCCGCTATTGTTGAGGTGGCTCCCCTTGAAGAATGTTCTGAGCAGGTTCCAATCAATAAAGTTATTGTGGTGACTTCTTCTGAAAGGCCTCCTGTAACTGACAAGGCTCATGTGATTGGTGAAGTATTGGTAATGCAGCCTGGGGCTTTGTACGATCCTCCTTTTACTGTCCCTTATCCAGGTCATGTGTTGGTTGGAGGATTCAGCGTGCCAGCTCAGTTCGAAGGATTGTACACGGCGATATGGGATAAGCACAGCCACATTGCTACCACTACGAAGCTCAAAAGTCGTCTTGTATTGGTCAACTGCGTCCATGAAGCTTTATTTTCTATCCACGGGATGAGCGTCACGACTGGTCGAATAGTTTCTGAGGAGATGATTGAAGACTGGAAGTGCCATCGGGATGTGTTTGTGTAGTACGACTTCAATGCTCCTTGGTTCTTCAAAGGGTTCTCCGAGATTCAGGAGCTCCAAAAATTACAAGGTGAAGTCCTTTCTTTAGAATGTGTTACTCGCTAGGAAAAAGAGGTTGAAAGGTTGTCTAAGGAGTTGAAGCTGAAGAAGGTTGTGCTTCAAAGTGTGAAAGTCACTCTTGTCCAGAGGGCGAGTTGCTGGTAAAGGACTTTCCTTGAAGGATTCGCGCCACCTACTTGTCTTTTCTTTTAGATGCTTTTCTTTTTGAGTGATAGTGAGGATTTCATTTCACAATTTGACTTCCGGTTTTGAATTAATAGGTAATTGAATTGGTTTATTTTGAGATCGTTTTGTGAACGACTTTTCTGAAAGAGATTATTTTAAATGGAATTTGCATCTTGGTCATGAATGATTGCACATATCATATGAAATTGCAAATATCGCGTAAAAGGGAAGTATGAAGGGAAACAAACATGGCGTTTGATCATTGAGCCTCTTGGGATGCCAAGTCCCAGTGAATTCTAAAACTATGTTTCTTGTAAAATTGTTGAATAAAACTTACTTGCTTTTGAAGCCTCACTTGTATCAAACCGAAGTAGCATCTCTAAGGAAATCGTCCGCATTAATCTCTCAGAGAAGGAAAGCTATCCCTTTGAATTAAGCTTCTTCTAAACAATGTGTTTCAAAGTGTTGCATTCACTGGTAGGGTGGTCAAGGAATCTGTGGAAATGACAATACCTCTGGTCCATTACTTCTTTATCAGAGGGTGGACGCCATATAAGAGGTAGCTCCACCTCTCCATTTCGTACCCATGCCTCCAGCAACTCCAAAATCTTTTTCATTGGGAACGGAAAGTGTAGGTACTTCGAGTCTAGCTTTTCCTGCGTTCGTGGGCATTGTGGTGTCTCTACATGGCTTTGTTGTGGAGCACGTTTCGGAGATGAAGTTGTAAGACTTGTGAATGCCATCATATCCGCGGATCGCTTGCCTGGCTGACGGGGTGTGGAAGGTGTCGTAATATCACTGCTGAGTGATCGAATTGAACGCTCCCATCCTCTGTACTCACGTGTTTCTTGATTGATCTCTCCTTCCTCAATAATTTCTTCACTTGGTTGAAAGGTCGATGTGAATTGGACAGTCTTCTGGGCTTCGACAAGAGTCCTGAGATATAAATTTTCTAGCAGGGATCCGTAAGTTGCAGGCTCCCTTTCTTTATCCGGCAGACGTTGTGGCACCCTGGACAAGTCCTTTCCTCTGTGGAGTTGCCTCGAGTCTTCGTTGTCGGCTGGACCATGTTGTTCATCTCTCCTGAGTCCCCTGTGATTACACGCTCTTTTTGCATCTCCATTGGTAAAGGTGTGACTCCTGGCTAAGGATTCAACGTTTCTTGCACTATCTGAGTAGATGCCTGCCGACCCTTCTTGTAATTGTGTTGGTATATCATTCAAAAGGCGGAATGTTTCGCTCTGTCTTCTGGCGATACCGGCTTGATTTTCCAAGACATCCTCCAGCATTCTAGCTACACTTCTCATGAATATATGAACCACCCGTGGTTTCCGGGTGAGGATACATCGCGAGATAAAAATCGAAAAATTGAGAATTCAATTTTTTGCAACCGATAGATCAACCTCCCGCTGTGGTCGCCAATTGTTTATGGGTGAAAATTATTTCTGCCGGTTTTGGTAATTTGGGGTGTGTGGATGAAAAAATGAGTCTAAACCTTAAACAAATGCACTGCACTGGAGTGCTTGTAGATTCGATAAATCAATCTGTGCAAATCCGGCCTAAACCAAGAAATGGTCGTTCCAGACTTGTTTTGGTCACAAAGTGAAGGAGATGGGGTTGATCTTAGGGAGGGAAGCGAAGAAGGTATTGAGATTGTGAAGGTGTTAGCTATGTATGACTTGTATCAGAAAGATGAACTAGCTTGCAGGATGTAAGTTATTAGTTTCGGTGCTTGAATACGGTTATATCAACACTTGCCTCTATTGTCTTGTCTTGCCTTGTTCCCCTTTTTTGGAAAATAGGGAGGAGAACCTATTTATATAAGTATTTAAGCCTAACCCTCGTATCTCGTGGGAAGTGGAGAAAGTGAAGTGGTGGAGTAGTGGAGTCGTATGTTAGTGTCACACGACCAGTCTTGCCCACTTCTCCCATCATCACTAACCGTCCATGACTCCCTGACACGTTCTTGTGATGGTGCGTTGCGCGCTGCACGCTGTAAACCGCCAGACCAATACCCCATTTTGTGACATGATTGATGTCTCGAGTGTGTGGATCGTGGGACCCACATAAAGTAGCATGTAATGCTAGTTTAAATAACTAAGTTATTTAGGAACTCGATACTTGTGAAGTATTGTGTGTTTTCTATGCAAGTACATCATTGAGTATATTCAGCATGTATGAAGCATCGTTGTTTGAGCGTCTCAAAATAGCCTCATGTCCAGCCTACTTCATGTGATGGTTTGGAGGTTGCGCAAGCAAGTCCTCCCTTGGCCGACCACATGGTGTGGTAGAGTGACAGGTGGTGATCACCATGACGCCTCAATGACCAATTAACTCCTGAGCAGTGCTGTATAACCAATCCGTTAAAGTTGGACGGACGAGATGATCTTTGAGACACTCATCTGCGACTGTTAGTGGAATTAGGGTTTTAGAAGAGGTGCGCAAGCACCACTTTTCAGCTTGGTCGAATCCAAGCTTGGGACGCGATTTTGGCATGGCTGATCGGTCATGCGTGTAGATGGCATGCCGGTATACATGCCCATACCTATTTGTCCCGTGAAAGTGTGATCTGTACCGCTCAATTTTTCCAGCAAAGAGGAGCTTTCAGGATTGATTTACGACAGAAGTTTGGTGCCGCAAATGTCGCGCGTCATGCCTTCTTCAGGCATGCGTTTCGGGACGACCAAGCTTGGTCGGTCCCGGCCGATTGGTTGGGCATGTAGATGGCAGGCTGGTGTACATGCCTATACCTTACTTTCCCATAGGAACGTGATCTAAGCCATTCAATTCTTCCGGCGAAGTTGAGTGGTCGAGATCAGTTTGCGATTGGGAAGTGTGACCGTGCTATTTTGGGCATGCGAATTGGAACGACCATGCATGGTATATATGCCTTGGCCGATCGGGTGTGGAGATAGATGGGTCCACGGTGATCATGTTGATACTCACTGGACATGCTCAGTCGACTCCTAAACCCTCCATTCGATCAGGAGAAAACATACATTTGCGATCAATGCAAACCCTAATTAGGGTTTTGCCGGCCGTGCGGCATGCCCACTTTGAGCGGACAATCTGGAATGACCAGCCATGGTTGGTCCTGACCGATCGGTCATGTGTGTAGGAGGGCTTACAGTGAGCGTGTTGACATGCTCTGGGCCCTTTGAATCTACATCTACACCCTCCATCTATGCCTACGAAGATGGATGGTTGAGACTGCTTTGCGACACATGTAATGTGCCGCAAACCCTAATTTAGGGTTTTTCGTTCATACTGCTTTGGCTTGGACGGTTTGGCAAGCTATGCCACCCTTTTGGGGAGGCCGACCATGCGGGTCCCGCGTTGGGTCGGTAGTGAATATTCCAATACCTTCTTGGGGTCATGGATTCGATCTAAGCCATCCAACCATGCTTGGTGAAGTTGGATGGTCGTGATCGTTTCTGAGACTGATATGGACAGTCCAGATTCAAATATGCTCAATCGGGCTAGTATAACACACCGAGAGATGTATGCTCAATCGAGCTAGTATAACACAGCGAGAGTTGCAGCCTGTACGAGTATTTCGTACATGCTTCATTATTAATTCTTGGAGGTTCGTGTTGCTCTGCTGAGAACAACACTCAGTCGTCATGCCGCACCGATAATGAGTACAGGAAATACAAGGCTGGTCATGCATTAATTAATAATGCTGTAAATTCACAGGGTATATGGGATTGTTGCCACATGCTCCAACCTGGATGAAATTCGTGTATTTAATTCACAGAATACTGGGATTGTTGCCACATGCTCTATTCTAGGTGAATTAGTAAAGTGAAGAAGTATTCATCACTTATTAATGGCTTTATCTTTTGCAAGATGTTAGCGCATAATTTTGGCTTTTACAATTTTAGCCTTAAATGAAAATCTACCATCAACACATGGTTATTTGTTCTAAACTTCCATTTCAATCATTGAAACATTCTTAGAATACGACAATAGCTATCTCACACAAACTATTAGCTTCAAAGCAATTTTCAAGTGATCGAATGATCAATACGAAACATTCCGAGTCTACATCATATGACTGTTTCACACAAATCATGTAAGATGTTTCAAGGCGATTTTCGCTTGATCATATTTTGCCTTTAGTCAAGAATATAGGATGAACTTGGTTAAAGCGAAAGCTTACCAACACATATTTCGAGAAATATGTAAGCAAGTTAAACTCAGCCTGGAATATCAAATGTGTGTAATCGAAGTCTATATAGCTATACAACTTTTGTCTCAAATATGAGATAGAGTGGATAGACTTTTGGTGATAGATGAGTACAAGTCTCCACATACCTTTTGTTGATGAAGTTACACAATCTCCCCTTAGTAGTTCTTCGTCTATTATCGATAAACGCCATGAAGTCTAATGCTCAACTACACTTTCTATCATAATACGAGACTTAGCTATGAGTAGACTAGAAATCAAGATTTATAGTTTTGGCAACTAAACTTGACAACAAGCTTGAGACAGCAACACTTGCGAGTTCGACCGAGCAGTGCTTTAACAATCTCCCCCTTTGTCAATTTTAGTGACAAAACTATCAATATGGATTACAAAATAAATAAACTTTGTAGCTTCTCATCCAAATGCTTGATTTCCTTGGTTCTTCAATATTACTCGAAATCTTCGTCACTTCCAAGTACTCCAGTGATTCTGAGCGTGTTCAACTCCGCATCATAGTTGTTGAAGATACTTAGCTATAACAATGATAAAATAGTAGCTCTCAATCATTGTTATACAGTGTTATAGTATTATTACACATCATCAAAGTACAATTGTATCACAACTTTGACAACAATAGTATGGTGATATGTATCACTCTCCCTTAGTCAATACTTCATCTCACAATGAAAACCACTACCCCTTACATAATGATTTGTAAACCATTTGTATTTGTAGTGTGAACTACACATTAATTCTCCCCATTTTGTCAATAAAATTGGCAAAGGTACGAAAACTAATGGTATCATAATGAAATTCTCATAGAGATACTTTATAACTAAAATAGAACATATCAACTTTGTTTTGATGATATCACATAGTCGAAACTTAGTGTATTCATCAAGGAGTTTATAAAGATACAAGAAAACTCCTACAATATTCCACAACCGCACTCCCCACAAAGATTGGCAATTAAGCACAATTTCAATTAAGAACTCTCCCCCATAAAATGTCATTCCCGAAAGAACAACAAGAGCGACCTTACTTTTACAAGAAAAGAAGGATTTCTTTGGACATTAACAAATTACATGAGACATAAAAACACCAAAATAAGTATAAAATCAAGCACTAACAATATAGACACTGAGGAAAATTCATACACAAAAATGTGTCAATCAGATACCCACACCACGCCTGCTCCGCCGATATCATTGCTAGGAGTGGCGGATCCATCAAAATATAGCAACCATGTTTCTTCTTTAATGAATGAAATTTATGGAAACTCACCCGGCATATCTTTATGTAGCATTGTGATGTATTCCCATGGAAAGGCAGCAACTGGTTTGCCCTTGATTGCTTTTGATGAGACACACGCTATGTCGAATTTTGACATCTGAAGTAACCATTTTCCAGGTCTCCCTATCAAGGCTGGATTTGATAGTAATAATTTAACAAGATCAGCTTTAGGAACGAGTATGACTCTGTTGGACAATAAATAATGTCCGAAGATCAGGAAGATCGAACTGCTGAAGATGAAGCTGAACTGTAGGTGTAAATTATTCATAGGGCTAGGTGGAAACATCTTAAGCTATGATGCACCCAAGAATGAAGAGACGAGAAGCATAGAATAAAGACTGCCAGGCGCGAGATTTAAGAAACCATGTGGATCAGGCATGATTGCTCTGCAGCTGTCGGACAAGACTCGACTCCAGGCCTCTAACAAAGCTGATAAGACAAGACGCGGTGGGTCAAATGAGGAGCGATAGTCAAATGGATAAGAAGATACGTGCCACATAGGCCAACTGCAAGGGCGACGGACGAGAAGGGCGACATCGTGCCATGAGAACACCCGAATGGATCGGCTCGGACGATTGACGGGCGAAGGAATCAAAATACATCGGACACATGCACAGAAGAAGGGACGACATAAGCTGTCCCGACCACATAACTTCAGATTAGATGTAGTGTGACCAACACCCTAGTATGGTTGTATGTAACCCTTCCTATAAATAGAGGAACTTATATCCAAGAGAGGTAGGTTGTAATTTTGGGAGAGAGAGACTTGATATCACACCAAGTAGGAAGAAAGTGAGAAGTGAGTTGATCGTGTAAGGGAGTTTGGGTTAAAAGCAACACCTTTGTAAAACTTTTAAGTAATAAGATTCACCCTTTCACCCCCGTGGACGTAGGTAATCATACCGAACCACATATATCTTGTGTCCATTGTTGAGTCTTTACTTTCATTTGCATGAGTAGAAGGTTTCTATCCTTTGGATGTAGTTTGTAGTAAAATGCATCTACATTCTAGCACCGACTAAGGGGATCCGACTAAGATATCTGGATACCTTTCCTAAAAGGCCTTCAGAGACGATCAAAAGCTCCTAAATACACGTTAATGTGTTGTAGTTGAAGCTAGGATGAACTCTGTTGGCCGAAATGATTGTTGTTTTGAGTCATTTACTATAGTGTAAAGTTACGGCTGTAGCAGCGTCTTCACAAAGTGTAGTAGAACACTCGTTTTTTTCGCCCGCCAACAGTTTGATCAGCAGAGAATCTTCATAAGCTCACCGGCGACTAACAGTTCGGGTTAGAAGCTAGGTGGAGAATCTGCTGAAGGGACGACTGCTTGTTTTCGATGGTTGAGTGAATTTTAGCGTTAAGTGAGTTGTTTTCCAGCTACGGTATAAAGTTGAGTTCTCGGAATTACAAAAAGTTTGTGTTTTAGACGTCTCCTCGAGAGATAAGCTGTCAACCGTATGGATTTTTGCCCGACGATGTAGCATGATTCATCGGAAAAGTCACGAAGAGAACCCAAGAAGGATGGTCATGATTAGATCATGAGAAAATGGAGTCTGTACAAACTTGATTCGATCCTTGGGGTTGTGTGCCGTACCTTTTAAGCATAACGTGCATAAGTTTAATGATTTGGAGCATATAGAATAAAGGACAAGCTAACTTAAATGCATAGGTCGGGTACTGAAAGCGACGTCGTACGGAGTAATAGCGACGAAGAAGTAAAGTCTGCCACAGATTCAGCATAGGGTCAAAATAGGGTAGATAGGCGGAACCCACCTGATAACTGGAGTAGTAGTAATTATGGTGTCAGTCGAACTTTTTCCTCTTTTGTTTGAACTTTTTGTTTGTAAAAACAGGTCAAAGTAAGGTGTTCTTTGTATTTGCTGACGTAGGTAGGGACAATACTCGACTCACCACACGTCGTGCCTGATGGCTAGAACTTCTGGGACGGGAAGGATGTTGAGGAATCGCACGATAACTAGCAGCAGCATGCAGGCAGGGGTAACTGGGCCGAGGCAAGAAGACAGTCGACAACCACCGCCCGAGGAATCTCATGCAGCTGCACGAGGCATGCCAATTGTTGATGAGGAAGTGGATCTGTGGCGAGATGATAACACCCTACCATTGGACCAGGTCATCTTGACCCAGAGAAGAGTTGATCAAGTTGACAGACTCACGGCCTCAGATACCTATGACGATGAGGAAGCGCTTGCAGCACAAGCCCAGCGACAACGAGCAAGGCAACAAGCCGAGTACCAGGAAGCCTTAGGAAGGGAACAAGAACGTCTCAGGTAGATTAAATTGGGGAGAGGAGCAGCTAGCAACGTCGGCCCTGCACCTACCCACTCAACCGGTCATGCAACTGGTCAAATACTACCCCCACCACCAATATCGATACCACTACAGCCTCTGCCACACCACCCTAATGGACATTCTAGCCATGAAATCACGGACCCGACATTACTGGATATTTTGGAAAATCAAAGAAGGCAAGAAGCGGTATTAAGGGAGCTCCAGCAACGGAATCTCGCTCTAGAGTTTGAAAATTATCAGTTGAGGAATCACCGAACCAGATCAAGAGGTTTGTTTAGCCGAGGAACGTCGAGTTATCATGGCCGATCAGGTCACTCACCACCTATGATAGGGCCAAGCAACCCTAATCAGTCCGGGCGATTAGGTCAACCACCACCACCTCCCGTAACCCCCCCCCGCAAATATATGGGCCACCCGAGGACTCGTCCACTGACGAGGAAAGGCGAGGAAGGGACGGACGACAGGATCGAGCAACAGAAGCTAAGCTTAAGGAATTGGAGGCAAAAATCAAGGAGCTCTCGGGTGGAAGCGAAGAGAACAAATTGGAAGAGATTATGAGCGAAGCCGAGAAGACGCCTTTCTCTCAAGAACTCGAGAAAATGCTGTTCCCACAAAAGTGTACTTTACCTACATTTCCTTCTAGATTCGACGGAACAGGAGACGCGATCGAGCATCTAAAGATGTACACCATGTCATTGATCCAGTGGAAGAACAACCCGGTAGTCATGTGTAAATTCTTTCCAGCTAGCCTGGAGGGCGAGGCATGAGATTGGTTTTATTCGCTCCCACCTGGGTCGATTAACGGGTATGATACGCTAGTCGAGGCCTTCCTTGAGACCTACATGCATAACAGCCGACCTCGGCCAAGAATGAACAAGCTGTTTACCCTCGCCCGAACGTTCAGAGAGCCCTTAAGAACCCTGACCGATATATGGAGGAAACTATGTACTGAAATCGGAAAAGTACCGGTGGATCAAGCCATCTTTGGGTTTGAAAACGCATTGGGGAGATCAGACCCCATCTGGATAGCCATGTTCTCCGAAAAACCGAAAACCTTAAAGGAGATAAGAAGAATGCAAGAGCATTACATCGCCCTGGAAGAAATCCAGGCCGAGTCAAGAGATAGAGAAGTACAAGAAGCTAGTGCTGAAGCTGGTATAGAAGCTAAAACGGTCACGGACGATCCTATTAGGCGTCCAGAAAAGAGATCGGATCCTCCCCCGAGGAGCGGTGAGAAGAGAGAATGGATGGCCAAATGGAAGAAGCCGAGACAGGAAGCCCGATCATATACCCCCCCCCTGAATGCTTCCTTGGAGGAGGTATTCAATGAAGTCGAGAAGAGGAACGATATCAACTACCCAGCGTCAAGGGGAGTCCAGTTCCAAGAGACCATGGATCACCCTAAATACTGTCACTACCATCAGTATAGGGGCCATTCCACTAACAACTGCCGAGAAGTAAAAGATATTATACAGCATCTCATCCGAGATGGGTATTTGAGGCAGTTCGTCCGACAACCACCTCGGCCGACGGCAACACCCAATGTGTTGGTTCATCAAGTTCGTATCGATAGGACGACTCAGTTCGTGAGTGCCATTTCACACTCAGATATTTAAGGATATACTCTCAGCCCGGTAATCACCTCTAGGATCCACAAAAGGGACCGCGATGGTAAAGAAGTATTTAGCGTAGCCAAGGAATTACCTATGGAACCTTGGATGGTGCAACCCATTTCGTTCTCGGCCAAGGATGTCCCAGCAAATGGACAAGCATACAGTGATCCCTTGGTCATTACCTTATTGATCGAGGATTGGGGAGTAAGGAGGATTCTGGTGGATAGCGGGAGTTCAGTCGAGGTGTTATTTTACGATACGTTTAGAAGAATGAAACTATCAGACGACGTACTCGTCCCCTCAATGTATCGCATCTACGGCTTTAATGGCACAGTAACCATCCCTAAGGGAGAAGTAACTTTGAGAGTTTCGGATGATGGTGGCTACCTTGACACACTAACAACCTTTTGTGTGGTCGACGTCGCCTCACCTTATGAAGCAATTATCGGGCGTCCATGGATCGCTGGGATTAAGGGGGTAGCATCGGCATATCACCAAAGGTTAAGGTTCCCGACTTGCAAGGGAATAACTGAAGTTATGGGTGACTCCCAGGCAACACGGCAATGCATGCAAGTTGATGCAGAAATTAATGAAGATCGGCGAGCTCGGCAGTAACGGGAGAAGAATAAATCCAAAGAAGTTAAGACTGCAAAAGAATTGGAAGAGGTGATTTCACAAGTGGTCATGGCATATGAGACCCAAGAGAAAGATCCTTTATAGAAATCAAAGGAAGCGGCTCTATTCCGGGGAGCCAAATCAAATTTCTCGATAGTTGAGCCAACTCGGGAAGTAAACCTGGGGACGGTAGAGGAGCCGAAGGTAGTAAGGATCGGGGCATTGCTATCAGACGAGCAAGCAAGTCAACTCACGACGGTACTAAGGGGAAATTTATACGCGTTTTCCTGGGAAGTACGCGATTTAGAGGGCATTGACCCAAAGGTCTGCTGCCACCACTTAAAAATTGATCCAAAGTTCAAACCAGTTAGGCAAAAAATGAGGCGCATCGCACCAGAATTACAGGCAGCAGTCGAGGCCGAGATGAAGAAGCTACAAGAGTCCGGAATAATCAGGAAATCCCATTACCCACAGTGGATATCTAACATGGTCGTGGTACCAAAAAAGAAAGGAGGAGTCAGAATATGTATTGATTTTAGTGACTTGAACAAAGCCTGCCCAAAGGACAGCTTCCCCCTCCCCAGCATAGATCAACTAGTAGAATCGATAGTCGGATATGAGGCGATGACCTTAATGGATGGATACATGGGCTATAACCAAATACCGTTGGCGTCCGAGGACCAGGAGCATACTTCTTTATTCACACCAAGGGGACTGTATTGTTATACCAAGAGGCCATTCGGACTTAGAAATGCTGGAGCGACATATCAGAGATTGGTAGGAGACATGTTCGAAGGAAATATCCATGACACCATAGAAGTTTACGTAGACGACATGTTAGTCAAGAGTCGCTGAGCTAAGGATCACATCCGAGACCTTCGTGAGATTTTTCAGACGATGAGGAAACACAAAATAAAAATTAACCCCACTAAGTGCGACTTTTGGGTTACATCAGGGAAATTCCTAGGGTATATCATCACCCCCAGAGGAATAGAAGCAGATCCCGAGAAGGTTAGGGCCGTCCTAGAAATGCCATCTCCCGCGACAGTAAAAGATGTACAAAAGCTAAATGGTTGTATAACAACATTGGGGCGATTTGTATCACAGTCATCGGACAAATGTAAGGCCTTTTATGACATTTTGAAGAAAGGAGAAAAATTTCAATGGACGGATGCCAGCGAAGAGGCCTTTCAAATATCAAGTTACACCTAGCTAGCCTCCCGGTTCTGCAGAGGCCCGAGCCAACAGAAGTTCTTACCCTATACTTAGGGGAGACGCCATATGCCATTAGTGTTGTATTAGTAAGGATGAAGGGGAATGTAGAAAAGCCCGTATATTTCACCAGCAAAACACTAAGTCCAGTCGAGAAAAACTATACTAGAATGGAGCAGATGGTACTTGCGCTAGCCTTTGCCGCTTCCAAACTCCGAACATATTTTCAAGCTCATCGTATACGGGTGCTCACTAAATCATATCGGGCCTCGGGCTAGTATTCACCACGCCAAAGGGGAGGAAGATGGTACATTCATTCAGACTAGAATTCAAGGAAACAAACAACGTCACCGAGTATGAAGCGGTAATCCATGCTTTACGAATAATTATGGAAATGGGGCTGAAAGAGGTCCGCTTAACTAGTGACTCACAATTGTTGATCCGGAAAATTATGTGCCAATATGCTACACACGATCCTGTGCTGCAAAAGTATTGGGAGCTCGCCAAATTTTACATCAACCAAATACCGAACATTAAATTCCGCCACATTTGTCGAAAAGATAACAGGAACTCGGACGCTCTATCGTACATCGCCTCACAGCTAGTAGACCCCGCATCGAAGACATTCGTGTTATGAGGCTCCTTACCCCTTCTATCCCAGAAACACCCGAAGTACGGATTGATGTTGCTATTAACACAGCCGAGAGATACAAAGAAGGCGATTGGAAAAATCCGATACATAAATACCTGGAGACGGGCGAGCTACCCAAGGGTCGGCCCGAGATAAATAAAATCAAAAGTAAATCGGGCGCATACGAGTTAGGGAAGGGATTTTATATAGGAAATCTTACTTAGGACGACTCCTACGATGTTTGAGTAAAGAAGAGGGCCACATAATCCTGCATGAATTACATTATGGAGCCGCCGGAAATCACATCTCGGGGAGAAGCTTATCGGCAAGGCAAAGACAATGGGCTACTTTTGGATGTACATGAACGAAGATGCAAAGCAAATGGCGAAAGCTTGTGAAGAATGTTAGCGTTTTGGGAAGAAAATCCATGCTCCAGGAGTACCTTTAACTCAATTATAAGCCCGTGGCCCTTTGCTAAGTGGGGAATATATATTGTCGGACCATTGCATGTAGGAACAGGGCAAAGGAAGTATTTGATCGTGGCCACGGATTACTTCATCAAATGGGTAGAAGCTGCACCACTAAGACACGTCCGAGACAAAGATGTCTTCAAGTTTATCTGGGAACATATCATTTGCCGCTTTGGGGTCCCCGCAGCTATCGTCTCCGATAATGGAAAATAACTACAAGGCGAGAACATTGATATTTTGTTCAATACTTACAACATCAGGAAGAGTAAAGCTACCCAAATTTACCCCCAGAGTAATGGGCAAGCCGAGAACACTAACAAAACCATCGTCGATAATATGAAGAAGAAATTGGATGGGGAATACGGTAATTGGTGTGAGGAGCTATATAATGTCCTATGGGCGTATAGAACCACACGAAGGGAAGCTACAGGTATTATCTCCGTTCATGCTTACTTACGGAACCGAGACGATTCTACCTACGGAGGGAATGATCCCTACCACAAGGACAGAAGCTTGGAGGCGGAATGTCTCGTTCGATCCAATTCTGGCAAAACTCGACGATTTGGAAGAAACAAGAGAGATGGCACTACAAAAAATTAAGAACTATCAAAGAAGATTACAGCGAGAATACAACAAGCGCGTTCGACCGAGAGAATTTCACCCAGGGCAACAAGTTTTGAAGTTTTTGGCTGAATGGGAGCGAGACAAAAAGGGCGGAAAACTAGCACCAAAGTGGGGCGGGCCATATATAATTGCGTCTAAGGCAGGCGAGGGATCGTATCGGCTACTGCGACTCGACGGAACGAAAGAGCCCAAACCATGGAACATCAAGTATTTGAAACTCTACCACCCCTGAAGGGCGATGCGGAGAAAAGGTAAGCATACTTGTCTTCTATCTCTTTGAAACCGTGAGGGGTATGAGATAGGTCATGGGCAACTAATGGTCATTCGTACTCGGGGCAAAGCCAGTGTGGAAGTGCCGAGGTGACTTACACTCGAATGGTCATTCGTACTCGGGGCAAAACCAGTTTGGAAGTGCCGAGGTGACTTACACTCAAATGGGCATTCGTACTCGGGGCAAAGCCAGTGTGGAAGTGCCGAGGTGCCTTACAGTCGCCTGGATATTCGTACTCGGGGCAGTGGTAGTGTGCAAGTGCCGAGGTAGCCTAAGGGTTCTGGTGGTTGGAAACCAGTTCCAAAGGTTGTTAAGACGCGAGGTCTTCTCAGCTAGGTGGCCTACTTACATTTGAAAGGTCGCCCCCCATCGCAGGTGGCTGTGTCCACTTGCCCGAGATTGGTTGGTCGATAACCGCTCGGGGATATCGGGCCTAGAACTAGGTTTACTAGTACCCTTCCACTGAATCCAAGAGATAGTGATGAGATACCCCAATCAGGACATGGCATTGGGCCCGATGACCCTCCTTATTGGGTGTGTTCGACAGAAAAGGTTAAAATCCTAACATACACAAATTAACAATTGCAGGAACGACATACGAAACAAGAGTTAAATCGATAGCGTCATGCGTCCATTAAGAAAGCGCGGAAAATGTCAAGCAACCACACGAGAGGGAAAGTATAACAGAAACGAAACAGAAAGCATCAGCGACGCAGCACCCCCATTTAAACAAACAAGCAATGTTTCAGAAGTAAAAAGGGAAAGTGTTCAAAGCGATTTACAACCCATGGCAAAGGGTGATTTAGTGACGCATCACTACAAAAGGGGAGTTTAAGCCTCGGGGGGAGAAGTGTCGGCCCTCTTCTGCGCGACCTCACGCCACTTATTCTCCACCCACTCCTCAATACCCGACTGAACCTTCCCATCTATCTCCTCTACATGGGCGACACGTTCATCCTCAAGTTGTTGGGTAAGCTGAGAAGCAGTTTCCTCGGTGTCGGCTAGCTTGGAACCCAAATCGGCCTCGACCTGCTTCAACCGTCGGACCTCCAGATCTAATTCACGAGAACGTTGTTGCTCGCCTACAAGATCACAACAAACACAGGTTATTCATTGAGTATGTTTAGCAGTTTCACAAAAAATAATCTAAGCCTAAGGTACTGCCTCAACACGTCGCTCACAAGACCTGAAAGAGCTGGTAACACTGACTGAAGCGACTCTACAGACTTGGACAACTCATCATCGGCCTTAGACAATTTCATGGTTAGCTCGTTGTAACATTGCTCATTGAACTCGTTACTAGGGCAGTATTTCTTATGCTCACTCCAATCGTCCATTAAACGGTTGTGCGACACCTGGAGCACTGAAAGCTGCGATCTACTCCATGATAGCTCGCCCGTAACTTTCTTAAGATCACTCACTTGGCCCAGCAGATCCCTATTAGCTCGCTCCACCACATCTTTATCCCTCAATATTCGTCGGCGATCCTCATGAAGGTATCGATTCTGCAATTGTAGAGCGTCTACCCGTTGCTCTAAATTTGTGGCTAAAGCATCTCTCTCAGAAGCAAGACGTTGAGAAGAGCCCAAATGAGCCTGCAAATTGTCTATCTCTGCAGGGTCATACTCAAACTGACGATATCGTTCTAGCTCGCCCTCAAGATTTTCGATCTCCTCAGTTTGGCGATCTATTTTTTCATCTTTGTTTTCCATTCACCGACGGAGATTCTCCACTAAATCCTTTTCAATATCCCATTTCCTCTTTATGATCCTAAACTCTGAAGAAGCGTCTAAACCTATACTAGCTACCTCGTCTAGAAGAAGGATACCCGACTCAGGATATTGGCACGATAAACTCAATCAACATAAGTTAAGAGTTAAAGAATTATGACATACCTTGGGCATCAGCGAGTTTAATTTCTAGCTCGCGCGCACGACTCCTCTCGTTCTGCAATTAAAGTTGGAGAGACTCTAGCAGTAGCCTTTCTCTACGGTGATTGGCGGCATCCAAGTGTACCCGGTTCAGGATCTGACACAAGTAAACATGATTAGTCTGTAGGCGACAAAAAGGACGGAAGTAAGAAGGGGGCATCACCGATCTAAGCCGAGTTACACACCACCGTGTCAAGAGTCTGGGTGATATCGCCATAGAGGGGCACCACATTAAGCATTTCTTCATCAGTGTATGCTCCAAAGTCGGGGGAAGTAAGCGCTCCCAGGGAGTTCATGATAGGGCCGGAGACGGTAAAGGAAGTTTCAACACTAGACGACGACCCATCAGTGAGTCGGGGAACATGAGGAAATACCACTGACTCGACATTCACAACCTTTTCCAGCTCGGGCGATTTCTGGGGCACCTGCTTATCACCCCCCAAATCAGCTGACACGACAACCTTTGGATCACCTTTCTCGCCCACCACCGTTTCATCGCCCTTGTCATCCGAGATGTCCTCGCCGAATATATCATCTTCATCGGTGATGTCAAAGACTGGTTTCTGCCTCGGCTGCGGCTTCACAACATACTTGCCCCTAGGAGGATTACGTCTATAAGGTTGAGGGTCAATCTCCTCCACATCGGCTTCATCATCATCGCGCCTAGGGAATTTCTGCACAAGGCTTCTCATCAGAACATGTGAAGGCAAAAAATAGGGGCAAGTACATGTACTCATAATAAAACCATTGTGTTTGTTACCTTCCCCTGGTCTTCCTCAACCTTTGTGCCAGCACCTCTTTTCCTAGACGATCCGGTAGCCTTGGTAGAATCTCCCTGAGGTTTTTAATAACAACAAACAGCCAATTGGCGTCGAAGCTAACAAGATAGAAATCGAGGAAAACATAAGGAGACACATACCTTATCAGCCTTGTCATCATTAACCACCCAGAAAGGATAGGGCTCGGCGGGAAAAGGAGGCGACGGGAAACTACCATGCAGAATGGGACCTTGGATGAGAAGAGGAACTCGGGGATAAATCGGGTCATTAGAATGGCGGGGTCGCCTGTTAGAACCCTGGCCGAGGGGATCAGCATCCAGCATCATTCTTTCAACATTCTTGGGCATAGTTCTGTGATGGTGAGGACTAGCAGCAAAACCGGCAAGGTCGCCTAAGGTTGAAGTACAAGCTCGATAGTTGGCAAGGAAGTTGGCAATGGTATATTCTGGAGCGTCCTCGGGCTTGTAGGTCAACCACTCGGCGGTAGAACCGCAACCATCTCGGCGAGCTCTCCACTCGTCCATAATTCGGAAAGTGTTTCCAGTCCATTGAGCCAAAGCACGCTAAGGCTTGAGCTGGGAGAGGACCTCATAGTAGAAAGGGCTATCATGGTTGTACAAGGGAAGACGAAGGCCTAGCTCTAGTTGACCCTGAGTGATAACCACACAGTTAGCTGATTGCTCGTGCTTCTCCATATCGGACTTCTTCAAGAGGTTGTTTCGTCCCGAGATAAGGGTAACTTCGTAATTTTGAAGATTGTACTTCTCCTTCAACTGCTCAATGAACTCTTCATCAGAGAGGTCTTTCACCCTTTTCTCGGACCTGCACGAAATAGAAGGAGAGCTATCAGGAAAGATAAATCTCATGGCGCGATCATCGTACTTAGAAGGACTATCAAACGAAAACAAAGAAGCAAGGTAAAAAGCATCAAACTCGGAAAAAAAAAACATCATCAACAGACCTTTTTTCAGTCATGGAGGGAGAAGAAGCCATGGACGCGAATAGTGCAGAACTGAGAAATTGATGAAGAAGGCTGGGACGACGAGAATGTAACCACATCTACTGTAACAAACGATGAGGAGGAGATGAAACAAGAAAATTAAGAAAACGAGGACTTTTAGAAGAAGAAAGTGGTGAAGAAATCTCGAAGAGAAGGTTGCAGCGGCGGGGAACTGGAAAAGAAATGGTAAAGAAGAAGAAAGAGAAAAGGAAGCGGGCTATTTAAAGTGGAGAAGTTGTAACCGACGCCGACGGTTACAGGTAATAAAGTGGAGTTAATGGGGTACTGCATGACGGAATTTGCGGCATGGACGAGGACGTAGGCAGCTAGGATGACTTTCTTCCACTCGTGTCTGCCACATGAGCGAAAGAAGGGGCATAAATGTAGGTGTAAATTATCCACAGGGCTAGGTAGCAACATCTTAAGCTATGATGCACCCAAGAACGAAGAGACAAGAAGCATAGAATAAAGACTGCCAGGCGCGAGATTTAAGAAGCCACGTGGATCGGTCATGATTGCTCTGCAGCTGTCGGACAAGACTCGACTCCAGGCCTCTAACAAAGCTGATAAGACAAGACGCGGTGGGTCAAACAAGGAGCGATAGTCAAATGGATAAGAATATACGTGTCACATAGGCCAACTGCAAGGGCGACAGACGAGAAGGACGACATCGTGCCATGAGAACACCCGAAGGGATCGGCTCGGACGAGAGACAGGCGAAGGAATCAAAATACATCGGCCACATGCACAGAAGAAGGGACCACATAAGCTGGCCTGACCACAGAACTTTAGATTAGATGTAGTGTGACCAACACCCTAGTATGGTTGTATGTAACCCTTCTTATAAATAGAGGAACTTATATCCAAGAGAGGTAGGTTGTAATTTTGGGAGAGAGAGACTTGATATCACACCAAGTAGGAAGAAAATGAGAAGTGAGTTGATCGTGTAAGGGAGTTTGGGTTAAGAGCAACACCTTTGTAACACTTTGAAGTAATAAGATTCACCCTTTCACCCCCGTGGACGTAGGTAATCATACCGAACCACGTATATCTTGTGTCCATTGTTGAGTCTTTACTTTCATTTGCATGAGTAGAAGATTTTTATCCTTTGGATGTAGTTTGTAGTAAAATGCATCTACATTCTGGCGCCGACTAAGGGGATCCGACTAAGATCTCCGGATACCTTGCCTAAAATGCCTTCAGAGACGATCAAAAGCTCCTAAATACACGTTAATGTGTTGTAGTTGAAGCTAGGATGAACTATGTTGGCCGAAATGATTGTTGTTTTGAGTCATTTACTATACGTGTAAAGTTACGGCAGTAGCAGCGTCTTCACAAAGTATAGTAGAACATTCTTTTTTTTTTCGCCCGCCAACAGTTTGATCAGCAGAGAATCTTCATAAGCTCACCATCGACTAACAGTTCGGGTTAGAAGATAGGTGGAGAATATGCTGAAGGGATGACTGCTTGTTTTTGATGGTTGAGTGAATTTTAGAGTTAAGTGAGTTGTTTGCCATCTACGGTATAAATTTGAGTGCTCGGAATTACAAAAAGAGGATTCAAGAAACTGTTGAGACATCAAAAAAGAGGATCACCTGTGTCAAAAAGGAAAAATGTTCCTTCATAAAAACTTGAAGACACCTGGGATAATGATGATATTGTTCCTCAATGCTACAAGTGCAGGGGGCTTGGCCATATTTTTCTAGATTGTCCAACTAAGGATACACAGTGGAAAAAAATGCTTACACTGCCACACTTGATTATTGTCCTAATGAGAATGATCAAGTTGATGTGATAGATCGTGTTGCAACCATTGCAAAAGTCTATGAATCTGAAAGTCTTCCAAGTCTAGATACTCAAGAGGAGTTTACGCCTTCATTTTTTGAAGAAATATTTCCATGTAAAGATAAAAGAACTCACCTTCTTGAACCTGACATCATTAAAATAAAATCATCACTTGATCAACTCAAACAGAATTTTCTGAATGATAAAGAAAAATTTAAGAAGTGAGTGAAGAAAATCGAGATTACTCAATGCTCCGAAAAAGTAGAAGTATCTAAACTCATTTTTGATATGAAATGTTGTCAAGATGAGATAAGGAAGTTAAAAGCAGAAAATCAAAAACTGATAGATAGACTCAATTGCGCTGAAAAGTCATCACCCTGTATGAATGTGTTAAGTGACAATGAGGTAAGGATAAATAAATTTATGAATTCTAGATCCAGAAAATGTAATACTTCTGGTGTTTGCTTCTTGTGCAAACAAAGAGGGTATTATCAAAGGCAATGTCCTGATTCTAAACAAAGAGAGAGACTGTATAAAACCGAAAATTCAAGATCTAAGTAGAGATCAAAGATCTCTTCTAAAAAGAAGAATAAGTTCCTCAAATGTCAAGATCTTACATCAAGAGTAAATGTTAAAATCTTCAAAGGAATAAAAATTCAACAACCAAAATATGAGAACCTAACTGGTTATCATGGATCCTTACGTGTTACCCTCAAAAGTATACAGTAAAGATATAAGTGTAAATATTTGGATAAAAATATTTCTAAAAATTGACTTTTCGGTTAAGAATTTAATTGAAATAATATTCACAAAGATTTTGAGAAAAAGTTCTAGAACCTATAAGAGAAAATATCTCTTACTTCATTTTCATAGAGATTTTGACAGAATGTCTACCTCTAGTTGCAACTCTCGCAAAACCTAAAAAGTCTGGAATATATTGTTTCCTAACAAGAGACTTCGTCCTGAGTCATCTGATGGAGATTTTGATTCATCTCCATAATTGCAGCTAGATGTTCCCAATGAAGAGATCTCTTCTCTCAATGATAATATTCTCAAGATGGAAAGGGATTTGCGAAAGGAAATTAAGAAAGTCAATGACAATGTTGTTAGTCTTGAATCAAGACTAGTAATTGGTAGGCTCAGAAACCTACAATAAAATATTACAAGTGCACAGTGTCTAACTAGCAGACAATGGAAAGTATAGGTCGTTCTCACGAGGAGTGTGAAAATACAACTACTAATTAATATCAAGAATAACAATTCAAATTATAAATTTCAGAGAATTATGGACTGGTGACTAAGAATATGAAACTCGAAAATCGCAATGACATAAAACGTAACCAAGATTACGAAGGTGTTAGGCATCCGGGAATCCCTTGTAGGTAACTTATTGTATTCAATCACAAAGGGTAATGGCACGAAAGATATTTCATTGAACAATTGCCGACAAGATTATCAAAGAGATCATTTGTTCTCACCTTAAAATAGAATTCCAAAGCACTAAGTATACATGGCATAAATAGTCAAGAGATATTCATAAAACGATTATTGCTAAGGTTTAATGATTCCTTATACTAATCTGACTATGGACTATACATGGCATAAAACATGAAAAAATATAGCTAGAAGGTAAATCATTGATAGAGAAACAAAACCGTAATCATTAAGCTCATATCATAGAAAACCCTTGTTTCAAAAACACAAATAAATCAAACTACAAGTTCATCCATTCACCCTAACATGGAATAGTTAGACATGATTTTCTCAAAAACCATAAATCAATATAAATAAATCAAACTCTAGCTAGTGAAGAACGAAGAATCGAAAACAAAACTCCAAAACCCTTCTCTGTAAACGGCTCTATGGCCGCCAGCCTCCCGACAAAACTCTGGTCGTCTTCCTCTTTATTGATGTTGCGAGAGTCTAAAAATTAGACCTAGAAAATCTGCCTAGGCCCATCCATTCAGGTCCATTACCAAGCTCCAAATCGTCACCCACCAATTCTAGACACAACCCATTCAGTACAGATCATCACACTCAACACCTTTCTATTCTGTCCACAGTACCAGCTTTCCTTCCTCCGGTCTTCTCTTCTGCAGATTTTCTCAAACACTAAGCTAACACCAACGACTGAAACATACAATCTACCTCTGAATTCCGTTATTGTCGCAGTACTCTCAACATCTTCTCGAACTAACCAATTGAGCTAGCCATCGATCACAACAGCTACTTTCTTCTCAAACTCAGTCCATCACAACCACTTCCATTTAATCGCAACACAAACTCATTCTATAGTCACCACAGCAAATTCCAACTAATAACCGAAAACTGCAGTTTCTTGCTTTTCCTCCATCAGCACCAGTCTCCTTGCCATCATGCCATGTAAACAACTCCAGCGACTAAGCAGGCCAAGTACTTCATATCTTTTCCGTCTACTCTTGTCGTGACAAGCTCATCTAATAAACCCCAAACTAGATCTATCTGACAAATCCAAATATCACCAGTTCGAGAATCCATTACTACCACAGACCCTATATCAACCATCTAGTGAGCACGAAAATAGCGATGGTATCTTCGTGATCACAAACAATATTCGCATTATACATAAAATCATCGGGGGGAATAAAATACCTGTAAAATGATGTATGCTTAATGCCTATCAGACTATGTGCCTTCGGGATCATCCTCTTCTGATCAATGAAGAATAAATCTAGCTATACATATGATCGTAATACATAATATATCATAACATAATAGTAAAAGCAGAAGATTAAAGTGTCGAATATAAATGAGATGATGATTTACGTGGTTCGGCACTAAGGCCTACGTCCACGGGAGTTTGTGTTTCACTATGTATTTCAGAGTTACAAAGATAGTCAAATGACTTTGTGTGAATAACGAAGCTAAGTGGGGAATGAAACTCATACTTACTCTTCCTATTCTCAATCTTATTATCTTCTCCCATATCACTCAAAAACTATCCGCCCCCTTCTCTCTTAGTGGAGAGGGGTATTTATAAGGATAAAACACGGGGTCCACTATCAGAGACAGTTGCATCCTTATCTTCTTAATCTTTGTGACGATCCCGCTGGTATCTTCGTTCTCGGCCGATGGTTCCAACGGTCATGTATGGTTACGATGGGTCACCTCTTTCTCTTCCACACATTGACTGACATGTACCCCGCACTTAGGGTGTTTAATGCGGGTGATTGGGGTGGTCTGCATGCGTTGGACAGATGTTTGATGCCTCTGTCACATCCGTGTTAGCGAGTCTAATCTCCGCCGTTGATCTTGAGTCCTCCTCGGAATGGAGTAAAGTAGATCCTAAGGTGCTTTTCAGTACTTCTCAGTGGCTGGATACTTCAATGCCCCTAGGTTCTTTACCGTTGGATTAGTTCGATGATGGATATGTGTAGATGACGGATGCCCCTTGGGTGTTGAGACACGACATCGTGTATTGATGTTCAGACCATGTATCCTCCACGTGTAATTCTTTCGAAACGTGGCGAATGATGACTTATGTGTATACAATTTGCCCCTTTTCTCTAAGTTTGAAGTTGGTCAAAGTTTGGAGAAAACCGTCTTCATTAACTTTTCATTATTCTTAGGGCGCGTTTTCCACTCTTGGCATTAACTTCTCCTTGAATCATGGGTCGGTTTTACTTTGCTTTTTTTGCTATAAATATGAGAGAAGTCCCATTTAAAATAAATTTATTCTCTTCTTTGTTCTTGTCAGTCTGTAACTCTTTATTCCCTTATCTGAAAATTCTTCATTCTATTTTTTTTCTTCTTTAGCTCTTAAATTCTGCTGGTGCTGCTTGAAACCATAAACATCAGGAGTCTACGGCTGTTGTTGTTCATCAGGCGCTTGTAAATCGTCTTTGTCTTTTTCGTAACACTTCTGATTTAGGTATGGTGTTCTTCTTTTCTTGATTTTGGTTGATGATCCTCCTTCTGTTGATATACCTAAGTTTTGTGATGAAGAACAAAATATACAAAAGTATATATACTTTCCCCTGTTCTTCGTCGCAAAGCCTATGGATTTTCTGTTGATTATTGAGGCTTGTCTTCAATGTTTATAACTGGATTAAGGTTTTTAGTTTTTTACAGAGTTTATCAAAGATGCCCATTTTTGTGACTTTTCATATCTTGATGGAGTTTCTTATGAACTGTGATGATCATAAGTTTTTTTTTCTGATTTTTGTTAATTCCTTTGCCCCTTCACAAGTATGGGTGATCGTCAACGGGTTCCTTATAATACTCCACCGTCCATCCATTATAGATCTCCTCCTCTAAAAAACCCTGGTGTGTCTCCACCGAAGGGTAGGTCGTCCAAACCTTTTCAATCTAATCCTCAAGCTCGTAAGAATCCCTCTGGTCCTCGGATCTCCTCACAACAAAAAGAAGATCCACTAAAGGGTTCTAAATATGTAGTCAATCATTCTGTCAATTCGCCTCCTCGTTTGTAGCCGATAAAATCTCAACTTATTCCCTCGCTGCCTCCTCAAGTTACGTTGCCGCTTCAAACTACGATGCCTCCTTCGAAGCCTAAATCATCGCAGGTCTCTGGGTTGGTGAAAGAGTCTTCTAAAGGCGCTATTCCGAAGGCATATTTGTCAAGAAATCCTTCGACCAAGAGAAAGGCTTCAGAAATGAGTCCTCCGAAGGAACCTACGTCAAATAAAGATGCCGATTTTGACGTTTCGCCTGTTATACGAATCGTCTCGGTTGGTAAGAAAAAAGTTACTTTTAAGCACATAGATCTTAAAGCGTTCAAGGTGAAGCATGGCCTCGAAGCTTTTGATGTCAATTTCTATACTCATGATGATATTATTCATGATCTAATTACCAACTATAAATACGATGATTTTCATTTGCTGATGGTGGTGGGGGCCTTCGAAACTGGCCTCATGTTGCCCATATACAAGTTGGGTGACTCCTTTTATTACGATGTCTTGGATCATCGTGAGGGATTTACTCCTCATACTTATTATCGATCGGTGGTACAACTGACTGGGAACTATCTTCGGGCGCTTAAGGAGAGCTACCTTCGGAGTAAGGGGGAGACAATGATAACCTGCTATGTTCCCGATCCAGCTGAGAAAGATTGGTATACTCCCGAAAAATTTAATGCCTCCTTTGGAGACTACGTCAATGGAAGTAACCGCAAACCATGGAGTGTTAGTGTTCGTAATATTGCTGCTCCCCATGGTGAGGTTCGTCTAATTAGTGAAGTGAGTGACGCGAAACTTTGTTACGTCCCTGGTACCGAAGGGTCTTTATAGCGGAAGCTTTTTCCTGCTCGTGAGCGGCTCAAGCGTGATCATGATTACGAGTGGCATGCCACCGTTATTGAAGTTGTTAGTCCTTGGGCTTATGGCTGGGTACCTGCTCAGCATGGATGGCTCCCTATTGCTGGTATCCTACCTCGTGCTAGTGCTCCAACTCGTTATGGTGACTTTTTCCCCTAGAAGTTGAACTTTGCTGGTATGAAGTTTGAGTATGCCTTCGATGCTGCTGATGTGGACGAAGATGAAAGTTCCGATGCTACTCTTCCTTCTAAAAATACGAAGGTATGATCCCTCGTGACTTTGTAATGCTTCTACTTTCCCCATTTTCTTCTTAGTTTGAGATTAGTCGAAGTATGAAGAAAAGTGTCTTCGTATTGAGTGACACAATAAGCGTCGTGTTTTTAGGTACCAAAGAAGAAAAAGATTAATCTCGTTCAATCTTATAATGCCGCTTTTGGGGAGACCAAAGTTCACGATGAAGTCACCAGTCCTGTGAACGATGAGGTTATCGGGGAAAGAGAAGAAGAGGAAGTCACTGATAATGAGGAACGTACAAAGACTTCTCCTCCTAGTCATGAGGAGGGTGAGAACATTGGTGGCGGAGATACCAAATAGGAGTTTGCCCTTGGCAGTCAATGAGGTATTCCCGCCGATGATCCCACACTTTCTCCCTCCCCGAACCAGGGGAACAAAGATGTTGATCTTTAATCAACGATCCCTACAGGTCGGGTCAGGAATTTTATTTTGGAAAGATCTACTCCTTTGGCGGACTAGTCGATATTGGTGCCGCGTATAGCGTCGAATTTCAACTTGATCTCACTAAACGATGAGTGGGATGTCCTTGGGGAGACCATTGGTGAGAAAGCAGCTTAAGTGCAAGAGAGTTCCGACGGTGAGGACGCCGAAGCCCTTGATAACAAGGAGGCCGAGGCTAAGAAAATTTCTGATGCTAAAAAGAATACTGGTGGTGGTGAGGCTTTCGCTGAGGCATCTTCGGAAGGCTTCAAGAGGGCTATGATGCACAATGGCGATGATGCCACACTTGACTAGATAATGAAGAAAAATTTGATGTTCATGCCTAATCCTGCCTCAGTGATCCCTGGTGAGAAGAGTTCTGATACTTTCACCCGTCATAAGATGCAATTAACATCCCAAGATGAAGTCACAGAGATCTGGGAGAAGGATTTAGGAGTTATTTCCACTAGTCTTTTAGTCGACCCACCGTCTTCTGTTGCTGGTATGATGGCAATTGCTGATGGGTACCAGTACGGTTTCCCTCAGCAACGGATTCTTGAGGTAAGTCGTCGAAATTTCTCTGAGGAGAATGATCCAATGTTGCAGATTTTATAATAATAATTATTTATCTGTTATTAATGCAGATGATGGGAAGTGAACACTGCAACCATACCTTGTACCAGTTTTTCAAGGTAAAGGCCCTTAAACTGGAGGCCAAGCTTCGTCACAGAGAAGGTGAGTTAACCGTTGTTGATGCACTTATTGCTACTAAGGACCAAGAGATATTGGAATTGACGAATCAGTTGAAGGCGAAAGAACAGCTTGGTACTGAGGAAGAGAAGCTTCGTCTTGAGATTGCGCTGGTTCGTAGTGATTTGGAGAAGGATCGTAACGATTCTTCCTATTCCAAAGGTTTGTTTTCTTTCCCTATTCTACTCTTATTCTCTCCTTTCTGTCTTCTAGTATACTGTATGAGTCTCCCGACTCATCTCCAGTGGGTGATGCCAGAGAGTTAACATGGCTTCGAAATGAGAGGACTCGCCAAGCTTCTCGGATTAGAGAGTTAATGCAGAAGATCAAGGATGAAGCTGAAAAATGGAATGCTCAATCTGATGAGCACAATGTCCAAGTGGCTGAGTGGTGAGAGAGACGGATTCAAATGGTTGATATGCAGAATAGTTACAATGCCGATCGTCGCCAGTTCAATGGTGCTTTATTGTGGACTCGTGAGAATCTTCGAGAAGCACATGAGGATGTTTCTCGTTTAGAGTCTAAGTTAACAAGCTTGTAAGAAGAGCTGCGCCAAGCTCGTTCATCCCATGAACCCGAAGTTAAGGATTATATACAACGACTTGTTAAGGAGAGGGACAAGGCCAGAGCTGAGGCCCATGCCCTTAGTAATGCTTTAAGTGCTTTTCGGGCTGACGTTGCTCGTTTAGTCGAGTCAGAGAGAAACCTCAAAATTAATTTGTACTGGATCACTAAAGGAATTGAATAGATGAATAACAAAGTCAATCATCTTCGTCACTTGGACTCCATGAAGCGGGTAGAGTTGGATGAGTGTCAGTTTGCTCTCACAAATCTTCGGTTGGATTATATGAAGATTTCAGATGAGTATGATTTTCTTGACGAAGCCCGGGACGCTTTAGTTAATGAATATGAGTTAGCTTCGGCTAATGTCGAAGGTATATATTTGTTTGGTCATGGGCAACTCTACAATCTTAGTTTTCTAACTCATTTGTGCCTTCTTTTTCATAGTTCGAGGGACAGCTTAACCTTGCAAATAAAAAGCTTAAAAAGGATCAATCTTCCTTAGTGTACCAGGAGGGTCAGACTAAGTATTATGAAGGATTGGCAGGGTCCCGAGATGAAGCAACAAAGTAGGCAGCCAAAGAAGTAACTCGCTTGAAGTCCGCTTTGTCGCAGTCTGAACTTAAGACTACCGTCATCGCGCATAAGGCTCGTTGTCAACTTGCCGAAGAGATTAACAAGACTCTGACCAAGATCGAGCAGGGTCTTCTAAGGTACTATAACATTGTTAAGCAGTACCCCAGTCATCCTATTCCTGAGCCCCTGACTTGCATCTCCGATCCTTTTTCGGGGGATAGCGTCCCTTCATCTCAAAAAAAGAATCCAGCTGAACATACCAGACCTTCTAGGGAGAAATAGGTTTCAAAGCTTGTTATGGAAAGTTGATCTTTGTTGATTACTTGGCTTTGGGCTATTTTTTGTGTATCTTGTTTCACTTTTGTTTAATTTCCCGAGCTTGTAATCAACTTTCATGGAATGGATCATCGTTTGTTTGGATATGTACAACTCTGATTTACCTGCACTGTTAGTTTATTTACTTTTTTTAGATAATGAGCAAATCTAGTTAAAAGAAATAGACAAATAAATTAGGTAATATTAAGTGTTTGATGGCAATAACGAAGAAAGGTACCTTTGTTATTGATTTTGGACCTGTCACCCCGCTGGATAACCCTTGGCCAAAGGATCACCGAACGGTGGGGGTTGATGCAGCGTTCCCGGATATGTAATGCATTATTAGAATATTTACATGCATTCATTCCGCTGAACCACTGCCTTGTTGATTGGTTGGGTATCACTTTCTGATGGAATCCTTCCCCATGGTCTTACACTTATAGACGCTGATAGGGGAGTCCCGAGAGATTTTAAATGATTACTTTCCCCAATAGACATTGTGCAAAAAAGCTTTTCGATTGATGTGGTGAGGTTTTATATTCCTCGTCCAGAGATAGAAACACGTTGAGCGGATACACTGTCTTTTTCTTCTGGTATTCTTCACGCAGATGCATGTCTGCGTTGATTTATGGGTAGTATGGCTTGAGATATTTCGCATTACAAGGATATATGAGGACCTCTCCTTTTAAGTTACGTAGGTAATACGATCCATTTCCTGCGATATCATGTATTATAAATGGTCCTCCTCGTGTTGGTGCTAATTTTCCCCGCTTTTTCTCTCGTTGGTATTGTGGTATGGTTCTCAGCACATACTGTCCTTCTAAAAAATTTCTAAGTTTAACCTTCTTGTTATATTCTCTTGCTAGCCTTTGTTAGTAGTTTTCCATCCTTTGTAATGCTGCCTCCGTCCTTTCTTCTAGGTCATCAAGCCTTTCCAGCATCATATCAGTTGTGAGGTTTTTCTCCCATGCCTCAGTCTTCGTGGTTTGCATGATAATTTCGGTCGGGATGACAACTTCGGTTCCGTAAGTGAGGAGGAACGGTGATTCACCTGTAGCGTACCTTCATGTAGTTTGGTATGCCCATAACACGTTGTGTAATTGTTCGCACCATCGTCCCTTATGTTCGTCCAGCTGTTTCTTGAGGATAAGAGCAAGGGTCTTATTTGTAGCCTCTGCCTGGCCATTACTTTGGGGGTAGATGGGGGTCGATTTGTTCTTCCTAATCTTGAAGGTGTCAAAGAGCATGTCTATGTTCTTCAATTGTAATTTCTTGTCGTTGTCAGAGATAATTTTTGCGGGGATGACAAACCTTCAAATGATGTTCAGAAAGATGAAGGTGAAAACATCTTTGTCTCGGATTCTTGCTAGGGCCTTGGATTCCACCCACTTGCTAAAGTAGTTTGTGGCTACGATTAGGAACCATCTTTTCCCCGACCCTTTGATTAGGGGTCCGACGATATATATTCCCCATTTTGAGAAAGGCCATGGATTATCTACAGAATTTAGCTTCGTTGCAGGGGCATGAATTTTCTTAGCAAACCGTTGGCATTCCTCGCATCTTCTGGACATCTTAGCGGTATCTCGTATCATCTGTAGCCAATAGTACCCCTGCATTTTAGCTTTGTATGCTAATGATCTCATCCCGCTATGGTTGCCCGCGTCTCCATAGTGTATGTCTTTCAAAATCCGATGTCCTTCTTCTCTTGATAGGCAGCGCAACAACGGTCCGAGAAAATACTTTTTATATAAGATTCCGTCCCGAAGGTCGTAGCTCCCTGCTTTTGATTGCACCTTTCTAGTTGCTTCAAGTCCGTAGGCTGCGTTCCTTCTTTAAGGAAGAGATGAAATTCGGTTCTCTAATCTTCTTCATTCTTGAAGTCTTCGCCCTCGTTAGCTCTTGTCATAATATCATATTCATGAAAGTCGTCGGCAATATCTTCCTCTACATCGTCATCAACGATATCCTCCCCTATATCGTCTTCATGGTTGGTAGCGAAGGATTCTCGAGGAGCAACTAAAGGTTCGTATACTCTTGTTACCTTGATTGCCTTGACATTTCCATTTTCAACATGGATGATATGTATGCTAAAGCATCAGCATGCCTGAGTTCTTTTTTGCATAAGTGTCGGAACTTGATGCTAGGTATCTGGGATGTTAGAGTCTGGACCAAGGCCATGTACGCTGAAAGGGTCTCATCGTAGACGTTGTATTCTAGTTCTATTTGTCGTATGACCAGTCGTGAATCACTTGTCAGGCGTACATCAGCTATTCCCATTTCTATTATCAAACGAAGAGCATGTACTACAGCTTCGTATTCTACGATGTTGTTGGTATCCCCCTTGAACTCCAATCTCAGCGCGTGTATGATCCTTTCCCCGGTGGGGGTAGTGATCACGATGCATATGCCTGCACCTTCCTTATTTCTTGATATGTCGATGAAGACCTCCCATCTTCTTTGGTTTGAGGGTTCGAGAACATCGACTGGATCTTTCCCGTCCTCTGTTTCTGGTATACCTCTCACCACCTCATCATTGTCTAGGGGTAAGTCTGCTATAAAATCTGCAAAAACTTACGATTTTTTGGCATGTTTGATCTCGTGGATGATGTTGAACAGATCAAGATGAGTATTCCATTTTGCTATCCTTCATACTTTCCCAACACTCTTGAGAATAGCCTCCAGCGGTGCTTTGCATGGAACACGAATGTAGTGAGTCAATAAATAGGTTCTTAGATTTTGAGTTGCCTATACCAGTGCTAAGATGAGCTTCTCAATCTTCGTATAATTTCTTTTCGCCGTGTTGAGAGTATTGCTGACGTAATAAATTGTTTGCTCTATCTTCGTGTTCATTTTGACTAATACTGCGCTGACTGCATCCTCCATTAATGCTATGTAGAGAGCCAATACTTCATCGGGATCAGGCTTTTGTAGGATCGGGATCGTGGCCAGATATTCTTTGATCTTTTGGAAAGCTTCTTCGCATTCTGTGGTCCATTCAAATTTGCTCCCTTTTTTGAGGATATTGAAGAAGTGTTTGCATTTGTCCGGTGACCTGGTGATGAATCTACCCAGAGCTGCTAAGGATCCGTTGAGTTTTTAAACTTATTTCAGATTCTTCGGGGATAGCATTCCTACGATGGCTTGGATCTTGGAGGGATCTACTTCGATGCTCCTCTTCATTACTATATATCCAAGAAATTTCCCTGAGGTGACGCCGAATGTGCATTTCTCCGGATTTACTTTCATGCTGTGTTTTCTCATTGCTTCAAAGATATCCCTTAGGCCTTGATGGTGGTTCTTGTGCAACTAACTTTTGACGAGCATATCATCAACATAGACTTCTAGGGTGTTCCCAATCCATGGTTTGAAGATAGCATCAACCATACTCTGGTATGTTACCCCTGCATTTCTAAGTCCGAAGGGCATCCTTGTGTAACAATAGAGGCCGTGCGGGGTGTAAAATGTTATATGTTGTTGATCTTCTTCCGCCAGGGCCACTTGGTTGTAACTAGAATATCCATCCATGAATGATAGTTCTTCGTACCCTTCGACGGCTTCTACCAATTGATCGATGCTTGGGAGCGGGTAACTATCCTTCGGACATGCCTTATTGAGGTTGGTGAAGTCGATGCATATTCTTACTCCTCCGTTCTTCTTTGGCACGATGACCATGTTAGATATCCATGTTGGATACTTGACTTCCTTGATGAATCCTACCTCTAACAGTTTGCGGAGATTCTTTTCGATTGCTTTGTGATACTCCGGTGCTACCTTTCATACTTTCTACCCGAAGGGTGTGGTGCCTGGGTTTATACGAATTTCGTGCTGGATTATCTTTGGATCGATCCCTGGCATGTCTCCTAATTTCCACGCGAAAATGTCTGCGTATTTCTTGAGTAGCTTAATTAAAGTTGGCTCTCTTTCTTCGTCCATTAAGGTCCCAATCTTGATCATCTTCGGGTTTTCTTCGGTCCCTATATTGATTTCCTTAGCGGGTTCTACGGATGTGAACGTGGGATTGGTTCCCCTAGGAGAGGAACATTCTTTAATTGCTATTTGGTAGGTTCTTCAGACTTCTTAGTTGTTGAGGTACCTGCCAAAGTACTTAGAACAATACTTTCCTTCGTCAGACTCTTTCCAGAGATTTCTTCAAGATAAAGATCAACTACTTTTTCCTTCGCGACTTCTTTGTTTCGATTTCTTCGAGATTTCCATTGCTCATATTGCTCTTTGTTGAGCTGATTTTGTAACTCCTGGCATTCTCGGGCAGTGACCTGATCTCCCTTTATTTTCATTACCCCTTCGGGTATTGGAAATCTAAGGTGCTGGTGAAAGGTCGCTGCCACCCCTTTGAGCTTGTGCACCCATCTACGTCTAATGATGGCGTTGTAGGGGGAGGGTGCATCCACAATACTGAATCGAGTATCAACCTTCATTGGTCCTGCGTCCACTTGTAAAAAATTGTCCCCTAAGGGATTCGTGGGTGCTCCATTAAATCCGTAGATGGTATAGTACGAAGACAGCAGATGTTCATCATTGAGGTCCATTCGTTTGAATGTGTCGTAGAACAGAACATTAACCGAACTCCCTCAGTCGATGACGATCTTCTTGATATTGCACCATGCCACTGGTAGTGTGAGGACCAAAGAATCATTGTGATCTTCCATGTCTTCCTTGATATCCTCAGTATCGAAAGTCATAGGTGCATCCATCCATTGCACGTATTTCTCCACCTCTACTCCATCGATCTTGTACAACTCACAGTAGTCCTCGAATTGCTTCCTTAGCCTCTTTCCTATCTGAGCCGTCAGTAAGGGTCCAGTAGCTTCGGAGCATGAGATGGTGTTAAGTGTTCGATTACCCTCAGGGAGTTGGACTTGTTTGCTTCGCTTTGACCTGTCATCGGTCTCTCCCTTCTGAATGTATTGCTTGAGATCTCCAGCGTCAATCAACTTTTGGATCATTATCTTGAGATTCTTGCATTTCTCAGTCTGATGTCCATTGAAACAGTGGTACTCACAGTAATCTCTTGATTTTTCGGACCTTGGGGGCTGCTTTTCTTTGGACCAAGGCCATTCCAGATTCTCCCGGTCCTTTATATCTTTCAGGATGCGAGTATAGTTAGTGTTTAGCTTCGTGTAGACTTGATCTTCAAACTTCCGATCATCACGCCGACAATCGTCCCTTCATCCTCTCCTATCTTCATTTGGACGCTCGGTTGAAACGCCCCTCTTTGACCCGATGGCTTGTTCTGCAGAATTAGTCCGATGAGACCTCTTTGTTTAGGCTCTGGGATTTTCCCGTTGGATTTCCTCCAACATAGCATGCTTTTCTATGATCACTCGAAGATCTCCTCCGGTAGTGGGGACGCTCCCATGAAGCTCGACAAATAGTGGGATCATCCTGTCCAGTCCCCACTTGTAGAAGTTGATACTGACCACCAGATCGACGTTCCCTATTGCTTGGCATATCTTGTGCCACTTATCATTATACTCTCTGATTGTATCCTTATAGGCGATCGCTAACGAGAAGAGTTTGTCCATTCCGGTGTTGACGACCTTATTGTACATGTAGGTTGCCAAGAACTTCTCAGTGAGCTGGCTGTAAGAATCGATGGAGCCAGCTGGCAGGTTATCAAACCAAGATAACGCTGATCCTTTTAGACTTGAAGGAAAATATCTGCAGAGGGATGCATCATCATAATCCCATCGGACTAAGATTCGGTTGTAATACCGAAGATGAGCCGCGAGATCACTTGATCCATCGTAACATTCGAACGCTGGGACGGAAAATTTATGTGGAATAAGTGCTTTGGCTAAGCGTTGTGTTAGCGGTGTAATGTTGGCTTCCTTCATCACTTGCTCCAGTCTTCCACCCCCTTGCCTAGCTTTCAGCTACTTTATTTCAGCCATCATTTCATCACGAAGATTCTCCATTGCCAGCTGGTGGTCATCATGGATGGTGGGTCGTCATGGCCCTCGAATCTCACCATCGAAGAAGTCCGAGTACTCTGGTTGTAATCCGGGTAGGACTATCGGTCTCCTCTGGTATCTCTTCGATTTAGTGGCTCTGGGTTGTTGACATTGGCCACTATCATACTTCGGTCTTGATTTAGTAGCGGTGCCATGGAGTTAGCCTCGTCGTGCAGATTTTCTATCTCTGCGCTGTGGGCGATCCTATCTTTGAGTTGCTGGTTTTCTTGTGCAAGTAGAGCCACCGCATCTGCGTACACCCTCTGGTTCTTCCTTAATTCTTCAAGCTCTGCCATCATCTGGATAGAATGGTTCGATCTCGGTTCGGTGTTCCCACCTGCACTTGTCCACCGGCCGCTACAGTGTGATCTTCATCAAAAATTTGTATCAAAGGGACCGGTGGTTCAATATGCGGGGCTTGGATCTCCATCGGTTGTTGCGCGGGCTGATTTGCTATCAGGAGAGGTTGGTTAGTCTGAAGTGGTTGATTATGTTCGTTGGTGAGCGACATCTCGTAGAGTGGTTACTGTATTACTGATTCTGCCATTCCTTCACGCTGTTCGTTTGGTCGAGTGGCCGTTGTCACTTCAGAGGCTCCTGCTCTGGAAACTTCGGCTTTGGAAGCTCCCGCTTTGACGGCTGCGGCTTTCAATGCTTCCGCTGGCATCCAAGGGCATCGTGCTTTCAGCTCCATCTTGTCTCTTGTCGGCTGCTTTAAGCTTTTCGCCATTCTGTTTGCTGCGCGTCATAACCGGGGTTGTCCTTGGTGCATCTTTTGACGATGCCTTGGCCTGCACAAATAAACCATCATCGGAGAAACGATATCCACGTGGGCTTGGTTAGCAACGTTAGCCCGAATTAAGCATCACGGAAGGTGGAGAAAATCCCGAAATGCAGGTCTTGGAGAGTTTAAATCCTGAGAACTTGATCCGATTCTTAGAAACATAAATCCACTCACAGATCCGAAGATGTAGATTCAACAGTGACAAAAACTTAAAACGTAGATCCAATAATAATAAACGTAGATCTACTCATGGATTTGTGGGTTTTAAAGATAAAAACTTGAAAACGCAGATCCAGTAATAACAAACGTAGATCTACTCATGGATTTTTGGGTTTTAAAGATAAACACTTGAAAACGTAGATCCAATGATAATAAACGTAGATCTACTCATGGATTTTTGGGTTTCAAGATAAACACTTGAAAACGTAGATCCAATGATAATAAACGTAGATCTACTCTTGGATTTTTGGGTTTTAAAGATAAACACTTGAAAATGTAGATCCAATACTTAATGCGAATATTGGATATAAAGAAGACCACTATCCTTGGTCTAAATCAGTTTAAATCCGAAGATCACTATATAACCGAATGCAAATCCCAAGAGCTTTCTTAGTGAAAAACACGGATATATAAAGAAGTTTGTTGAAAAGAAAAAGTTTGTTGAAGTTGTCCCAAGCACTATTATTTTAAAGAATAGTGCTGGGAATAACAAAAGTGACCAAAGTCACAGGATAAGATAAATCTTTTACCGGGACAAAATCCCCGTTTCTAGTGCCAGATTGTGAACACGAAAATAGCGATGGTATCTTCGTGATCACAAACAATATTCGCATTATACATAAAATCATCCGGGGGAATAAAATACGTGTAAAATGATGTATGCTTAATGCCTATCAGACTTTGTGCCTTCGAGCTCGTCCTCGTCTGATCAATGAAGAATAAATCTAGCTATACATATGACCGTAATACATAATATATCATATCATAATAGTAAAAGTAGAAGATTAAAGTGTTGAATGTAAATGAGACGATGATTTACGTGGTTCGACACTAAGGCCTACGTCCACGAGAGTTTGTGTTTCACTATGTATTCCAGAGTTACAAAGATAGTCAAATGACTTTGTGTGAATAACGAAGCTAAGTGGGGAATGGAACTCATACTTACTCTTCCTATTCCCACTCTTATTATCTTCTCCTCTCTCACTCAAAAATTGTCCGCCCCCTTCTCTCTTAGTGGAGAGGGGTATTTATAAGGATAAAACATGGGGTCCACTATCAGAGACAGTTGCATCCTTATCTTCATAATCTTTGTGCCGATCCCGCTGGTATCTTCGATCTCGGCCAATAGTTCCAACGGTCATGTATGGTTACGATGGGTCACCTCTTTCTCCTCCACAGATTGACTGACACGTACCCCGCGCCTAGGGTGTTTAATGCAGGTGGTTGGGGAGGTCTGCATGCGTTGGACAGATGTCTGATGCCTTTGTCACATCCGTGTCAGCGAGTCTAATCTCCGCCGTTGATCTTGAGTCCTCCTCGGGATGGAGTAAAGTAGATCATAGGGTGCTTTTCAGTACTTCTCAGTGGCTGGATACTTCAGTGCCCCTAGGTTCTTTTCACCCACAAACAATTATATATTTTGAGTAATGAGAAAGTAATTTATTTTTGACGCATACAACATCGATCACTAATCACATGTAGAGATAGGTTGTATTTAGTCAAGATTGTATTCAACCCAAATGGTTGTATTTAGTCACTTCCATTTTTATTTACCCACAAAAAAAAAGAGTAAAAAACGGGAAAACACCCTTAACATTGTTTTGGCGGGAAACTTTTCACTTGACTCTTTATCTCCCGCTCAAAAAACATCTTAGGTTAAGACTCGTCTTCAAGACTACTGATTTCCAGTTTCACCACACTACTTTTATTTTTCTGATAGAAACTGCGGAGAAGAAGAAGAAGAAAGCCTAAAAAGGTAACAGATAAATGGATGCATTTGGTGGTTATTTCGTGGACGAGAAAGCTGTTCGTGTTGAGAATATCTTCTTAGAGTTCCTCAAGAGGTGTTACTTTCTCTATATATCTCCCAACAACTCTCCGATACTTAGAGATTAAAGATCTGTTTTTTGGTATTTCTGTAACTTTTTTCCTGATTTTGTTTTATTCAGTTTCAAGGTAGACACAAATGCCGCGGAACCATATTATGTATCGGAAATCGAAGAGATGAAAGCAAAAGAATCAACAACCATGTTTATTGATTTCTCACACGTTATGCGCTATAATGATATTCTTCAGACAGCTATTTCTGAAGAGTATTTGAGGTAATTTTATACCATAAACCCCTTTCTGAATCTAAAACCCTAATTTTATTTGTGAACCAAGATTCTAGTTTTTTTTTTTTTTTTTTTTTAATTTGGGTAGGTTTGAGCCGTACTTGAAGAATTCGTGTAAGAGATTTGTAATGGAGCAGAGACCGACATTCATTGCTGATGATAACCCTAATAAAGATATAAACATTGCTTTCTACAATATCCCACTTTTGAAGAGGTAACCCTAAGTTTAATTGGATATTTTTTTAAAACTTACCTTAACTAGTTTTGTAGGGACTTATTGCATTCGCTCAACGTTTTGAAAAATGGTAGATTGCGGGAGTTATCAACAGCGGAAATTGGAAAATTAGTTTCGATAACTGGTGTTGTCACCCGAACTAGTGAGGTTAGGCCTGAGCTTCTACAAGGCACTTTCAAGTGCTTGGATTGTGGTGGTGTTGTAAAGAATGTCGATCAGCAATTCAAATACACAGAGGTTAGATGGCGTGACATATTATGTATTTTCACTTCTTCATTACGTTTAGTTGTATACTTGTGTCTCTCTTCTTAAATAAATGTTGGTTATTTCTGGATGCAGCCAATAATTTGCGTGAATCCAACATGTTCAAATCGAGCAAGGTGGGTCTTGATTCGCCAAGATAGCAAATTTGCAGATTGGCAAAGAGTCAGAATGCAGGAGATGTCTAAAGAAATACCGGCGGGATCCCTTCCTCGGTCATTGGATGTCATTCTCCGTCATGAGATTGTTGAACATGCCAGAGCTGGTGATACGTAAGATCCCTGAGACTTTTAGAGAGTGTTTTGTTTTGTGATAAAAAGTAAAATAAAATAGAAAGATTTTAGTTAAATATATGTCGTGTTATATTTCAGGGTCATTTTCACGGGCACTCTAGTTGTAATACCGGATATACTGGCTCTAGCTTCACCAGGGGAGAGAGCGGAATGCCGAAGGGAGACACCCCAGCGGTCTGGCGGTGGACATGAAGGTGTCAGGGGTCTTCGTGCACTTGGAGTGAGAGATCTCTCTTACCGACTTGCCTTCATCGCCAATTCAGTGCAGGTTCAGGCTCCATGGTTTATGATATTACTGAGCCTTGTTTGTGCTAGGTGTTGAATGTTTTTAACGATATTAAATTTTCAGGTGTCTGATGGAAGAAAGGATAATGATATTAGGAATAGAAAGAAGGATGCTGATGACGAAGACTGCCAGCAATTAACGGTGAGCAATAGGACACTAGCAATAATCCTGGGTCCTTCTATTTTCCCTTGATCTCTAGAGTCTTCTTCAGTTCTTTGTCTGGTTAGAGTTTTAATGATCAATTGTTATCATCTGCTGCCAATGATGAACCTACTGTGTTCACCTGGTTGGTTCTGCTCATGTGTTCATCTGATTGGTTGTGGTCATGAGTGACATCAGATCTTATATGAATGTAAGATATTTGAGTTTGTTCTCTGGAAAGGTGAGGGTGTTTGTTAGTGTTTTTCGCTGTTGTGACTAGAAACTGTTTACATGTGTTTGTATCATGTTCGTATTGGGTTCTTATTCTTGCCATCTTCACAACCAGAAATTGATTACATTTTTTGCATATCATGTTCTTATTGGGTTCTTTATTCTTGCCGTCTTCGAGCAGCGCTTTGTTAAATTTCCAGATTTCTCTAATGGATCTATGAATTCCGATTAATATGTTGCATATATTATGTTGGCAGAAAGAAGAGGAGGCTGAAATTCGTGGGATGAGGAACACCCCTGATTTCTTCAATAAGATTGTGGATAGCATTGCGCCCACTGTTTTTGGTCACCAAGAGATAAAACGAGCTATCCTTCTTATGCTCTTAGGTGGTGTCCACAAGTTCACTCATGAAGGGATCAACCTCAGGGGTGACATTAATGTTTGTATAGTTGGCGATCCCAGCTGTGCAAAGTCTCAGTTCCTTAAGTATGTCATTCTTCCTATCTGTGTATATATCTTTCTTCGTTGTTTCTGTTTTATTTTCTGAGTTTCTTACCTAGAGGGACATCTCTTTTGTTGTGGGTTATATATCTACTTTGAAGGTATACCACAAACCTGGTTCCACGATCCGTCTACACATCTGGAAAATCCTCTTCAGCCGCAGGTTTGACAGCAACTGTAGCCAAAGAACCAGAAACCGGGGAGTTCTGTATTGAGGTAGCATTTCTTTCATATGGCTATATCTTGATTGGTGTGAATATAATAACTTGCCCTCTATAAACATGTCCCACAACCATGTCATTATCTTCAACTTATTATACCAATGGGAACCGTAAGTAGGAATTTTGAGTTGCTCTTTCTTAGCTTATGGCTTATCATGTTCATTTCAGGCTGGTGCTCTTATGCTGGCTGATAATGGCATCTGTTGTATCGACGAATTTGATAAAATGGATGTTAGAGACCAGGTAATCATCTTACATTCTTCTTGTAGCCTCTAAATCTTGTGATGTTGCTATTTTGGATTTGTAAAACCTCCTATAATTGGTCTCAAGGTTGCCATTCACGAAGCTATGGAACAACAGACAATAAGCATCACAAAAGCAGGGATACAAGCAACTTTAAATGCCCGAACATCTATTTTAGCTGCTGCCAACCCTACTGGAGGACGTTATGATAAATCGAAACCCCTCAAGGTTGAAACTCCTCAGAGTGTTAACCTTTCTTTTCTATTCACTTTTTTTTTTTAAATTTTTCAAGCACTATTATATTCTATGATATTGATATCTTTGCGCATATTCTGTTTCAGTTTCAAAATAGAATGTTCTACAACCATTTAGGTCTTTTATTCTGTAACATAAATGAACCGTCAGCAATTAGTGTTGGTTCTGTTTTGAAACACTTTTCTCTGAAGCAATCAAACTTTATCTTTTGTCGTTTAGTACAATGTGGCCCTTCCTCCTGCTATCCTTTCGAGGTTTGATCTGGTGTATGTAATGATCGACGAACCAGATGATCAAACTGATTACCACATTGCCCATCACATTGTAAGGGTTCATCAGAAGCATGAAGAGGCACTTTCCCCTGCATTTACTACTGCACAACTGAAGCGTTATATTGCACATGCCAAGACTCTGAAACCTAAGGTTCGTTGTCCTTAGTTTTTTTTTGGCAAGCATGACTTTTGTTTTGTTTCCAAAAAGCCAAATGCTTTGCATGCTGCTCTCATGTTCCAGCCATGTTTGTGAGCTGTTTGAATGTTATACAGCTAACCGCCGATGCAAAGAAAGTGCTGGTGGAGTCTTATGTTGCTCTACGAAGAGGTGATACAGCTCCTGGGGGTAGAGTGGCTTACCGGATGACAGTTAGGCAGCTTGAGGCACTGATTAGGCTGTCAGAGGCTATTGCTCGAAGTTATTTGGAGCATCAGGTGAGCCTATGGTAATCTGCTCATCCTTTGTTTATCTGCATGTTTCATTTTTCTTGACATTATAGTTTGTTTACAGGTAGAGCCACGCCATGTCCGCGTGGCTGTGAGACTTCTAAAAACATCGATAATCAGGTAAGGAGCTTGACCACATATCTTAAGCGTAGTTTCCGCCTTTCACATGAATTATTTTAACTTTTTTCCATCACTACAGTGTTGAATCGAGCGAGATCGATTTGTCCGATTTTCAAGATATAGTATATGATGATATTAGTGGAAGCAGAGCATCTGATCAAGGCGATGCTCAGCCAAGTTATGAGGCTGCTGCACCTGAAAATCAGGGTATCACCTAAACACGAACATTTTTTTTTTTTGTAGCAATGCATAGTAATCATGTTGAATATCACAATGCAGAGAGCGGAGCAGGGACCGGTACCCGTCAAGGGAGGAAACTAGTGATAACCGATGAGTACTTTCAGAGGGTTACACAATCTCTTATTTTGCACCTTCGACAGCATGAAGACACTGTAGCACAGGATGGTATGTGAAGTTTTCATTTCCACCCTTAATCTATCTGTGTATTTTTTAAGGTAGGTTGAGGTTTCTAAATCTGGTGCTTGGGCAATTACACCAATTTTCAAAATACTAAAAAGTCCTCACTGTGGTTTGCGGATTTATGATATCTTAAGGAGAAACCCTAAAGATCCAACACACATATTCTCGCATGCAGAATTCTCAATTTTACACATGAAAAGTTTAACCAGAAAATAAAACTAACTTGTAGGGACTGGCTTGGCTGGAATGAGACAGAAGGATTTGATCCAAATGTACATCGCTCAGCAGAACGAAAAATTAGCATACAGTTCTTTGGATGAGGCTGGGAAAGAGGTTGACAAAGTCAAAGCTATAATTGAGGTAAACTAACTAAGATTTTCTTCCAGAGTGAACTTCATAAATTTTTATAGATGGAAATAAGAGGAAGTTTTGTAGCTTGTGATGCTCTATCTAATGTGATTTCATGTAATTCCAGAGTTTGATAAGAAGGGAAGGCCATCTGATAGTTCTAGACGACGGAAGCACAACTCCAGAAGGTGAACAAGAGTTATCGACTAGAGATAGAAGGATTTTAGCTGTTGCACCAAACTATGTTGTCGATTGATGCAACAAACACATTTCGTCCCACTGAGATCTGAACATCATTATCCACCATCCCCAGAGTGAGCTCCATGCAAAATCCGGAGTATAAGCTTTCACAAATGCACTTAACTTATGTCTAAAATTCATTTGAGTTACTGAAATGCTGTCATACATTACAAATTTATATCTTCTGTCCATGATGTTTTATGACCATAGAAGAACCTTGTAGCATCCGGTTGGACAAATACATGCTTGGAACTTCTCATGAATCACTTCCTGTTTCTTTCACAGAGGGGAACTTTGCATTTTTGTGATGACTAAAGATTGACTCGTGAGTCCGTGACGTATGCATGTACATTTCTTTGAAGAAAATGCAAATAGTCATTCCTCCATCCTCATTTTCGCTATTATGATCAAACTTTGCTCTAAGGATCACCTCACACTTTTATTATCACACTATTTCACATGTTGGACGTTATTTTTGTGAATAACCAAATCATAATGGATTTGAAGCAAATATATGAAGGATATGTTCATCTTGCCTAGTTCTACATGCCTAGCAAAAATGAGCTCATTCCGAAATATAAAACCTCACGATCTACCGGTCTTAATTTCGACGGCTAGAAATCCGCGGATTGTCAACGGCTCATTTTCAAAGTAGTAGATGATGGTGTTATACGTTTCAGAATACGCTTATTTTTGGTAGGAAAGTAGAGCTATGTGATAGTAACACATCTCCAAAGTATTAGCTTCAAATCCGTTACGGTTTGCTTTTGAATCGCAAAAATGACATCCAACATGTGAGATAATGTGATAATAAAAGTGTGAGGGGATCCCTCCTTTGCTCTAAGTTTTAGAATGAGTCTTCTCACTTGTGTTCTTCCAGCACCTCTGTGATCCCAATCCCTTTACCGCGGTATCATATCTTTTATTCAAAGCTATATTTATGATTTTTGTTATTGGAAAAGCTAAAGCCTAAAACCTATGGGGAAAGTTGATTTTTGGTCAAATGAAGTTGACCAAGGATAAGAGAGGTGGAAATAAAAATTTATCTTCTCTCCGTTTTTCCCAAACTAAAATACCTCCCATCCTTATTCTTTTGTAATGCTTGTATAAGTTCTGGAATATTTTGCTGATTAATCATGTATAAGTTTTTGAAAATCAGGGTATCACCTAAACACACTGTTACGAACAATATTTTGCTGGGAAGAATAAGGATGGGAGGCATTTTAGTTTGAATATTTTGGTGATTCAAAAGAATTAAAAGGAGGCTTATAGTTCGTAACAGTGACTTCTAATAGGGTATTAAGTTGCAAAGTTTAGTTGGAGATTAATCATGTTGTTATTCACCAATGGGTAAAAACGAGTTTTTACTGTGATAGAGAATGCCTCCCATCCTTATTCTTTTGTAATGCATGTATAAGTTCTGAAATATTTTGCTCGTGTTATAACAAAATTATTTTATGATTTTTATTTTTTTGAATAAGAAAACTATTTTATGATGATTACTGATTAAAATGTCTCTTTTGATGACATATTTGGTATGGTATTCTTATCATTTAATTCAGGATCATTCTCATAATTTATTAAATTCGGTAGTTTCTTTGTTCGTAGGAGATTTCATAACTGCACCCACTCTCATTAAACTAGTTTAAGAAATGTTCGAAATCCATCACATTTCCTATAGCGTAAATAATTAATGACATATGTTAATTCTTAAATATATTATTCTAATTGACCGATTTCTGGTTCGAAAATATCTGAAATATATAAGTAAAAAGCCAAAAATACTCTTAAAATGAATGATTAGTCATTTATATAAACAAATAAGCTCGCTAAACGAATATTTTTTTTCCGGTCCCTAGTGTATTCATTTATCGAGGTTAGACTGTACATTGAGATTCTTTTTTTTTTAATCTAATATTGGCCTAGATCATCACACGTGATGGATGTGGCTATGCCCAAAATATGACATTTATGTTGTTTGGGAATCTGAAATTTGTGTTGATAATTGCATATGCTATAAAATGACCAAACTAATGTCGAATGCCTTCGAATTCAATCTGAGAATGAACTTGGCATCAATAAGTCAATATTTGGGCCGACCGACAGAGCAAAGCGAGGGAGGACCTTCTATATGATCAAATTTTTGTAAAATGTAAGTGATCAATTTACACAAAAAGATTAGAAATGGTCTGGGCCGAAAAACCAAAAATGCCCCTCTGAAACAAATTTTTATTTTCTTTCCTTTAGACATTTTCGAAAATAAACCGAAGAGGAAGGGCAGATAGGTATTAGACATTTTCGTAAATAAACTAAAGAGGAAGGGTAAATAGGTATAAGAGTCAAATTGTATTATAATTCCTTAGAGCACTTCCTATGGAATGAACAAACTTGGAGTTTGTTCATTTTGCTCCCACTATGGAATGAACAAACATGAAAAATGGATGTTCAAATCAACAAATCTGTTTCTTTGAACATCTGTTGATTTGAACATTGAGATGGAACAACCAGTGCCCATCTGTGGTAAGGAAGGGCGAGCTTGCTACCAACGCTGACGTCTGAAGAAAAAATGCCAGCGTTTGTACATCTAACACGCATTTTTACTTAAAGCGCCCGCGTCCGTATTATAAACGCCAACATCTGACCTGATGGCGCTTACGACTCAATCTGAACGACTGAAAATCTTGTGATCCAACTGCTATATTTTTTTAATTCTATAAATACTCCTCATTTTAACTCTAAATTCACACATTCTTCACCCTCAAATCATCTACAAAAATGCCTCCCAGAGTTCATGGTGTTAGATACACTCAACAAGAGGATTTAGCTATTTGCAGAGCCTACGTTTTTCAAACACAAGATGTTGCCGCTGATGTTGCCACCGGTAGGAATGTATCACAATCGACGTTCTGGGAGAAAGTTTTTGAAATATTCGCTGCTGAAACGATGAACATTCATAGGCGTGATTGTCACGGACTGGCACATCGTTTTAGTGTAATTAGTTATAATGTATCGAAGTTCATCGATCAACTAACGTAGAATCATAAAAATAAGCTCAACGGTGAATCCGAACATGAATTGGAACCCAGAACTCCAGCGATGTGGCCAGCATCTCACCGCGTTCGTCATTTCGACTTCCATGCTTGTTTCAACATTCTTAGGGTGCTCAACAAATGCGATCCCCACATCGTCCTAGGAATTCCACCACCCGCCGAGAACTGACGCCGCTTATGTAGTAGTTGTTTTAATCTGATGTATTTCTTTTATTCTCATGTATGGTGTGGTTGTTCAAGGCAGTATGTTTTTATTTATGAAATTGATGGTGCAACGTTTAATCGAGGAAATTTTAAATTACTTGATATTGATGGTTTTAGATAATAATAACACAAAATAAGCAACAAATTAAATAATAGTGAATCGATTTGTCATACAACGTCAATCAGCCCACTCCACCAAAAAACACCTGGGATATTCTGATGCGTGAACAACCTTCCCGCGGACACTTTGAATATATCCAAGGAAATTGCATAAGACTGTGGTTATCCATGAAACATAATGGACAAACCTCTTTTGCTTCGACACATAATATTTGCTTCGCTTTTACCATAGAAATCATGGTGGATGTTGAGAAAGAAATCGGTTAGTTTCGTTTAGAATATAACCTATTGATATATTAATAATAGAAAATAGGCGTTGGTAATTCAAACATGCGGTTTTAGTAAAGTCGCGCGGTTTTACTACAAGCGCCAACTTCTATGTAATTCAAATAGGCGCTCAAAGGAAAACCGCCAACGCTTTTACACGTAAAATTTCCAACGACTCCCTTTTCTTTCCCGACCTATAAATTTCATTCCTCCCATCTCCAAAATCGCATCTTCTTATTTTTGCTAAATCTCTCTCCCTCTTTGACAGAAATGTCTGCTAGTAATCGTGGTCCCAAGTTTACTCAAGAAGAGGATATAACTCTGTGCAAAGCATATTTATTTCATAGGGTAATCAATGGTGTTTTTATTTCTCATAAAGGTTCTTTTTGGGAGAACGTTTTTTCAATGTTCGTCTCACTGACGGGAAACCCAGGAAACCGAGATGCTCGTCGATTGCGTGCGTTTTCATTCTATTAGGCTTGAAGTCCAGAAATTTCTTGCTCTGGTAATGGAAATTGATCGAGAAATGTTTGTCGGTATAACTGAAGATGAAGTGATCCAAACAGCTCTTGATAATTAGGAGGAAGCTCGCGGTAAATCTTTTCGTTACGAAGCGTGTTTCAGAATTCTAAAAGATGGTCCATCTCAAGCACATCATTACTGCACTCGAATTCCGTTGCCAGTCTTTACAATGGAAGAAGATATTGCTCTTGTTCGATGTTGGTTACATCGTATGATGAGACCAATGAACAATGACAATTTCTGGGAAAGAGTATTGGGACATTTTGTAGCATCACGGATCGAAGCCATAAGAAAAAGTAAGAGCCTAGAACTAAGAATTGCATTCATCACTAAGGAAGTCAAACATTATACATAAGTATTGTGGATGGTTCATCGTAGCAATTCTGGATTATCCAACGAAGAACTGGTGAGTATCTTACCTTTGTCCTCATGGGCTCAACTGCATCATAAAAATACCTGAACTTGTTATTTATCTATTTTACAAAAAACCATCGCTCATGCCAAGTTTACCGAAGCAAGCGGAAGAGAGTTTAGGAATTTTGAATGCTATGAACTTTACAGAGAGAATGTCGCTGAATTTGTTGTAGTTTGATGTTTTTGTCGTGGTTTATTAAAATGTAGTTTGATGTTATTTGCAAGTTTAAATTGTAATAAATTTCACTTAATCTGAGGTGGAAATCTATTTTAAAATATAAACATTTTCATTCATTGATATTACTGCCAATTCTTTTACAAGATATAAACTTAGACAATAATAAAAACTTCAATAAAAATCAAGTACAAGTTTTGGCCTCCTGTTTATCTTCATTTGACGTATTTTCCATTCAACGCGCTCTTTGACAGTTTCATCTTTGTTTTTGAATTTTTTTTTGTTAACTTTCAAAACTGGAGCTCTTCTTTGCCTTTTAGCGGAACATTTTCTTGGAGCAACTTCTAAAACTTGCACTTCCCTTTTACAATTTTCAATCTTTTTAAAACTCCCACATATCTTAGAAACATCAGCTTCAAGTTTTGCATCGCAAAAAAATGTGATCGCCTTTTCAGCCATTTTAGAAGAGAAAATTCAAGTGAATTTTGGTGTGAGTGAATTGTTTGAAGATGGTGGTAATTTATAGAGGTAAAAAGTGAATTTAGAATTTTAAAAAACTCCCGTTGGCGTTGTAGCAATAATGCTGACGTTTTATCTTATGACGTCGCGTTGGATCTTCCGACGCCAGCGGTTTTCCTCCTAACGCCAGCGTTGGACCTACCGACGCTAGCGTTTTTACCTGGATCGCACGCCTATTGATCTAATTCCCAATGCTTTACCATAGTGGAAAACCTAGTTTGGCCATCCACCTGGCTCAACAAACGAATGGGTTTGCTCATTCCCATAGGAACTGCTCTTATGTATCATATTTTTTCAGGGGTATAATTGGCAAGCACACTAGAATATAACATATCTAAAAATCCGTGCCTTGAAATTTTACAAATTTTATCTCGTTGGAAAGATTTTAAAGAGATCTACGCAATGAGTACAAACAACAATATCAAATTTAAAGTTTTTACGAAAAATTCGGAGGTTTGCATCATTTTAGGCATAATTTTTATAAATTGATTTCATAGCCATTATGCAAACCACCACAAAGGATACATAACACATCAACCAATTTTCCATTGCAACTAATAAAACGATGTACTCCTTCCGTTTCAGAAAAAATGATTATTTCATTTTAGGCACAAATTTTATTTTACAGTCCAATTACAACAGTGTTGTTTTTTTTCTTCGGTCGGCCCTCCCCACCGTGGTAGAGGTGTTCTAGTTAGTTTGGAGCTCTCTCAGATAAAGCTTGATTAATTTTGGTTATTCAATCATTACGAGCACCCCTATCCTTAAATAGTTAAATTATATCGATTGTTTCTACCAGATGTAGTTTGGCTGCGATGTCTTTATTGCAAAGAGAAAGTATATCTTGTTAGCTAACTAGCCCTTAACCCGTGCCGTAATTGCACGGGCCATGATGTTGGTTCCTTTTTAATATATCGTATAATTTGTGTCCCGAATACTTATCAACTCCTTATGATTTAATATGTGTTTGTCATAAAAATAGTTGGGATTTTCCTCTTTTATTTTCTTTGTTTTTTTCTTTAATATTTTACCGTCGGAAATTTGCTCAAATGAAAGAAATATAATCTTAACTTCCAGACACTTTTTTTATTTAGGTTCATTTCTTATAATGAGATAATGCTCTACATGAACATGGAAGTTTGAATATTTTTTGGAAATATGTCGTCAGCAGCGCTCATCTCAGTGAAATCAACTAATCAATATCGTCCATAAAAGTCTCCACATGCTCCTATTTCGCTCCAGCTGACTCATCTATCATGGTCATGTTGTTGATCCTCCAAATAGGCAGAGAATAGTTTTTTTTTTGCATCGAACGAATGATACAAACTATCCAATGTGACATGATTTTACTGTAATTTTTCAACACCCATTAGATGACAATATTTAAAATGTATACCCATTACCTTTTCGAAGGGATTGTATATATGCGAACCTCTGCCATTAAATCTTCAACAAAGTATTGTGCCCAGCAATTCGTCTTAATGATGGCTTTGGTAATTTCAAAAGTATTGGACATTTTGTCACTTCCGTATGTTCCTACCTTCACTTGGAATACAATCTGGCGTCATATTACCTTATAAAGAACCTTGAACACATATTGTACTCCCTGATCCTATTTCAAATTAATAGGTTGTCAATAGATCCTTTACCAAAAGTTGACATATTCTATGTTGAATATTGTAATTTTTTTTTTTGGAATTATGGATCGCTGCTTTCTAAGATTGTAGTTTTCAAAATTAGCCTCTTCAAGTCCCACGGCTTTCTAAGTTTATATATCTTGTTTGTTTTTAACATTTTAGTTAGCCATATTATGTTTGTTACTAACTTTAAACTTGATGTCATTTTCTACTGTGAACTTTATGTGTTTTCAGAATCGAAATAGTTATACCTCTTTCATTCGTATCAAGTAAGCCGTTGTATATTCCAATAATTATTCTACAACAATTCCTTTCTTTTGCCGTTTCCGGACCATCACTAGCCATTATTGTCAAACGCAATCTTTCTAATATTTGTTGATGTTATGTATTTGCAATGTTCATTTTTCTTAAATAAATAGATTGTGGAAAAACTAAAAAAAAGAAGAACATAAGTATTACATCGGGTCTAAGTTACTATATCCAAAATACTCCGGACACTGCTTCTGGTGCCTTGTTTCCTCAAATTCCTCGTTGCATTCTAGACAGTACATGCAACACCAATCATTTGCGAAGTGAGCTATTTGCGCAAGTGTGGTCAATGTATCCCTTGCCTGTAATAATAATAAGAACACATCAACTTTTTTCAAGGCATCCAGTTGTAAATGGTATGAATGTAATATATTTGAATTATACCTCAATCTTAGATATCACCTTCTTCTCACATAACATAGCAATTGAGGAAGGACAAATCTTGACCACACTTTACATAGGCAGAGATAGACAAACTATGTTTTGCAATTGTCTTACATGAAAATTATTATTAATCTATATTTTAGTCAGCTCATATTGAAGACGATCTAATTAGTCCTATAGAAAGTTAATCTTAAATTTTTGACCTTATCTCTTGACCAAATTATTGAAGTATTCTCAGTCATGTTTTGCTTTGTGTGATCTACCCATCTGTGTCTACTCTACCTTCTAACCAAGTGAATGAAACCTATACATATTGATCCATAATTTGATATTGTTGATTTGTCATCAAGAGGTCGCATGATTTGAGAATGTAAAATATAAAAAATATTCTATAAACATTAGAGGTGAAATTTAGATTTATCATTTAGAGTTTTTTATGATGATTTTGATGAACAAACATAAATTTCAAACAAATATTTTAGAATGCAAATAAATTTTCCCAGTCCATAAGGTTTTATATCGGGAATTGAGTGAAACAACTCGACATTGATGGTCTTTCAGGAAAAAGAATGTAATAGTACTTGAGAGAGCGATAATGTTATCTTACGCGGGTACACCAATTGTCTTTATATAATACGGGTGTTCGAACAATCATGATCATATTGTCTTATACGTTCCGGTATCATCCTCGAAATATTTGGTTTTTGTCCTTATCAATCGTGCTAAAAACAACCAATTACATCTTTCACAATACATTGTTGCATGTTTTGTGAATATTATTTTTTTACTTGGTCAATAAAACTCACTAAAAAGCAAAAACTATTATTATACACTACTATTACCAACACCCACCACCATAAAAACCATCCACCGCCACTATTTCTTCCACCAATAGTAATATTACCGTCTTCACCATTCACAAACACCTGCCACCTCTTATACTAACCCTACTTCCACTACCACCATTAGAGTTAATATAGTTTTTAGTAAAATTATTTATTAATAAAATTATATATTTATGTTAGATTATTAAAGGGATATTTATAATAGAAATTTAATTAATCATTATTGTAGGATCAGAATATCGCCATGACATTATTTCTATGAGATTAACAACACTTCTGCGAGTACTTCTGCAATACTTCGCGAGCATCACAAGATAACTTAAAGAGTGACGTAATAGATGACGATGCGAAAAACACGAGAAGATAATGATGATCCTGCGAGGATTACAACACCTGTGAGAACTGACATTATAACTGCTGCGATAATACCGCGAGTCAGATCCGAAATTAAAGGGGAGCTTAGCTGTCATCCATTATGTAATTACCCTATATAAAGAGACCCAGTAGATTCAGAAGAGAGAGATGAATTTTTTAGTGTTAAGAAAGTTTTGAGGAGAGAGAAAATCCAAGAGAGCGGTTGTATTCTTGATTTCTTCCACTTCTTGTAAGCATTTCTGAGAATCAAATAATAAAGTGTTGTTTTTAATCTTCAAATATGTGTTGATTATTGTGAATTCTTGTGAAGGGTGTAGTGTAGGTTTTCCTGCAACTATATTTTGGCGCCCGAAGCAGGGATTGAATTAACGAAAATCATAGAAAAATCAAGGTTGAAGATGAGAATTATTCAAGATTAAGAAGATAATTGAATAAATCGGTGAAATAGTTGAAGGAAAAATGATTAGAGCTAAATAGAATTGTAGGAAATTGGAGTGTGTTATGATAACAAGAACAATGGTCGACAAATTCCATGAGAACATTAAAGGAAGGATACATAAATGAGATTTTAAAGGAAAAAAAATTATAACGGTGGAGAAAATATCACCATTGAAGGAGTGGGAAAAGCAGAAAATCACATTTATAGCAGCAGAAAATTTGAATCATACATCTCCTTTGGTAATTACGGTATCCGTTATACAAATGAAAAAGGGAAAATCAACAAAATCTGCGGAAGAATGGGCTGTAAATAGAACTTTGGTGGATGCATGAAGTTCTGTAGATATAATATTTTATCATGCATTTAAGAAAATGGGATACAAGGATGAAGAAATGTCTTGTTCAACATATCATATTCTGGCTTTGGAAAATCTTTAACAAAACCTAAAGGCGAAATAGTGGTACGAATTCCATTAGGAAAGATTGAAACACAAGTAACATTATGTGTGGTAGACGTGGAATCGCCGTATAACATAATACTGGGAAGACCATGGATACATGCAATCAAGGCCGTAGCATCAACATTGCATAAATGCATCATATTTCCTATGCCCAGTGGAATTGGAGAAATTAGAGGAGATACTGATCTTTCAAAGCTGTGTTATCAAATTGAAGTGAGAAATTATGAAGGGCGTCCAAATATGCGAAAAGCTCGCAGAAAAATTGCGAAAGAGACAAAGAAAGAAGAAGAATTTAAAGTTTACATGATAAGAGCAAAAGAAGGAAAAGGAATACCCAGCGAAATCTCGCAAGAAGGAGATGAACCCGCGAGAGTTGTGAAAACCTCAACACCAATGGGAGAGCCTGAAGCCAGCTACACCGCAGCAAATCCAACAAAAGAAGTAAATATTGGAAGTGAAGAAGAACCTAAGATGCTGAAAATTGGAACTAAAATGGATGCAGATGAATAAGAACAAACTATAAACCTCTTGCGAGAGTATAAAGAAATCTTCGCGTGGAGTATGGAAGAGATGCCTGGAATAGACCTGTCAGTTGCATGTGATAAGTTAGAAATTAACAAGGATGTTAGACCATTTAAACAAATGATAAGAAAAATCGCAACAACATACCATTATCAAATAGAAGAAGAATTACAGAAGGTGCTTGATGCAGGAATTATAAGGCAGGCAAAGTACCCGGAATGGATTGCAAATATGGTGGTGGTTCCAAAGAAGAATAAAGGGATAAGAATTTGTATAGACTTTACTGACTTAAACAAATCTTGTCCTAAAGATAGTTTTCCATTACCAGATATTCCTCAAATGGTCGAATCAGCAGCGGGAAATGATAGAATATCTTCATTAGATGGGTATAAAGGGTATAATCAGATTCCTCTCGCTAAAGAAGATCAAGAGCACATCTTATTCTTTGCTCCAAGAGGATTGTACTACTATACAAAGATGCCCTTCGGTTTGCGAAATTCTGGTGCAACATACCAAAGAATGGTGGAGAAAGTGTTTGCGAAATAGATCCATAAAACATTAGAGGTATATGTAGATGACATGTTAATCAAGAGTAAAGAAGCTAAAAACCATGTTCAGGACTTGAAGGAGATTTTCGATCAAAAATGCGACATTTTAACATCAAGGTGAATCCCGAAAAGTGCATTTTTGGAGTGGCTTCAGGAATTTTTTTAGGATGTATTGTGTCAAAGTAAGGAATACAAGTGGATCCAGAGAAATTACAAGCAATTCGCGACATGCCAACGCCAACAACAATAAAAGATGTGCAGAAGTTGAACGGGCTCTTAGCCTCGCTAGGAAGATTTATCTCGCGATCTTCAGATAAATGCAAACATTTCTTCAATATACTCAGGAAGGGTACAAAGTTCAAGTGGATATATGAATGTGAGAAGGCTTTTCAAGGAGTTAAAGAATATATAATGAACATATCTATTTTACAGAAAGCAGAACCGGGAGAAGAATTATTGATTTACCTTGCGACAACTTCGCATGCATTAAGTGCAGTGTTACTGCGAGTACATGCATGGGTAGAAAAACCAATTTATTACATCAGTAAAACATTTAATTCTGCAGAGAGAAATTATTCAAAAAATGAGAAGCTAATTCTGGCATTGGTCTATGCAACCTTTAAACTTCACATCTATTTTCAAGCGCATAAAGTAAAAGTATTAACAAAGGTACCAATTGAGTCAGTAATGAAGAATTCAAAAAGATCAGGCAGAGTCGAGAGATGGAATACACAAGTAGGGCACTTCGAAATCAAATATGAAATTTTATCTTCGCCAAAATCACAAGTTGTAGCAGATTTCTTAGAAGAGTTTCCTCTAGAAGATGATGAAGCAGTAGAAGATATGATGGATGTAGAAGAAGAACATAGAGACCCAAAAGATATATTAAAAGAACCCAACATGTGGGAAATATTGGTGGATGGATCATAAAATGGGGAAGGTAATGGAATTGGAGTTGTCTTTATCTCGTCAGAAGGAGAAAAAATGGCTTTTTCATTTCATTTGGAATTCACGTCCACTAATAATGAGACGGAGTATGAAGCTGTGGTGCATGCGTTAAAATTCGCAATAGAAATGAAGTTGGAGAATGCTAGAATTACTAGTGACTCGCAATTTGATATTTGCCAGATAAAAGGAGAATACACAACAAATGAACCATCTTTGAAGAAA